>JAKWJD010001762.1:9348055-9593188 GCA_027705065.1 Solanum peruvianum | reverse complement strand
ATATTTGTCTAAGATTATAGACTTCTACTATTTAAATATTATTCATGAATGTTAATAGTGTAAAAATTAATAATCACTAATAATAGGCTTAAGCTTTTTAGCAATAGGTAAGTATTAGGATGGATATATGACCTCTGAAAATATTTGTTTAGATTAAGAATGTGGTTATACATATTTTTCTTGAGACACTAAAATACGCTCAAGGATGCGATGACACACCTAGTCTAATAATATAATTTTATTTCATTAATTTAAAATAACACACTCAGACAAAGTTAAAATGTGTGATGCAAAGAAGGCATTTATGCCTCTAAATGTTAAGATCAAGAATGCAGTTATGCATCTAAATGGAGAACAATAAAATTCAATAATAAAATAATTATGAGCAAATCATGACATGCATTAATATATCGAAAATAATAATAATAATAATAATTAAAATAATTATAATAATAATAATGATGATAATAGTAATAATAAAATAAAAATAAAAATAAAATAAAGTCAAGTATAAGTCAATAAAAGCGATGGTGCTAGTACCACGTGACTCGAAGGATGTCTAGTATTCCTTCCGCGAATTTTTGATTCGCTAACCAAACAAAAAGTCATTTCCCTTTGATTAATTATTACAAAAAAGGTGACTTAACATCATAACTCAAATCCAAGTGATAATTCTGAAATATTAATATAATCCCTATTCAATACCATCAATGAAATTGGAAAAGTCCTTTTACGTGTGCCCAAAAAGGGGTGTGATAGAACCTAAATCAAGAACGATGTTTTTGTGAGCATAGTCAGATTCTCTCTGAAGTTACCCTATCTGAAACAAAGGAATTTTGGGCATGAAGTAAGAATAGGAATGCCATGCCTCATTGGCTTCACTCGTAGCTCTCAAAAAGGTAAATGACTTTTCTTACGAAGGTCTTAGTCTAATGACACACTCTTATTTTATACAAGCTTAACCCAAATCCTAAGGTTCGTGTTCTATACCTCGATAGGGAATCTTATCCCAATAATATTACTCTTTCCCACCACATTTCATCAACATTGAGCTCATATCAAGAACCATCTAATGTTAAGCAACATCATATTCAAGCTTAGTATTAATAACAACTCCATGGACTCTTACTAATCAACTCCCTAAGAAGATATCATTCTTTCATCATCACTGCCATACCAACTAGAATTTGTCGCATTACTAATCGAAACCAACTAAGGGCTCTCATTTAACTATTTCTCATAGTAAAACCTCCTCCTTATTTATAACCTTGGACGGAATTATCACACTATCTTTATCATGATAAGAACATTAAACTTCTTCTACTAACATAACTCCACTACTAAAAAATCTATGTAAAGATATCTCTCAAACTCTTATGAGCTCATTACTATCTCATTTTCAACAATGGACTTGATTTCTCATCTTATCATCTCTCCCTTAAGTCTAAAACTGACATTTTGAAGCTATGGACATATTCCATCATCTTTAATATCGTCTACATCCCCTTTTCATAACTCAAGTACTATTTTCCCATTTGTCACACTTCATTACTAAATCAGTTCTATGACCTTCTAAACATTATAACTCTCTCAAATAGATAATAATCTTATATTAGATCTATCACTTCATGAATATTGTGTTCTCTTATTCAACACATGAATTCAGTCTCCTGTAACACGATGACACATCAACATCAACTTTATTTTGGTTAAAATATACTATATCTCATCATGACTAGTAATTATTCCTCTTTCTTCTATAGAGAAGTCTCTACAACATTATGATTCCTTATTCCTCTCATAAAGGAACTTATCATCAATAAATGACAGGATTCCTCATTGTATTAATATAATCTACCCCATCACTAACTCCTTTCCTTTGATTACCAAAACTCTGCATACTTTTCCCTAACTTTGGGCACTCTTACTATTACTACTTATAATCTCATAACTCTTACTACCTTTTTGGATGAGAATACTACCGAATCTCTAAACATACTTCCTTATAAGGATATCAGATTAAAAATAGCTTAGAGAAGAGAGTACAACTTGATTTTAGCTTGAATGCGTGATTCAAATGAAAATGAGTGCATTCGTTTGAAACTGAAAACTTATTTCACTCATGGGATTATCTAAAGCCCTTACGAAGTCTCATGACTTCCTTAAGATTTTTCTAAGTGTAACTTATTGATAAAGAGATAACTTTGCTTTTCAACAACCTCTAGTATGAGAGGTAGTCGAATGGATATGAGAAAACACGAGTTGGAATGAGTCTTTATGACATATATCTATTGCACAATTAATAGTATAAAAGAACCGAACCTTTCCTAAAATGTTTTAACTCCCTCATTTATAGAAATGGAGCCCTCACAACCATAAATAAAACCCTACTGACATGGATTCATAGACACCCTAGGACACTTGAACTCTATACTTTAATAATAAATTTTTCACGGCCCAAACCCATACCCTAGACGTGGATGTCACTCGAGGACCATTGCTGGTCACCAAGCAAACCCTCATCATGGTTGACTATAAGTGGAAGACTAATTTTGAGCATATATAAGCATCAATTTGAAAGAAAAATTTAACATAGTTTAATGAATCTCAAAAATTTGCTAAATATACTGAGTGTGAAACATAAGTTTTAAATAAAATATTTGAAACTGAAAGACTCTTCAAAACTGTTTATTTATGAAGCCTTGAAACCCTAGCTGGACGGTAAACAATCATGAAAACCTTTCTTGAGATTCTTGAATTAGTCTTCAAATATATATGACCAAGAATTATGATTTTCATTAGTTATTAATAATTCTATGGAGGAATTTGATTTGAAAAAATTTAAATTCTTGGATAAAGACTTACCTTGAAGAAGAATCTTGAAAAAGATTGAAAGAAATTTGAATGAAGTCTTTTACTTTGGTTTGTCCTTAGGGTATTACCTTAGGGTTTGAGAGAGAAGAGAATAATGGATTAAAACATGAAATCTGATTTTTTTGAGCCTTTTATTAATCAAGAAATTCTTTTAGCGTTTTCTTAAAGGTAAAACAAAAAATGACCCTTTTAATTATTTTTCGTCGACTAATTTGTATCAACACTATCAAGTTACTAAAATGGTCATACATTTTTACAAATAAATTAGATCGACAAGAAATTGTTGGCGTTGGAAAGTATATTTAAATACCTTTAATTTAACAGGCTATGGGCCACTAACTCTTTATATTCTAAGCGATATGATCGTTTGAAGTTGACCCAAGTAGATCTTACAACAAAACTTAATCTGTAAGGAAACTTCAAAAGCACTTATCAAGAACTCATCAAAAAATTAAATTTCTCAATATTTATGGATAAATTTACAAAAGAAACTCATGATTGGTGTGTGTATGTACCAACCCATAATTATGGAAACTTACATACCTCAAAGACAAGGTTCTTGGAAAAATGTTGAATTTCCTTAAAGAACACTTGAAGCTTTGAACTTTTTCTCCTCTTGAATCTTCTCTCTAAAACTCTGAACTCTTTTGGGAATGAATGAAACAATTTTTAATCAGTTTAGACCCTGAATTATGTGTAATTCACTTTTTGAATAAGTGATGTAAGAAAAAGACTAAAACACTCTTTCTATTTTCGGTTAACTTTTCTTAAATGGGAAGTATGACTTTGAAAAGACATATGTCCCTCATATAAGCTCAAAAACTAGAAAAATTTGTGGAGTTGGAAAGGGGAATCAGAGATCTTTCATTTGATATCTTGTGGGTCTCATTAACTCATGCTATACTGGAAGTTATGGTCGTTTGAAGTTGACCCAAAACTTAAAAGAACTAAGGAATGATATGAATGAATTCTCTTTAATTCTTCTTGAAATTTAAGGTTCAATATCTAGTGAACTAACCTTAATGCTTAATTCTTGAGGATAAAAAAATTTAATTCTTTATGGGTGTTCTTGAGTTTCCGTTCTTCAAGCTTTGATTATGGATTACTAAATTCTTGAGGTGAGGATTTTTATTTTTGAGGAATGTTCTTGAGGAAAAGTTAGTGGATTCTTGTGTAGTTGAATTGAAGGGAAGTTTGAGGGAAAAAATAATTCTAGGCGAATTAGAGTAAGAAATGAGAAGAATTTTTTTGGATCATTCTCGAAAAAAGTTGGGATGCCACACCCCAGAAGAGCCACGAGGGATAGCATGAGGTTCCAGCAGTGCACGAGAAATTTACCCCCGTTAGTGGGAGGCCTGGAAAGATGTGTCACCCCTGCACTCGGTGCATTAAACCACCTTTTCTTCCATTCTTTGATCCGTACTTGTTCTTTTGAGTCAAGATTTCATTCCTTTCTTAATCTGAAATGTCTAACCTACATTTAATCATGACGAAGTCCATCATATCATGAATCTTAACTCTTGAATTCATAATAAAAGTTCAAGAAAAGATTATGAGTAGATTTGAAAGAATCTTTTGGGTTATTTTAAGAAGTCCTTTACAAACTTTATTTTAAAAAAAATAGAGCTTGAGTACTTTTGTATGAGAATGAGGAAAATTTGAGTTCTTCATTTTTTAAAAATGAACATATGGGAAATAAGTATCCCCAAGTGTAAATGTTTTATATTTAAAATGAAAGAAAACATCAATTTTTAATATATGAGAACTAAGTATTCCAAAGAGCTACTATTTTTACATTTAAAACGAAAGGAAACATCAATTTCAAAATTAGTTCGTGAGGTGATTTGAACACTATCTCTTTTAAGAGAATCTTTTGAGTAATAGTCTAAAATTTTGAGGATTAGGAGATGTTTTAAAACAGGGGAGCATGATTTATATTATTGAGATTAGTATGGAGAACCAATATGGGGACAAGTTCAAATAACTCAAAGTCCTCATAAACAATGTATGGCAACGTGGGTAGAAAGTGTCATATTTTTTAGACGATTGCTTATCTATTTCTAAGAATATCTTAGTGGATCCACTTAGTTGATGATGTCTTATACTCTGACAAGGTTTATGACAGTTCTAGCAGTGTGAGAAAGACGTTGTATCATCACATAACTCATAGTGATAGTTATCGATTAGAGAATCTCCCTAATAAGAGTAGAATAGTTATTATTGTATATTTAAGTAAATTGAGTTATTATCTACTATTTTAAAAACTTTCTTTATAGTTGATCTATACTTTTGATCTTATATTGAATTGACTTTAGTGGAGTTGATATAAGTTAAGTATGTTCTTCATTTTTAACAGGTCAGATTTATGTCTGTGTTTTAGAGATCCCATTACATGCTAGTACATTTCATGTAGTGTCACCATTTGGCATACATCTTTCATGATGCAGATATAGGTAATCATGATCATCAATAGGTGCTTCATTGATACTTGCAGCTCGAGTTAGCTTTGGTGAACCTCCTTAATTTAGGAGGATTTCCATTTACTTTTCAATTGAATTAGGATATCGTGGGTCTTTTCTCCACTTCTGTCATTGTCATTAGAGGTTTCATATATAGTATTTTTTTAGGAGTCTTTACCATTATTTTTGTTTAATGTTTTAAAGACTCGAGTTTGCTATTTCTTGCTAGTTGAATATATTGATATATTATAAGTTATATTTTTTGAGAGATTAAGTTAAATCTTTACTTTTAAATTTCACTTATTGTTGAGTAAGTCTTCTATTGAGAGTTGAGCCAGGCCAAGGGTTCTCTTGAGGACAATAATGGTCAAGTGCGGTTCATGTTCAAGGTGTAGGCTCAGGGCGTTAAAAACTTCATTCTAAGCACAAAGTTCAAGTCATAAGATGTCCATTAAGACGTGTCTATAGAATCCTAGTTATCAGTGTGAAGTGGGTCACCTCTATAATTAGGAGGCAACGACATTTAGGAACTATGCCACTTCTTACATACTCTTTTTGTGCGATAGAGTTCTACTTTATAAAGTTTATTTGTAATTTGTGCTTAGGTGTATCTTTCAAATATTGCCTCCACAAAGATATGTCTAGGGTAGTCTTTCTAGGAGGAATGTTGATACCTAATTTAAGGGATGTCCCCAAGGGGAGGTCACTAATGTTGAGTTCAGAGATGCTATCCGGATGTTGAGTCAAGTTGTGACTAACCAAGCTACGCAACAAAGAGGGAATCAATAGGATGTGACTGATACATCCATAATCCATAAGTTCTTAAGGATGAATCCTCCAGATTTCACTATTTTAAGTGTCATTGAGGATCCAAATTTTTTCTGTAGAATAATAGGATAACAAGATCTTGTAACTTTAAAATATATTATTCTATAATGTTCTCAATTCTTTTTTATAAAAAAACTCACAAAAAATTTGGAAATGTGTTGATATATATATATATATATATATATATATATATATATATGAAACATTTAAAATTTATCATTTATAAAATAATTTTTTATATATTATTTGGAATAAACATTTTCATTTTATGTAAGTATAAAATTTATAAAAATTCAGCTATTGCACATTAATGTTTTGGTTATAACATTATAAAATTCTCCTTGTTATTACTAATTATTGGAAGCATATGCTATATTATCTTATTTAGTTGAATTATCATAGTTATTCCATTAATTATCTTTTCTTATATTAACCTTTGACGAATAATTTTATACATTACTAAGATCAATGCTCATATTTAATTATCACAACCAGAATTACTACATTAGACATTGATATATTCATAATCATATCACATCGACATATCTAGAATGACTACAGTATACATAGATGTACTTATAGTTCAAGTAGTTTAATTACAACGAACATAATCTCATACTTTACCTCCTTTAGACCTACTTTCTATAATAACACCTAGGGTTCATACATCAAACATGGATATCACCCTAACTCTTGTGATTCTATCATGTTATGTAGTTAACCACTTAAGAGGTATATTAGGTAGGTAAAGATCTTTCATCACAATTCTATTCAATAACGTTCTATTCTCGTATCGATTCTTACTCTCTTAGCCTTAGAATTTAGAGTTCATAATATTAGCTTTACTCTCAATCCCTAGTGATTATCATTCATGACCACAAGCCTTACTCTCAAAGCTTTACTATTTTTTTTACAATCATCATACATATATACATTACAAGATAATGTAGTTACAAGCATAATTTTAAGCAATTCTAGTCATAATTCACCATAAAGGTTGAATTTAGACTTTAATAGTCATAATCCATGTTAGATACTAAAGTCTAGTTCAATTGATGCCTATATATTCTTAATATTGAACAACCACTACACATGCTATTAATTTTAGAAGATCACTTATGAATCCATTTCACCTCTTATGGCATAAAACCACATTATATCAATTCTTCCAATTAGACTAGGGTTAACCATGGAATTCACATAAAATCATCATAATATCACAACTTAATGCTAAATCAATCATAACTAGGTACTATCCTCTCCATTAGGATCATACCCTACCCTACCACAACATAGGAAGAACCTTAACAAAATTTTGTTTTATCTTCACAATTAGAGGAAATAAAGGGGCCTCTGTGGGTGGAATAACCAATATATGAATAAGCTAACATACCTTGGATACAAAGCCTACCAATCTTTCAATAATGGAGTCTTTGTTCTTGACCTAGGCTTCAAGATCTATTTTCTTCTTCTTTTTCCAGTATAGAGTTTTCTGGAGAGAGAAATATTTGAGTGGAGAATATTTTGGGAGTTTTATTTGGGTTTTGTGAAAAAAGTGACTTAATTGTAAGGTTAAAATCTTAGAATATCTTATATACGGGTTTTAATACTAGTTAAAATGACCCAATCCAATAACTACCACGTTTGAAATTTCCTAAACACTCCTCTACTTGACAGCCTACTATCCAATCTTCACGAGAGGCACCACGGGTCGTTCTCCTCACCACTACTTTTTTTGGCCTCAAGAAATCCATGGCATGACCATATGCATTCCCATGAACTTGGGTCAAGACCACTGGCCGTGAAGTTGCTCGTGGTTTATGGTCGTATGACTTGGCCTCAAGAACTTGCCTCCACAAATATAAGGTAACTTCACGAGGCCTCCCATGAACCATAGTCAAGACAATTGGTCATTGTGATGGCCTTGAACTTTGGGGCGGTGCTTGTCTAATGTTTTTTTTCTTCCCTCATTCTAAGTCATCACAACTAGCCTTCCCACGAACCGTGGTCAAGACCACTAGTCATGAAGTGTCTCATGAAGGTAGGACACTTTAAGGCATCCCTTAGGAAGCTACCGCCTTGGCTTCACGAACTACACCACAAGCCGTGGTCCATACCACTAGCCATAATGGTGGTTGTGGACTTTAAGCTGTGTTCTCCAAGATTGGGTAAGCCTGTGCTTGGCTTAGTTTTTACCCCCTTGCCTTGTAACTTGCCCTTGAAAACCTCAATTAGACCCTCAATGGTCTTCTAAAGTATAGGGTGCAACATGTTCCTTGATGTTTAACCCCTAACCTCTCATTCTAAGTGTAGGAAGTCTTGTCTATGACCCTAATTCTCATATCAAACTCTAGAACCCTAGCTTAAGATTGTAGTTAGGTCTACTAGTGTCTCGGGTATTACAATATTTATCCCTTGGGATCATTCGTCCTCAAATGACAATTCTAAACACTTCTAAAGGAAATGACTCTAGACTAGTAGCGAATCATAACCATGTATTAAAATGAAGGAGGAAAACTTCAACTCCAAATTAAATATATTCAATGAAAACATATGAGTAGGAACCACATCTAACAACCCAAAATGTATGAAATTCTCATAAAAAGTCATGCTAAAGGAGGAACAACCATCTCCTAACCATAACATGCTCAACAATCTTTAATATAGACTAAATACGATTTAAAATCAAAAAGAAGTTTTATCAAGGAGGAGTCTCTCAACTCCAAACTAAGGCATGCTCATTAAATCCTCTGTTGAAGTCTATATACAATTTTACTCAAATGCACTACAACATAAGTAAAACAACGCAAACTCATTTTCTTATAAATCATAAGCTTTTATGAATATGCACCACATAGGGAAATGATGGGAAAAAAAGTCATACATGACTTCATACAAATGTTAATCAATAGGAACTTATCATATAAAGATCTTAAATTCTAAACAAGGAATACAAGGAAAACATATGAGGATACCGGGACATCATATCACTCCAAGGCCTCACAAGTAGAACCCTTACCTAAAACCCTCACTAAAGGAACACTCCATACTACTTCATGGAACAACTTTCCTGTTCTTCTATTACTTAACTTTCCGATCAAGAATCCCCACCGATACTTCTAACTAGAAAGGTTCTCTTTAAGAAACTCTAGCTTACAAACAACCTTGCTAATACCACTCCAGATATCATATGAGCCTATTAAACCGGGACTAAACTTCTAATACTCTCTATACCTCTTTAGGTGAAAATTTCAAGCAAACCTAACTCATGAGTATCAAGGACACTCAATGACCTTGCTATCTATGAAAATTATCTCCCCCTTGGGAGTAAACCAGTACAAACTTCTTTAAGCATCACTTCTTTCAATTCTAAGGTCGAAGAAAGTCAGCAATACACTTTCACATCCATCACACAAAATGAATCTATACAACCAAGTTTAATTACACCTCAACACTTCTTAGAGGAGTTTATGTACTCAACTCTTCTAGGAATTACTTAAACACCATATTCATCAAATATATTGTCATGCTTCCAAAACCCAAGATGACTAAGTGGGGTTCTACTATCAAATGCATATAACCATAATATAACCCATTCATATTGAAGTCAATATCATATTTTATCTAGTCACCAATCCATAATTTGCATCACAACCAACCTCTCACCCTCACTCCTTGTAGCGTAAACCCTTTGAGTGGTCATATACTAAAGACCATCTAATAAATAAATTGGAGAGAGACCTTATAGATTTAAACTGTATTACACGACTTAGAGAATGAGAAGGTGAGATTTCTTAGGCATCCACCAGCCTCCTATTCATAAATGTGGCGTGCTCACATTTATGAACAAGACTCTACTCGATGTGATTTGAGACAATCCTAGAACCATTCTAAACCTTATGCTCTGTTTAGCAACTTTATCACAACCTAGGGCTGCACCCTAGATGTACCATGGCATACTTGATCCTGAAGGGGTCTCATACAAGCCCTTGTCATGTCCTGAACATAAGATAATAGAAAATTATGGAAAATTTATGATTTTATCCATACAATTGAAATATTTATAAAAACAGGCAGAAGTCTATCTTCACTTTGTCTCAAACCATCTAAACTCAACTTTAATTAAGAACCTTGGCACACAACCCATAAAATAGACTTAAAATATGAAAACAAAGTACATTAAGGAAATAATGGCTTTTCTCCTCCAATCTATGAGAACACACCAAATCTTTAACTCCTTGTTCCTTATAAACCTATATCAATGAATCAAACTTAAGTCTCTGAACCGTACATTTCATTAGAATGTAGGCAAAGTATCCATTAGTACAAACTGTACTAAATATGTTAGCTAGCATAATATTAATATCATAGGAAAAGGATAATTCAATATAAGACATAATCCTTTATATGTGCATAATTCAATATAAAACATAACCCTTTATATGTAATCATACATAATACTTCATGAAGCATGATTTATACGCATAATAGACATTATCATAATCATAAGTGAAGTCTCCAATATAAGCATTATTCAACTCTTAGTCATTTATACCATTATAGGACTACTCTAATGTAACCTAAAAGCATAAGGGTACTTAAACATAGTATATATACATGGTCATGTATTAGGATTTTCTACCATAAGGACATTATACTCCTAAGTAACCTCAAAGTTCACTTGTGCAATAAATGAAGAGTAATTGATAATACCAGTCACACTAAGTATAACCTTGAAATCATCAAAGTCATACTTACCCTCCTTTGGTATCATTATTAGCTTAGTGCATATAGACAAGTGAGCTATCACCTTAAGTTAGTCATATAATGGAAGGTGACTAGGGTAACAATCCATCAGACATGTATCATAAGCATAAGTCACATCACTTATTAATTACATAAATCATAAAAACTAAAAGGAACATACCATAGATACCTTCAAAGAATACTTGTGCAATGTATGATCAACACCCCATACTCTCATCTATACTAAGTAAAGCTCCCTAAGTAAGTATTTTTATCACATATTCTTATTCATACAACTAACATATTGTGGAAATAAGCCTTAACCGACATAGACTATGCGAACTAACACCAAATTAGGTGTCTACCCCACACCAAATAGGGGTTGTTCTACTTGCCGAGGGTAGAACTACATTATCAGGTTATGTGGATCCAATAGATAAGTAACCTATGTGGCATTACAGTTATGGGATAAAAAGTTTCCTACTAGAAACCCGAACTCAACTAAGGTAGAATGTTTCCATCTCAGAGTACCTACTTTGGAACCCAGACTCATATAGTGTAAACGAAACCCATTTGGAAAGCCAAACTCAACTAGTGTAAAAGATTTCAAGGGAAAGCCAGACTTAACTAGTGTAGAAGCTTCTATCTTATATTTATATCAACTCGGTTCCAGGCATTAAGTCCTATTGAGTTAACATGAAGTCTATACTTAAGTTCATATTTATGGATGAATGTCTTGAAACTCAATTGAACATAATTCATATTAAAGCTCCTAGATTCAATAGGTGAGACTTGTATTCAAACCTTAGAATTACTATAGGTGCCAACCCCAAGAATGAGGGTTTTAGGCAAGCATCATAAAAATCAAGAAACTATTATCAACTATGTTCTTCGTCACATAGGGTTATAATCTACGAGTCTTAAAATGCTCAATTAAAGTCCAAAATCAAAATCAACCTAAATCTGTACTCAAAAATGTACAAAAGTGTTTAGAATGTTGAGGATCATAAGGCAAGTATTGGACAATGTGGGAACTTCTCAAAACTCCAAATGTCTTATCTTCTTTTGAAATTTGTTTTTATAAGTTATGAGAATTTTTGCTATAGATCCGTTCAGTGAAATAACTTTGGTTTTGTTGACAAATTTGGTGATGTGCCAAGTGCTCCTTTTCATCGCCTTTTTGTCTAGGAACATCACTTCATTGCTGTAACTTTAGGAAATCAAAGTCGGCATCACCGGTCAATTTGGCGAGTCGCTGAACATTCACTTCTCTAGCTGAGTTGGTCTTAACCATGGGAAGGCCTGCTATAATTTTTGGCAAGTTAAATAGCCACCCAGAGACTCTCTTAGTAGGTTTATTGAGTATCAACCTTGGTTTTATTAATCTATTCCATGTTTTTTTTCGCTTCGTCTTTTTCCTAGTAATGTTGTGTCCTTGTTTTTTTGACTTCATTGACGCAAATTATAATTTCAACATTTGTTTAGAGCATAAAATTGGAAATGAGGAAACCAAAACACTTAATATGAAGCCGTAAATGAGTTAAAATACCCTACTCATCAGAATCTTGTGTTTTCCATACACCAAAAAGGGGTGTCTTTACATGCCAAATCAAGAACTTCAACTTCTAACTTATGTGAATTAACTAGATAATGTATATTCGAGAAAATTTTCGTATCTAAGCACATAGGTATAGGATAAGGTTATTGGTACTAAAACCTGACCTAAAGCAATAGGCGAGATTCCATCTCAATATCCTCATGGTGCAAAACATAAATTCCATGAAATAGTCATTATTCTTCACATGACTTATCTTTCATGGATGGCACATCCTCTAGCCAGTCTAAATTAAATTTCTTTAGAATAACTCTTAAAACTTGATTCTATGTCATTTGAAATAGCCTTTCAACTCATAAGAATCATGTCACACCCCAAGCCTACACCGTGGGCGAGATTGACACTCAAAGACCATTGTTGTCCTCGAGCGGACCCTTTGCATGACTTACTTAACTCATCGGAGGACTCTAAGAATTATTACAATGACAAAATACTTTTAGTCAAATAACTTAATTATAAAACTTTGAATGTAAAAAGAATCAAACATTCATATGGCCAAAATGGAAACTCAAGTCTGTAACATAGAATGATAATGTAAAGACTAATGAACTAAGAAACTCTTTATCTTTAAAGCCTCTAGTACAAAGAGGGAAGTTAGGACAAGACCTTAATCATCCTAATATTGAAAGCAAATTAAAGAGGATCCTCTAGAAAGCAAAGAGGATCACTAACAAACTCTGATGGCTCAAAATGGATCAACGATGCGCTGGATACTGATCCTAGTTAGCTGCATGTGCACCACAAGAAGATTAAGGACAACATGCATGAGTACATTTAACGGATGAGTATGTGAGTTGGAATGCTAACAAACATAGGCTTGATAAAGATTCTTAAAGAAACGCTTACCTGTCTCTTCTTACATGTGAATACTGAACTAAACTCATTTCATTATAAAGGTGTTTAAAATAGATGCAACATAAAGAAAAACTTGTTTAACTGCATGATGTCAACTCTATATATATAAAAGAATACAACATGACTCTTAATTTTACAAGGCAAAAACTATAGCAGCCAACTCTAAGTCATGTGTTGGGTAACTATTCTCATAGCATTTCAACTTATTGGAAGCATAATCTATAACCTTGCCATTTTGTATTAGGACACAACTCGACCCAACTATAGATGCATCACAATAGACCACAAAACCTTGAGTATCCTATAGTAAAGTCAAAACAGGGGTAGTAATCAACCACTTATTCAATTCAAGAAAACTTTTGTCACAGGCTTCAGACCATTGAAACTTGATTGTTTTATGAATTAACTTTGTCAAAGGACACATTGACAAGAAACTATCACATCCGGGAATATACCCTAGATGAAACTGGCGTCCTCCTCCTCTTTGAGGACTAAGACTAGCCTCTTAGGTTACATCATTAGATTTATAGGTCAAACTTAGCAAAATTTAAAACTTTTTACTACTTCTACATTGAGGTTGACATAAACCTCTACATACACGTATGGATATATATCAAGTATATATAGACCCTTCGTATAGGAAAAATACTTAGTCTTCTACTTTTATGTCACATATATGTATAAAACATAAAATAGTCTTAAATACTCGTCTCATCTCATAACCATCTAATAAGAGTATATCAAATTGGGCTAGCCCATACATCAATGAAACAAGACCATATATAGGTCATACAACGTTTAATATCCAAATAAAAAATGAAAGAAACCTAAGAGTCTTAAAACTAAAGCAACATCATAGGCTTGCTAGTGGCATTGCCCTCCGAAAGTGAGAACCCACCCAACTTGGATGATCAAGAATTCCAAGTCTTATTCAAAGTCGTCTCCAAAATTCCTTAAATGACCAAAACTTAAAATGTTGGGGAAAAATAATAAATAGGGTTAGTACACCACTTGTACTAAATATGAGACCATATGCACACATATCATGAAAACATGCTAAAAGAGGACATTACATTAAGTATGCAATTTACTTTAAAAATCTTCATGCACATTCAACAAGACTATACCAAATCAATAAGACATATTCATTATGTCATAGGCATGTACATCACAAAACTAACAACATAAAATCTAGTCAAGTCGTCAAGTCATAAATAAAAATAAGCATGAATAAGAGTTCATTATAACATAACCAAAGTAAGACAATTACCCATGAACCCCTATCAAGTTAACAAGTGCAATGACCAATCAAAGCCCCATTACCTTACTCAATCAAGTAACCCAACAAGAATCATGACCAACATCCTACTTCACATAGCATAGCATTTAAAAGTACATATCATCATACTTTAACCATGTAGACCAATACATATTCATAAGTGAAACTAATCAAAACATATAGTATCAACAATGTGCAAGTTCATTATATTACTTATGAACAATTACCTAGGACTTCCCTTAGAGTAAACTTGTGCAATGTCTAGGTAGCGTCTCATACCACCACCTATACCAAGCAAACTTCTCAAGTCACCCTAGTAAATGTTCATTTACTTGTGTTTTATCTTACATGAGGGAACATACGCATTAACCGGCATTGACCATGTGAGCTAAACATGGAATCCGGTGTCTTCCCCACACCGAAAAGAGGTGGTCTACCGGCCACAGTAGAACCTACATGACATAGTTTTCTAGGTGGATCCACAAGCTAGTATCCAATGGTGGTGACATAGTTCAAGAACTAGAATATGTATAAGAGAACCATAGTTCCACATTACATGGAAACCTCAACCTCATGAGAATCATTGTGAACCTACCTTCCCGCTAGGGAAGGGACACTTCCCATATCTAGTCCATCGGTGCTTATCTTAAGTCCCTTTCTTCAAATAACCTTTAAGTTTTATTTTATCTTAAACATATCATAGGTTATAGGATATTATCTCCCTGTATAACATGATTATGAGGTATTTTAGATTAGATGAGAACTATCCTTTCATTGTAACCTTTCTTTTCTGACATTTACATGGCATAATCCTCTTGTGTAAAGCATACAAGAGAGTATCATAACTTGCATATTCGTATTCTTATCATAATCTCATAAGTAACATGTTCATAGCCCAGCATATTCACATAGCAACATCATACATACTTTTCATAACATAGCATCATAGTTTATAGGCTAACATAAACATTTAGAGTAATCACACCTAGAAGACTTACCTCTTGCTTCCAAGAATCTTATTCATCATGAAATATTCATAATCACACATAGTGAAATACTCAATGAAATAATCAATAACAACTCATAAAATCATGTACAAGATCAATACATAGCATAGGAGAAGGTAAACAGGTCATTAATGGGTTCATTCAAACCTTAAATTCTAACCCTCACGTTTTCACGTTACCCAACACTACAAACAACCCATTCGAAACCATCACATAGAGAAAGACCTTATATCAAAGGACATTCAAACATTATCAATCAATTACTCAACAATTCATCCGAAATTAAAAATAGAACACGTTTACTTTTCATTGAAAATCATAAATCTAGGGTAAGGGAGAAAATCCATTTTGTAGAGTAAAAACCCTAGTATTTGAAGTTCTTGAAAACTTATGTTGAAAGGACATATTGGGGAAAGGAATCACAAGATTTTAAAACCCATAACCTATAGATGAACAATCCACGAAAATCTAATTGGAAATTTGGAAACCTTCGTCTTCTTCCTTAAGCTTTTCCTGTTTTTCAATGGAGTTTTGAAAAGAGAGCGTTCTTGAGAGATTTAGAGAATTTTCATTTGATCTGATTTGGGACGTGTAAAAGTGGTCTAAAACTTACCTAATATACATATATAGTCGTCCCATGAATTACCCAAAAGACCCTTCACTTAAATTACCAAAACGCCCCTTCCAATTTCACTAAAAATAGGAGAGAATTTGACTTAGCCGAATCTGAAAATTTGTTAAGTGGCTTTGACTAGGATTTTTAATTAATTAATTAAGTTGCTAATTTAATTAATAAATTAATTTGCTAATTTAATTAATTAAGTGGCCTAGGGTAATTAATAAAGTACCGCTAAGTCACTAGGACAATAACCAACCCCTATGGACCATCGTAGGTTAGGTACTAGGATGTTTCTTTAGTTAGTTACCCGGCTAGTGTCACCCGGTTAGGTTTTAGGATTTTGGGTACACTAGTTTATTTTAGTTAATCCTAGGTTAGTTAGTTAGTTAAGTAAGTTAGTTAGAGCCTAGGACTGGTTAGGCAGCTAGGCCCCATGTGGCTTTACCTGCACGCGTGCCTGTCCCCTAACTGCCCTAACCGTATTCGGTTGGGGCTTGGTCGCTTGGTCTCTTGCACATGTTCTTGCACATGCTTTGCACATGTGTTGCTGCACATTTCTTGTCCAAGAATACTCACTATGTCCTTGTGCACTGCTTAATCTACATGATCATTTTATATGATCATGTGCTATGGTACCTAGGCTTGACACTTGGATGCCTCCTACCTAATGTGTACAACTAAGAAATTAGTATTTTAGCTTAGGGTCTTCATTGCAGGTGCAATTCCTAAACAAGCTTGGATTGGAGCATTTGGACATCAAAGTATATCTTAATACATAGAAATTGGCTAAATATGAAAGTGTATTTTAAGTTATTTGTTAATACATAGAAATTGTTTAACACCCTTAAGTCAATATTCTCTAACATACCCAATATTACTCAATATTGGGCATTGGGATGCCTATGTACTCCAATACATATTCTTAAAAGCTAATAGACCATTCACTAGACAAGTACATTTTTCTGGAACGTTACAGTTTGATCCCTTATGTACACCCAAATGTAGGTAAATTAATCAATAACAATCAGTTTTGGATGTGGGGTGAATTTCTCATTCACCCCTTAAAAAACAGTCGCAATGGAGTAGCTACAGGCCACTATCGTCGGACTAAATCAACCGGCCGTCCTTTGGCTTCTGTAGATTGGTACTTAGCCAATTTTTGGGATGAGACATGCCTAAAAAAGGTTTCCATTGATGAGAACTCACTAACGGGCCGTTGGTCAACCAACTAGCCGCTGTTTGGTCCGTTGATTGACAATGCCAAGGCAGTGTCTCGACCATCCTTGGGTCTTTCTTGTGGGGCCTTTTGCAGGGACCTTTAGAAGTCGTACCCAGACGTTTCTAACATAAATACAATACTTACTAAATTTTAGACCTCACACATGATTTTTACCCAAAACAAATACACGTAACTTATCCAAACAGGCTAGGCCCCATCAAGACTCACATTGAGCGTCTAAAGGTCTATCTTTGGAACGCCTTGGACGTTCTTGGTCGTTTGACTTCCAAACTTCTCCAAAATACATATACCAAATTTAAAAATCATTATAAATGATTTTAAGACTTCATAATATCATTAATACAATATATAAACACGTATAGACACATGAGGCACATAGGTGACTAGTCGTCGCACGTGTTGGTTGTCCCTTGACGTTTGACTTCCAAATCACCTCAAACTTTACACACTGCCTCTAAACCATATTATAATTAATTTAGGACCTTATAACCTTAATAATAACATTTTATGATCGAGAAACCCTATCTCATTTTGGGGTCTTACAATATCCCCCACTTGGGAACATGCGTCCTCGAATGATACTTAGGGTTCTTTAATCACAATAAGGATTTCTATGCATCATAGTGCAGTTCATAAAATTTATAACATCATCAAATTATTTTAACACTCAATACACACAAGCAATCAAAACATCCATTCACTCAATCCTTAATGTATCAAATACAAAGGCTCTTATCATGTTCATAGTAGAACATCCTTCTCCTAATAATAACATGGTCATTACACTCCAATTCATTAAGAGCTTATATGGCAACTACCTTGTTTTAAGTCGCACTTAGGTAAATTTTAACAACACTCAAGAAGCAACTAGGCACTCAAATTTCAATGCACATAGACTTGAGTTTATTGAATCAACAATGATCTTTATTAGTTAGACCTAGTGCCATGAAGGTCATACTCAACCATACCATGCTTAGTGGTGTCCATGGAGGAATGTCCTTCTTCTAAACACAGTTACATGTATCATGCATTCACACCTAAGAAAAATACAAGGTCAATTTCCTCTTAAAATGAGAAATTATCTACTTTTAAACCAAGGCATGCTCATGTTTCCTACCTTGTGAAGTCTAAATGGTAGATCACATCAAATACATCACAACAAATAGGAAATCATCTCACAAAATTCAAATTTCTAACCTAGTACTCACCTTCACAGTATGTATCATTTGAGAAGAATAACACAAATCATAGGCACACAAATTAACACTTAGCTAAACGTGATTTCATTTTTTTCAAGAGCGAGCCTACAACCATGCTTCCCAAATCATACAAGTCACATTATTTTTAAGAGACTCTACACTTTTCATTTTAATGAGACTCAAAATTCCATTATAAGGCTAAACATTTTACCTCACAAGTGACTATTACCATGTCTCTCATCTTGTCACATGAAGTCAAATGCAGAACTAGCATATCAAGATGAAATTTAACATGAGAAAACATGGATTTTATCAAAACTTTTCTTTCATGCACATTCAAATTTTTACATTATCTTTAAGGTATTGTCAATCAAGGCACACCAAACATATAAGGTCATGCAATTCATACTTTATGCAAAACTCTTATTCATGAACAATCTTACTAAAAATTCATTAGCCTCAAATTCAAGTAAGAATAGAAGGACAAGGTAGAAAATATCTACAACCTTACTACTCCATCACCATCCCCCACTTACGATAGACCCAATTTAAGAGCAACTTAACCCAAACTTAAGAGGATCTTAACTAAACATCCTTCATTTTCATCACTTAAAAGTGATTACAACTTTAGAAGGATTTACAGTACAGAATACAAAGATATTCTAAACCTTATCACCTAGGCAATTTATCCCCAATTATCAAGTTAGGTCATGTCATTCAACAACATAAGGTTTGTATACAATACCATAAACACCAAGGTCAAACATCATTAGGGGAAACGATATAGGAGACTTAGTCTTAAGGAATTTCTTTTCTATAAACATTAAGGTAAGGTAACTTCTAGGTCAATCAAACCCGCATCATCACCCTACAAAGGCAAGAATACTATCCTCAATTCTAGGGGAAACATCAATTCCACAACATCAAGGGACTCACAACACAATAAGAAGTTTGAAAAAAATTCTACAACTCATCATGTTACACGACTCTCATTATTTATTCCAAATAGCAAGTCTCCTTATTACCTTCATTATCATGTTCATATGCATCAATTCTATACACATTTCAACAACTTCCAATCAAAGAACAATTTAATTGATTTCTCAAAAATATTACAGCAAACGGCCTAGCATTACAGTGAGCATGCTTCAACATTGCAAAAATACAACATTTAGGCAATTGATGTGAAAAACATGTCAATACGAAATACAAAACTTGACCAAGACAAGCATGATATCATCTCATCTAGGATCAGTGTCTATACAAAGAACTCCAATCCATACTAAGCAACTTATCATAGACCACATAGATACAAAGAGAAACATGGAGAACCCTTAAGTACATATTCTTAGGGTAGCATGCTTCCATAGGTAGTCACTAAGCATTTCAAGTTCTAATCATAGCATAAGACTACCATCATACAAAACCATATAGTAACACTTCATTCCAAAAGAACTCATGTCAACTATAGTAACTTCTAACATGCTTTTACTATATCAAAACATACATTTTTCAACATAACTTGCTATTTCATATAAATTTTCATATATAGCAATAATTAGCATCACATCATAAAATATTCTAAAACTCACCTTCACACATACTCATTCAAACCATAAAACCAAGATAACCATTTAAACTCAACTTTTCTCCCTCAAGCAGAGAGAACAATCTCATCCAAGCAATCACATCTAAAAAGACCACCAGACAAGAAAACATAAGAGAAACAGATCTTATAGAGTTAAGTTCTATGGCACGATATGGGAGTGATGGAGAAGGGAAACTCTATCGTCTTATAGACGCTCGTACCATTTGATGTGTCGTGACTCACCACCAATGATACAAGAGTTTACTAGACGTGGCAATATGAGACTTTGTGGACCCTAAACTACTTTTAAAATACCATTGCTCTAATACCTCATTTGTCACATCCTAGGAGCACCCCACAGAAGTAACATGACATATTTGACCTCTCAGAGGTCTTATACAAGACCATAGTTATCATTCATCGCATTGACATGGTAAATTTAGCGGAAAATTTAAAACTTTTCATAGCACATCATATGCTAGAAACATCACTTCATATATATTTATAAAATATAAGTCATAATGCATATATAGACTCTAAGTCTCTTTGCCATCTTAAACTCAACAACATAAGAGTACATCAGCGACACAACCCTTAAGACATAAGATATAACTATACAACATTTAATAAACTTTACATTAAGACATGAGTAGGGAATCCTTGGAACTTAAGGACCCATTTTCTTGAGCTTAGGAATCACCTATAAAGCTCCTCAACCATAGACATCCTTTAAGCATCACACTATGTGTAAAAAGTAGAGAAGAATGGGAGTAGTACAAGAATGCACTAAGTATGGCAACCACACAAAACTGCATTTAAATGGGACATTTTCTTGAAAACCATACATGATGCCTTTTTTAGTAAATCTTTATGAAACCTTTAAACAATAGCATTTATATAATTCACATACATCATATAAACATACTCAAAGGCCAAACATTTCATAGGATCACATATTGGATTTATGATATTTTTGAGTCACATTACAGTGAGCTCTTGTTCCCTTAAACGTGAGCATTATTTCCTTTTATTCATTAACTTCCCAAGTAACTCTCTATTGATACTTGGTGCAATGTACCACCTTACAGTCACAATAAAACATATATATAACCCACATGACGCAACACATACTTCATAGGAGTATAGTATGACATATACATATTTAAGCCAATACTAAAAGGGCGGTACAATGAACTTTTAGCCATCATGAACATATACTCATTTTACTTCACATAGAACCTTATAAGACCTAAATCATTCCCCTATTCCAAGTCTACTAGTGCAATGGCATTATAACATCACACATACCTAGTAATCCTATCATGAGGCCACAAGACTTTACATCCAAGTCATACATCAGTATAGTCAATAATATGAACATCATGAATATCGACTCATACCATGAACATCTTCATAATAAGTAGCCCAATACTACAAAGTCATGCGTAAAGAACATATACATAATGACATGCATTAGAAAACCTTCCTAGGACTTCCCTCAAGAGCCACTTGTGCAATGTATAGGTGAAGTTCCATGACCCCACCTACACTAAGTAACTACCCTTAGGTTATCCTAGTTAGGGTCCTTATCATTTACTTCCATTGTCCATTTTACTTTAGGGAAACTATAGTCTTAAACCAACAATAAGACCATGTAAGCCAAACATGGAATTTGATGTCATCCCCTCACACCACAAGAAGGTACCTTACTTTCTAAGGTAAGACATGAGTATCATGCTAGCATATTAGGTTATATCACTTGGTAGATCCAATGGGGCAACATAGTTATGGAACTTTGAGGCATATATGTAACAACCCTATTTATGCAAAATTGGTCATTACAGTTATTCACTTATGGAAACCCTATTTATGCCTATTGAAGCATTGTGGTTATCCACCTCATGAATTTTATGGTAGACCTACCTTTCCACATTGGAAAGGGACACACACTCATATTCAAGTTCACTTGGTGCTAACCTCAGTTCCCTTCGTTAAAAACCTTCATTAAAATTATTTTATAAATATATAGGCTTACGAGATACATCCCTTCGTATGCTTAGCTCATAGGTCATACATGAAAGTTTATCAACTTAAATCATGTGAGAAGATCCCTTCACATGGACATAGCATGTGTATTAGCACTATCTAGTTTAGGATACACTTGAGCACACATTTCAAGGTTCCTCTATTTACTAGATCATCTTTCTTGTGTGTGTGTATAGATATATGTGAGCAAACATTTCACATAACACCTTATGTAAGACATGTTCATACATTCATATTCATACATATAGAAACAAAAACTAGAACTATCCTATCAACGTATACATGTGCAACTCATAGGAAAAGTCCCATACCCTTGCCCATACTAGTACATCTATGAAGTCATCCCAGTAAGGAAACACCTATTATACTTTCATAAAAATCACCGTAACATGTATAGTTGTACACACTAGTGAGTATGTGAACTACCACCTATACTACTTGTAACATGCATGTAAAGTGAGTGAGTGTATACATTGGTAAACATGATCACATAATGGTTATCAACAAAACATTGAGGCAGCCACCCTCTTAGACCATAAGACCCTTTCAAGCATAAAGCACACAACACACACTAGAATAAGAGACAAGCAAACTTCATATTTCCTTAAGACTCCTAACTTGTACTATTTATGCATTCACATAGTGGTACATAGGTAAGTGAATATTAATCCTTTTTAATCATCAATGGCAGAACCTGTACTTTACCCTAACATGTATACACATGCATGTACAATAGCCATACAACCTAGATCACAACTAGAATAGGAAAGTAGGCATAAACATCATATAATGTAATAGTTATAACCAAACAATCATAAATTCATCAAGCTTGCCTTCAATTCCATGGTCAACACATATATAGATTGAAACTAAAGTAAACACTGCCACCATAAGTGGACCATATCAGACAATGTCATACAAGGCTTCATCAACATTACTATAAAGAAATAGAGAAGTTGAAGAGTAGAGGAATTCATACCAATCCTTAGGCTTTGGTCATAATTGATAATTACTACTCTTTCATCAATAAATCAAATATAGGGCAGTATCTTAAGGTACCATAATAATACATGAAGTAAAACATAAGCTACTACAAATTCATGTTACAACTGATGTACCGTGGTTTCACAGTACTTTTAGTGTATTTTCCTTAAGTTTAGTGTGTGTATAAAGCCTTTTTATATTAATTTTTGATGTAGGTTTCTCTTTATTTGAAGGAAATATGTCCAAAGGAGAACGCGGAGAATTTGAGTAGAAATTGCATAAGCGATCACCTACGGAACACATGATGGTCTGTCATGACCGTGACGGTCCGTAAGTGGCAGCGTAATGAGAAGAAAATGGCTATTGAAGGAAGTTGGGGAAGTTTGACCAAGTGTGGGACTACAGATGCTCATGACGGACCGTCATAGCCTCGACGGTTTGTCCTGCATATTCGTCGTGGTTGTCTGAGAGTAGTTCTAGATCCCAATTTCAAGAGGTTTCTATGTATCGTGGAACGAAACCCCTCGACGGACCGTCGTGCTTGCAACAGTCATTCATATCAATCCGTCAAGGGTAACTGACAGTTGATGAAGAAAGCAGCAGAAAATTATTCCAATTATGGAATGACGGAGCCCATGACGGTCCATCGCACGGATCATCGATTTAGACGTGTTTTGGACAGATTTGTCTTGAATAGAGTCCTTCTTTTATTAGGTTTTATTTTATTATAAATAGTTCGAAAAACCTCATTTTGAGGTTAGACTTTTTGATGCTTTTTAGTTCTCTTGTTTAAGTATTAAACTCTTGATTTTTTTATTTGATCATACTGTTCCAGAATCAATTGTTAGTGTTTTTGTGAATTATTCAAGTGAATTTCTGAATTTTCTTCATTCTCATAAAAGTAAGTGCATTAATTATTATATTATCAATATGAATTGTTTGATTATTAGCATGGGTAAGTTAAATCCATAACTAGGGTTGTAGGAACCATGGGTAAATAACAAGGTAAAATCAAGCTAAAATAACAATTCTAGAATAATGTTTGTATGTATTGCTAATTCTTTCGCTTAGAAGTCTTTTTAACGCATAGACAATGTTATAACTCACCTTATTGCTACTTGCGAGACCAAGGAGGTAGATAATAGGAAAAGAATTATCAACATAGATTTAGTGTATACTATCTAATAGGCTAGTGTTAGTTGGTACAAAGTAACAACTTAGTCAAATATCGAATACGATGCTTAATATGAGTTAAAGATAAGGTATAGTAAAGCAACACACGTAGCCGGACCAAGGTGCGGAGTGAAATTCTCTACATTCTTGACAAAGGATTTAGAGATACCTAACTTATCACTTTGCATGCAAGTTACTAGAAAAGGATTGTTATAGCTAGAATTAATGAGTTAGGATCCTAAGGAAAATACTTATGCCTAGTTACTCTCATTACTTGATTAAACTCCAATACTTGAACTTGTTGCTTGTTTAGTTTAATTTAGCTAATTGCTTTTATTAATTAAAAAAGCCTCTTTAGTTATTTGTTTCTGGGAAATAAATGATTGAATAGAAGTAATAACAAAATAGAGTTAAGTCTGAATCAGTTTCCTTGTGAGAATGATCCCAACCTCACTAGTTTGGTTCTTTACTTGATGCGACCGCTTTTGCTTCTTTTAGAGAAGTAATATTGAGCATATCAAATATTGGCGCCGATGCTGGGGAAAATGGCTTTTAGATTAAATTTAAACTTATTACCAAAGTTTAGTCAACATTTTCCTAATTTTACTTTTTCTTTTTGTTTTTGTCTCATGCAGGTCTACTTTCCTTAAATGCCAAACACACGGAGTAGAGCAATACGCGTTGTTGAACCTGACCCCGAACTAAAGCGTTCTTTAAGAAGAATGAATCAGAATTTGGGCATCCAAGGTGATGAGGTCGACTAGCAAATTCCACCATTGGTCGACACTCGTGACCCTAGATTACTTGAAAATCTTGGGGAAGGTGAAATACGGAGACAACCTCCCTTTTCACGCCCTCAAGAGTACTATAGGGGTTATGTAAATATCATAGACTTTGATGGCCCACTCATCTTGCCCTCACTACCACACGACCACACTTTTATGGTAACTAGTAGTCTAATGCAAATGCTCACTGCCACAAGTTTGTTTTTAGGGCTACCTGCATGAGGATCCGCATGCCCATATCGCTAAGGTAAGGGAAATTTACAAAAGTTGTGTAGGGAGGCTCGATTTTAATACGGATGTAATTGGGATAAGAGTTTTTCCTCTCTCACAGACGGGAGAGGCTGCTATTTGGTTTAATAATCTCCCCTATAACTCAATCTTCACTTCGAATCATCTGAGGGATGCTTTCTTAGCACGCTACAGCCCGGTGTCTAAGAAGCTAAACCACAAAGACAGAGTGAACAACTTTGTGGCAGTACTAGAAGAGTCAGTTAGCAGTTGTTTAGATAGGTTCACTTCATTCTTGCGAAGTGTTCCAAATTATCGCATAGATAATGAGTCTCTGAAAGAGTATTTCTATCGGGGACAAGATGATAATAACAAAGCGGTGTTGGATACAATAGCGGGTGGTTCTTATGGGGAGTGTCCTTATACCAAGATTGCTTAAAAGTTAGAGAAAATATCCAAAAATAATAAAGCTTGGAGTACTAGAAAGTCAGATAAATGGAGAAACACCTCCGTAGTCTAATTCGCACACAACTAAATGGCAAATGATCTTCGTGAAGAGATGTCTCAAATGAATACAGAGCTTGGGTTGGTGTTGAAACATGTTTCTAGGGGTGCTAAAAAGGTAAATGTTGTGAACTACTTGTCTAAACCACCACCGCCAAATGATGAATATTCCTATGAGGAGGACTCCTAATCAATAATCAGACGGGGTGTTTCCGATCGAACGCCCTAGGCTTCAACTAGGAGAATTGACGCCAAGGTCAAGGAAACTAAGGTCGGAACTATGGTAATTATAACTGCGAGGATCATTATGTATGAGATTGGAATTAAACCGCGACAACAACTTCAACCGGGGTAACTATGGTAATAGAAATGATAGAAGTGGACCCTATGTTCCACCTCAAAATCGTAAAGTTGCTCCTAGGGATGGTCGAGGTAGTATGGTGCGAGTTGAGGATATGATGCAGAAAATGATGAGGAGGTTCGATGCTAGTGATGAACACACAAAAAATTTAAGAAATGACTTAGCAGGTATAGGGCAGAAAGTTGATACACATGCAATCTCGATTAAGCATTTTGAGTTGTAAATGGCCCAATTATCTGCAACTGTGAACACATGGAAACCGGACACTCTTCATAGCAACACCGTCCAAAATCTGAAAAATGATGGGCATTGTATGGTAATCACTACTCTGGGTGTTAAGCAAACCTTTGATGCACCTATGCCGTCATACCGACATTTTATAACGATGTTGAAACAACTTTGTATCAATGTCCCTTCGATAGAATCTCTTGAACAAATGCCCGGTTATGCCAAGTTCATGAAAGATTTGGTTAAAAAGAAAAGATCAGTCATTTTTTAGGATGATGATAGAATGCAATACTATAGATTTATTGCTACAAGATCTGTAGTGCAAAAGAAATAAGATTCGGTTGCTTTCATTATTCCTTGTACAAACGGGTTATTACATTTTGCAAAAGCATTATGTGATCTTAGGGAAAGTATAAATCTCATGCCCCTCTTGATTTACAGGAAGTAGGGTTTTGGTGACCCAAAGCCCACTGTGATGCGACTACTGATGGCCGATCGAAAGGTAAAAAGACCCATTGGTGTACTCCATGATCTGCTAGTAAAAGTGGAGTCATTCATATTTTCGGCCGATTTAGTGATTCTTGATTTTGAGGCCGATTTTGAGGTGCCTATTATTCTTGGGAGGCCATTCCTTGATACGGGTAGAGCCTTGGTAGATATGGAAAAGAGGCAGATGAAATTCCAGTTGAACACTGAAGAAGTGATCTTCAACATTTGTAGGTCCATGAGTAAGAGTGATGAGCTCCAATCGGTATCTGCTATATCATACATAGTTGAAGAGTCATCTGAGGTACAAATTGAATAGTAGGTGTAGAAGCATTAGCAACAATGACCATGAATTTTGATAGTGATGGCATTGAAGAGTATGGGTCATTGGTCCCGGCTCTTGATCGAGGTAATATTCGTTTTAAACCAAAGAAATTTGAGATAGATATGCAACATCACAAATCTCCACATGCGAAACCGTCTATTGAGGAGGCTCCACAATTAGAACTTAAGCCTCTACCACCTCACCTGAGGTATGTATTCTTGGGAAAAAATCACACTTTTCCTATTATTATTGCATCATATTTGAATTTGCATGAAATTGAGAGTTTGGTGAAAGTGTTAAAAAGGTTCAAAAGAGCAATTGGGTGGACTATTGTTGATATTATTAGGATCCTCCCGGTATTTGTTTTCATAAGATCCAACTCATGCCCGATTATAATCCAAGTATTGAGCATTGCAGACATCGAAATCCGCCTATCCAACAGGTAGTGAAGAAAAAAATTATTAAGTGGTTGGATGCCGGAGTGATATATCCAATCGCTGATAGTAGTTGGGTATGCCCTGTTCAATGTGTACCTAAGAAAGGGGGAATGATTGTGGTCCCCGATGAAAAAAATGTGCTTGTTCCAATGAGACTGGTGACTGGTTGGAGGGTGTGTATTGATTAATGGATATCAAATGCATGGACCGAAAAAGACCATTTTCCCATGCCCTTAATGGATCAGATATTGGATAGAATTTTCGAAAGGAGGTGGTACTATTTTCTTTGTAGTTATTCACAGTATAATAAGAATTCTATTGCATCGGAAGATCGAGAGAAAACCACCTTCACTTGTCCATATGGGACCTTTGCGTTCAAGATGTCGTTTGGGTTGTGCAATGCACCCGCCATATTTCGGGGATGTATGATGTCGATATTCTCCGATATGGTGGAGGACATTATTGAGGTGTTTATGGATGATTATTCTGTGGTTGGTGACTCCTTTGAGCAGTGATTGAGTCATTTATCTGAGGTTTTTAAGAGGTGTGAAGACTACAATGTAGTACTAAATTGGGAAAAAATTTCTCTTTATGGGGAAAGAGGGTATTGTATTGGGTCATCGCATTTCAGAGAAGGGTATAAAGGTTGATCGAGCTAAAGTCGAGGTAATAGAGAGACTTCCCCCACCTATATTTGTCAAAGGTGTGAGAAGCTTCCTTGGGCATGCAGGTTTTCACCAGAGGTTCATCAAGGATTTCCCAAAAATTGCGCATCCTTTGTGCATGTTGCTTGAAATAGAGTGTAAATTTTATTTTGATGATCATGTCTTAATGAATTTGATGAGTTGAAAGAAAAGTTCGTGTCTGCACCTCTCATTATTTCACCGGATTGGAGCAAGCCATTTGAGGTAATGTGTGTTGCTAGTGGGGTTGCTCATTGTGTGGTATTAGGGCAAAGAAGGGACAAAATCCTTCACCCCATTTACTATGCTAGTAAAGCTCTAATTGAAGCCCAAAAGAACTACACCGTGACTGAGCAAGAGCTCCTTGCAGTATTCTTTGGTTTTGAGAAATTTTGCTCTTATTTGCTTGTAACTAGGGTTATAGTTCATACTTATCATTCTGTTTTGAGATATTTGAAATCAAAGAAGGATGCGAAGCCGAGGTTGATTCGTTGGGTATTACTATTGCAAGAATTTGACTTTGAGGTGATTGATAGAAAAGGGACGGAAAATCAAGTTGTTGATCACTTGTCACTTTTAGAAGATGAAGTAATGAGAGAGTTCGAGGATAAAACTAAAATTTATGATACTTTCTTCGATGAGAATTTATTGGCCGCCTTTCAAGACTTGATTTCATGGTTCGCAGATTTTGCGAATTATCTGGCTAGTGATATAATCCTACCTGACTTGTCCTTTCATCAAAGGAAAAAGTTCATATATGATGTGAAAAAGTTCTTTAGGGATTAGCCATAGTTGTATATAAGTTGCGCCGATGGTCTTATTCGGCGTTATGTGCCTGAAGTTGAGATGTTGAGTGTTTTGCAGGCGTTCCATTCTTCAGCTGTAGGTGGACATAATAGTGGTATCTGTACCTCTCACAAGATCTTACAATGTGGCTACTATTGGCTAATTATTCATGAAGATGATCATGAGTTTGCCAAGGCATGTGATAGATGCCAAAGAGATAGCGGCATTTCAAGAAAGCAAGAGCTCCCTTTAAATCCCATTCTTGTGATTGAGTTATTTGATGTGTGGGGTATTGACTTTATGGTCCCTTTTCTGAGTTTTCATGGGATGAAGTACATTCTAGTAGTTGTTGATTATGTGTCTAAATAGGTGGAAGCTATCTCACTCGCAAATAATAAAGGGAAGAGTGTCGCCGCGTTCTTGAAAAAGAATATATTTTCCCGATTTGACACCCCAAGGGCTATTATTAGTGATAGGGGATCCCACTTTTGCAAAAAAATGTTTAAGGGATTATTGGAGAAATATGGGGTTCGCCATAATGTGGCCACTCCTTACCATGCTCAAACTAGTGGGCTAGTTGAGGTGTCAAATAGGGAGATTAAGAAGATTTTGTTGAAAATGGTGAACGCTAGTAGAACAGATCGGTCAAGGAGACCTTATGATGCTCTTTTTGCCTACCGGACATCATACAAGAATCCCATAGGTATTTCCCCATACGAACATGTATATGGGATGACTTATCACTACCGATCGAATTAGAGCATAAAGCCACGTGGAAAATGAAGAAGTTGAAAATGGATTGGAATGAAGCTGCTAAAATGAGGTTAAATAGGTTGAATGAGCTAGATGAATTTTTCCTAAAAGATTATGAAAGTTCAGCCCTCTACAAAGAAAATATTAAGAAGTACCATGAGCAAAAGATTGAGAAACGCGATTTTATGGTTGGGGATTTGGTGCTTTTATTCAATTCTAGGCTGCGCTTATTTCCGAGCAAACTCAAGTACAAACGGACTGGCCCTTACTTGACCACCCAACTATTCCCTCACGGAGTGGTTGAGTTGGAAAACAAGGAGGGTGTGCGGTTATACATGAACGAACAAAGAATCAAAATCTATATGGGACATGATAAAACGGTGAATGAAGTGATCGAGACATACCATCTTGATGATGTCTGAGTAATCAAGTGTCCTCCGTCGTGCTGCGACGTTAAATCAAGCGCTATTGGGAGGCAACCAAATATGTATCCTCTAAGCCAACTATATGTTTTTTATGACTTTCTAGTAATAGTTGCTTTTTCGTTGCTTTTTTTGTTAGAAGTCGTGGATAGAGCGCAGTTTAGGGTCCGTATCCAAAAAAATGTCTAGAAAATACATAAAGAATAGCTTCATAGGTGTTAAATTTGCAGGAAGCACATCACTAGAAAAATGGTCTGCCAAACTCATTGACTGACCCATCGATGGAACGTTACGCTTGCGATGGACCGTTGAAGGGGACTCGTCACATCAATACCCATAAACCCGACCCGACCCAACAAGCAAATATTAAAAGTTGTCAAACCTTTTACTTTACCACCTATTCATTCTAACCGTTTCTTTCTCTCATTTCCCCCATTTAATCCCTCTTCAACTCCCTAACACTCTCCTCCTCCCCCTAAAACATCATATTACCCATCCCTACCAAATTCCCCTAATCTTCCCTCTTCCAATCTCCCTGCTTTTTCAAGTAATCTGCCGGTCAGAGTCAACTATTCTTCTGCTGATCACCAGAGTTGTGTGCCTTACTTTGTTTTCATCTTCTCTATATATTAGGTATGTGGTTCTGTTCTCTAAATCGTCTATATTTCTTTCTCGTTTTCCCATGCTATATGCTTGATTCTGAATGTTAGGTCTTCAAAATTTTACCCCTATTGCATGCTACTAACTCACCTTATTAATCCTACATGCCTTTAGACCCTTCACATAGTAAATAGAATGGGGGTGTTGTGTTAATTAAATAAAATTGGGGTGTATGTTTATGATAATTTTTCCGACCTAAGTTGATATTCCTCAAAATTGACATGCTAAAACTTGAGAACTAATTGCCTTGTGACGTGCTAGTATGATGGGTAATCGAGTTAGAAATTGTGCGTTGATAAGTATTCTTTTGATTAGAATTCTAGGGGACGATTGAGGCATCCCCAGTTCTATCACTGGAGGACAAAATGAGACCCCGTCGATGGACCTTCGTGGGGTCCATCCCACCCATTCCCGGTTATTTTCTCTAAAGTGTTCATCGATGACCTCTATGATGGACTATCGTGCCCTCTACGGTCCGTCCTATGCAATCGTGATGGTTGTCATGAGACTCTATTCCTAAGGGTCTCAAAATTTTCTCCATGTGTCCAATGACTAACCTCTACAATGGACCGTTGTGCCCTCGACGGTCCATCCTGCACAACCGTCATGGTTGTCAGAGACCCTATTCCTAAGGGTCTCAAAATCTTTTCTAAGTGTCGAAGGTCGGACCTCTACGATGGACCGTCGTGCTTATGACGGTCAATTCTACAAAACCGTCATGGTTGTCTGAGACAATATTTCTAAGGGTCTTAAAATCTTTTTTAAGTGTCCAATGACAGACCTCTTTGACGGACAGTCGTGCTCTCGACTGTCCGTCCTGCACAATTGTCATTATTGTCAAAGACTTTCTTTCTGAGGGTCTCCAATAAATTTTCTTAAGTATTTTATGATGGACCATCATAACGGTCAGTCATTCTCACGGCGGACCGTCCATTGGTTTGTCGTCTAGCACAGAAACTACAGTAATACAATTTCACTTTTGGTTTTGCGTTTTTGTTTTCTTCTTTGCATGTCTTATTTGTTCCTACTGGTACTAATTGTTGTTCTTTTTCAGGTACTAACACTTATGGTACCAAAGCAAGATCACGTGTACGCACGAGGGCGCTCAGAGTCCGTCACCCCATCTTCCCGATTATTCATGGGCTTTGAAGATAAGTTTGACCCTGAATACGTGCCCCTAAGCACTCTCACTCTTGCACGGGGTGCACGCACTACCAGAGCAACCCCCACAAAGGTGGCGCTCGGCGTAGTCAATTCCTCCCAGTATAAAGAGCACATACGGATCAACACGCATTCTGGGTCAGCTACACACTCCAGGGATGCTTCTGGCTCTGAGGAAGTATCGGGTTCAGAAGAAGTCTCCGGGTCTAAGGAGGCTTTTGCTACAGCCACTACATCTTAGTCTGCCTCATCTAATGAGGCCGATAGTGATGATTCCACTCCAACACCACTCCCTGGAATTCCACCCTGGTTGCCGACCATTCTTACCGGTGGTGTGTTGAGGGGAAATTTCAAGTGTATTAAGATGCCAAGCTTCCGAATGATAAGGTGGTTATGACTTGGACCCTTACACTGGTCAGGCGGGTCCTCACGGGGTGTCTCCCCACCATGACGGCAATTCATGCCCTCTTACCAGGCACTGAATAGAATATACAAACCGTGATGTGGGCCGATACAGTGAATAGAATATACAAACCGTGATGTGGGCCGATACAGTGAGGAGTTTACTAGAGAGTTCTACGCCTTGTATGTGGCTACTCTCCGAGCCACGATAGGCAGGAAGGCTGCCCCCGCCAAACAGGCCCTCTAGTTCACATCCGAGTCCGGGGCAAGCGGGTAGACATCTCCTTGCCAGCCATCCGCCGATATCTATACGGCGACACTGTAAATGCCAACCGGACTCCTCTCACTGCCGAGTTCGACTACTGGTGGAAACTTTTTAAAGATGGACAGTTCCTGCGTGAGCCAGAGTTGAGCGAGACCACCAAGAAGTAGATTTTCTTGTATTTGTCCGTTGATTGAGAGGATGCTGACTGGGTACTCAAGCCGAAGGGAGCCATCAAGATGGCTAACCTAACCTTCATGGCCATGTTTTTGGGGTTGATAGTCTGCCACTGCCTTCCCCCCACTACTGCACACAATATTGTCATATGGGATCGCACAGTTCTAATGGCGGCGATCATAGAAGGGTTCGAGGTGGACTTTGCTTGGCTTCTTCAGGCGGTCATGCACGACAGGTACTTCAAGGTCACAACACATACCCAATTCCTAGCATGGTGTTTTCATTGTGCAGGTCTGCAGATGTACCCATTTGGCACATAGATCAGATCAATACCCTACCGGGCACTATTGATAGGCCTTTTCAGGGATTAGGCCAATGAGTTTAATCTACACAAAGGGCCCTGCCAGGAGCTACCTCCGCTTGGTGAGAACCTGGCGGACAGTGTAGAGCAATCCCAAGAGGCTACCCAGGCTACATCTTAGCCTAATGACACAACCCCGTTCGAGTCTATTCTGGGTGGTAGCACCGCTCCTATATCCTTTCGCTCGACTCCCTTCACCACTCTAGTCCCACTTTCTAGGGTACACACACTTGAGGCCCAAATGGCCACTGTTATGCATCATATCTAGACTTGGACGCAGAGGTCTAATGCTGAGGCGGAGGAGAACATTGAGAAGAAGATGGCCCAGCACACGGAGAGGAAGATCATGGAGGTTCATCAGCGCCTGGATGCTTTTGAGTTGCGTATGCTAGATCAGACATCCCTTCCGGTGGACATGTCTAACTTTTAGGATGCTTTAGAAGGTCTGAGAGTGGACCTGGACAGTATTCTAGAAGCTAGGGTGCCCAAGTCTGAGTTCCCTTATGCATAGCCCGCCGAGGATACTGTTTTGGCGGCTTTATTCTCCGTTGCTTGACTGCCCCCACCTCAACCACGAGAGCATGGCAATAGGTGTAGAGGTATAAATGAGGATTAGGCTAGGTGACAAAAGAGAGAGCGCCGTTGAGTTGGAGGCTGCAAGGAGAGCCTCGATTGCTGATGAGGAGGCCCGTCAGTTGAGGGCTATTGAGTTGTCTGCTGGGGCGTCTAGCTCCAGAGTTGTTGAGGCAGATAAGATCAGTATTGATGGTGCTATGATTGTTGAGAGAGGCACTACAGAGGGTGTCCAGACTACAGAGGGAGTGGGTTCCGGGACAACGGATCCACTAGCTTGTTGATCTACGGTGCTTTGTGCCTCAGGTTTGCTTAACCTACCACTCTATTATTTTTGATTCTTTTATGCATTGGGGACAATTATATATCTTTTTTGTTGAGGGTATGGTAATTGGAGAGTGATTACTAAGGTAAAGTCTGAGTAGCCCAACTTACGATCCTCTTTTGCAGTTTTCTTAACTGTGTTTTTTCCCCCCAAGATACTTATTATTTGTATTGTTGAACCTATATTTCTTTATCTTGTGTACATAGTATAACTCTGAAGCATGATGGCTAAAATAGATATGATATCCCGATTTAATGAAAATGATGAATGACTAGGCATAGTAACTGATAAATTTGTGGCTCTAAGCATGACATAGAGATACACCATTGTATGACCCTAAATCAAATACTCGAACTAGGTGTCTGATAATCTTGTATAGTAATAAGACGTCAAGTTAGTGTGAAGAAAATTTGAATAGTCCACTATTTGTACTAAGCTAGAACGTGCCTGGTTAGTGCTGCTAAAAGTAAGTCGTAATAGATAATTAGAAAAGGATTATAGGCCCTTGTTCAATATATCTAATCTTTAGCCTAAATAACAGAAAGCCGAATGAAATTTATCGCTTTTTGATCCAAATGATTTGAGCTTGAAATAGACCTTTCTTTTTCACCCCAACTGATTTTTTCTGAGAACAATATGTTGGCCGTGGTCCCTCCTTGGAAATTTATGTGCACCTCAGCTTATGACAAAAGCATAAGTTGAGGAGGGGCTAATGCATAAAACAACCTTCTCGTGGCCCTGACCAAACTTTGGTATTGTGTACTTTGGCTCATGGCAAAAATATGAGTTGAGGGTTGCTATTATGAGGAATACTCCAGAAAGTGGGGTTGAAAGAACAAAGATAGAGAAAGAACAAAAAAAAGTGACTTAATAAAAGTTGAAAGAACATTAAAATAATAATAATAATAATAATAATAATAATAATAATAATAATAATAATAATAATAATAATAATAATAATAATAAAAAATACAAGCAAAAAATAAAAGTGTCAGTCACATAAAAGAAGAAAGAAGGGAAAATAGCAAAGTGAAAGAATATAAGAAAAAGGGCGAAATAAAACGATGAAAAGGTAGGACGCTTAACTGATATGTCAAAGAGGGCAACAAGTCAACAAAATATACCTAAATATACCCTACATGATCCTGAGCCTATGTTACAAGCTAAGAAAGTCCTATCATGATCCTAAGAGTTGTTATGGCGAACTTAAAGCAGTGAAAATAAGGGAAAGCCTATGGCAATATGTATAAATGAGTTGTGAAGTTGTTGTGAGAGTGAGTGTTGAAAAGTAATCCTTATACTCAAACTGAAATCATTATGTGAAAAAAGAGGATGTTAATTTGAAGTGATGACCCTGGTTTAATACCGGAAAAATTAGCACCTAGGTGAGAGATCGAAGAGCATAGGTGTCAAGTTTTTGTGAGTCTGTGTCATGGTATGATCGACCTAATTCATGCCTAATATTGATAGAATGCATGCTTGAGGACAAACAATGAATTTAAGTTGAGGGTGTTGATGTACTATGGTTTCACGGTACTTTCAATGTATTTTCCTTAAGTTTAGTGTGTGTCTAAGCCATTTGGCATTGATTTTTGATGTAGTTTTCTCTTTATTTATAGAAAATCTGTCTAAAGTAGAACGCGGAGAATTAGAGCAGAAATTGCAGAAGTGATCACATATGGAGCCAATGACGGTCCGTAGGTGGCACCCTAGTGAGAAGAAAATGGCTGCTGAAGAAAGTTGGGGAAGTCTGACCAAGTGTGGGACAACGGAAGATCATGACGGACCGTCATAGCCACGGCGGCTATCCTGCATATTTGTCATGGTTGTCAAGGAGTAGTTCCAGTACCCAATTTCATGAAGTTTCTAAGTGTTGTGGAACGGAACCCCTCGACGGACCGTCGTGCTTACAATGGTCCTTCATATCTTTCCATCGAGGGTAATAGAGAGTTGATGAAGAAAGCAGCAAAAAATTATGCCAAATATGGAATGACGAAGCCAACGACAGTCCGTTGTGTCCATGACGGTCCGTCACAAGGATCGTCGAGTCAGACACATTTTTGAAAGATTTGTCGTAAATAGAGTTCTTTTATTAGGTTTTATTTTATTATAAATAGTCAAAAAAAACCTCAGTTTTGGGTTTAGGCTTTTGGATATTTTTTAGTTCTCTTGTTTAAGTATTGAACACTTGATTTTGGTATTTGATCATACTTTTCCGGAATCAATTGTTGGTGTTTTTGTTAAATTATTCAAGTGAATTTCGGGATTTTCTTCATTCTCATAAAAGTAAGTGAATGAATTCTTATATTATCAATATGAATTGTCTGATTATTTGCATGGATAACTAAACTCCATAACTAGGGTTGTAGGAACCATGGGTAAATAACAAGTAAAATCTAGCTAAAAAAACAATTCTAGAATAGTGTCTTGCATGTATTGCTAATTCTTTCACTTAGAAGTCTTTTTAACGGATAACCAACTTTAGAACTCACCTTATTGCTACTTGCCAGACCAAGGAGGTAGAAAATAGGAAAAAATTATCAACATCGATTAAGTGTATACTATCTAATATGCTAGTATCGCTTGGTACGAAGTAACAACTTAGTCAAATATCTAATACGATGCTTAATATAACGTAAAGATAAGGTTTATTAAAGCAACAAACGTAGCCGGACCAAGGTGCGGAGTGAAATTCCCTAAATACCGTACCAAGTATTTAGAGATACCTAACTTATCACTCTGCATGCAAGATACTAGAAAAGGATTGTTATAGCTAGAAATACCGAGTTAGGAGCATGTGGGGAACCGTTACGCCCTAGTTAGTCTCATTACTTGATTGAACTCCAATACTTGAACCTGTAACTTGTTTAATTTAATTTAGACAATTGTTTTTATTAATCAAAACCCTTTTAGTTATTTATTTTTACGAAATAATTGACTAAATAGAAGTAATAACATAATAAAGATAAGTCTGAACCATTTTCCTCGTGGGAACGATCCCAATCTCTTTAGTTGGGTTCTTTTCTTGATGCGAACGTTTTTACTTCTTGTCGAGAAGTAAATTTGAGCGTATCAACAAATAGTATAATACATTAACATACTAGAATGTAGAAGGGCATAGACCGTGAATCAATTTCACGTGCATGGATTATAAGTCATATTTCGTCAATACCACCAATCTAGGGCAGTAGCTTCAAGAAATCATAGCTTAGATGAGATCCTACTACATGCTTCATATTAGGAATTCATGGAGGATAAATTTATATTTGTTAATCCTATTCAAACTATTATGCATTAATCCACATTATATCCATTACATATTCATAATCATATTACATCATACGCATTAGCTAACCATCATTTTAACGTAAGTGAATCTCACTATAAGAATGCTAGAATCATCAATTTATAAGCTAAAGCATGTAGGTCAATCTTACCAAGTTTCCTTTGATTCCATCACTAAGGGTTCAAAACCACAATTTATTCATAATATCAACTTAAGACAGTAGCTACAATGATCTTTCCCCAATCGAAATCCCATAACAATCACCATGAATCTGAACTTACAGTGAACACATAGAACATAGGCTAGTTTTGTTCAAATATTCATACATGGATCCATATGGATCATTCATCATCATTTCATAAATAATTAACTTAAATTATAGTATATGTAGACAATTCAACGTAAGAAAATCATAACTCAATCGATCACAAGTCATGAGCACAATGTCCAAGCAAGTACTGAATTGATTAAGGAAGGGACATGGGATCATCATGCAATTAGATTCAAATCACTTTAAAATTAATGTATTAAATTCAATTCATCATTAGTTAATCATTCAAAACGTTTTTAGAAAGAACCCATGGCTTGATTGAAGAAGGAAAACTTTGATCATGAAAACTCTTCTGAAAACTTTGAGAAGAACTCTTCAACTGAAAGTTTATTTAGAGATGAAGGATCACCATACCTTTGTCTAGTTAAAAACCTATAAAACCTGGTGACTCGTCCAAGGAAATCTAATATCCAAGATGTTCTTGAGCTTCACCAACAATGGTGGTGAGGGAAAGATTAAATTTTGTGGGGAAGGATTTGGAATAGGTTCTTCACGTTTTTGATCCCATATAGGTAAATTAATCAATTAGAATAAGTTTAGGATGTGGGGTGAAAATACAATTCATCCTGAAATAAAACATTCGCAACACAGTAGCTACAGGCCACCATAGACGAACCTAATCGACTGGCCGTTGGTCAATTGACTGGCCATCCTTTGGGTTTTGTCAATTGGTTCTTAGCCATTTTTTGGGTTGAGACCTGACCAAGATAAGTGTCCATCGACTATACCTCATGATACGCTCAAACTTACTTCTCAAATAAGAGGTAAAGCGGTCGTCTCAAGTAAATAACCCAACTAATGAGGTTGGGATCGTTCCCATGAGGAAAATAGTTTAGACTTACCTTCAATCGATTATTATTATTGTTCAGTCAATTATTTCCTTGGAAAGCAAAAATGATAAAAGGGGGGTTTTCTATTTCTAAATAAATGAAAATAATTAGCGAAATTAAAGGAGACAACTAACAACTTCGAATGTTGGAGTTTAATCAATTAATCAAAGTAACTAGGGTTTACGTGTTCCCCACAAGTTCATAACTTGATAATTCTAACTATAACAATTATTTCCTAGTATCTTTCATACAAAGTGATAAGTTATGTATTTCTAAATCCTTGGTCCGGCATCTAGAAAATTTCACTCTGCACCTTGGGCCGGCATCTACAAAATTTCACTACGCACCTTGGTCCGGCTATGTGTGTTGCTATACTAACCCTTATCTTTACCTCATATTAATCATCGTATTCGATATTTGACTAAGTTATTACCCCGTACCAATCAATACTAGCATATTAGATAGTATACAGTAAATATATGTTGATAATTCTTTTCCTATTATCTACCTCCTTGGTCCGCCAAGTAGCATTAAGACGAGTTTTAACGTTGGCCATCCGTTAAAAAGACTTCTAAGCGAAAGAATTATGATAACATGCAAGATACTATTGTAGAATTGTTATTTTAGTTAGGTTTTACCTCATTATTCGCCTATGGGTTCCACAACCCTAGTTATGGAGTTTAGTTACCCAGAGTCATAATCACAATATTCAAATATATGGTATAAGAATTCATGTACTTACTTTATTGAGAAAGAGTAAAATCCGAAAGTTCGCTAGATTAATAAACAAAAATCACCAACAATCAATTACAAGAATCTCAAAGTAATCAAGGATCTCCCAAAAGGTCTATAATAATCAAGAGTTTAACAAATAGTCTAAAAATAATCCAGGGTCTAACCAATAGTCTAACAATAATCCAAGGGTCTAACCTCGAAAACTAGGTTTTGAGAACTATTTATAAAAAATTAAAACCTTACTAAATAAGGACTCTATTTACTCGAAATCTATCAAAATGCGGCTGGGTTGACGGACCTCGCGACGGATAGTCGTGGTCATGACGGGCCGTCATGGACTCCATCGTCCCATACTTGTGCAGTTTCTTCTGAGGCTCTCTTCGTTACCCTCGACATAATATATGATGGATCATCACAGGCACAACGGTCCATCGAAGTCCTCTGTTCCAAAACACATGAACTCTCGCGATTTGGGTCTTGCCACTACTTCTTTGAACTTCATGACGAACAAGCAGAACGGACTGTCATGGCAACGATGGTCCGTCATGCACTACGTAACCCCACAATTGGTAAGACTTCCCTATCTTCCTTCAGCAGCTGCACTACAATGCCAACTACGGACGGTCACGAGCATGACGGACTATCATAACCTCCGTAGTTGGTCTCTTCTGCATTTCTTCCCTCAAAAACATCCCATTCATCTTTGAACATATTTCCTGCAAATAAGGAGAAACTTACATAAAAACTAGCACAAAAAGTCTTTTGGACACACTAAACTTAAGAAGAAAGTATTAATAATACCGTGAAACCACGGTTTATCAACACGCCCAACTTAAATTCGTTGTTTGTCCTCAAGAAATGCACTATAACTCAATACAAAATCTTTGTACAATAGTATTATCCTTCACAATCATTTGGCTATCAACCCCAATAAATGTCATCATATTTATGCATGCTGTCACTATTAGGCTTGAATTATGTGGAATCAGACCATGACACAAACTCACCATGCACTAACACCTATCCTCTTCAATTTCTCACCGAGGTGCTAATATTTTTGGTATTGCAACAGGTGTCCTCACTTCAAAAAAAAATCCTCATTTTTCACACATTGATTTTATGTTTGAGTATAAGGATAACATTTCAACACTCACTCTCAGAACAAATTCACACTCATTCATACATATTGCCATAAGCTTGCCCTTATTCTATTTGCTTTAAGTTCGCTATACAACTCTTAGGATTACGATAGGACTTTCTTAGCTTGTAACTTAGGCTCAGGGTCAGGTAGGGTATATTTAGGTATACTTAAGTGACTTTTTTCCCTCCTTAATATATAGGCTAAACATACCATTTTCTATCATTTTATTTTGCCCAGTTTCTCATATTCTTCCACCTTGGTATTTTCCTTTCCTTCTTCATTTGTATAAGTGAATATCTTCTTTTTTTGCTTGTATTTCTTGTATATATATATATATATATATATATATATATATATATATATATATATATATATATATATATAATTTTTTTTTTTACTTTTCTTTCAACTAATTCTTGAGTCACCTTACTTTTGTTCTTTCTCTCTTTTGTTCTTTTAACCACACTTTCCAGATCATTCCTCATAATAACCACCCTCAAATCATGGCTTTGCCATGAGTCAAAGTACACAATACCCAAAGCTGGGTCAGGGCCATAAAAAGGGTTGTTTACTGCATTATCCAACCTCAACTTATGCTTTTGGCATAAGCTGAGGTGCACATGTCCAAGGAGGAACTAGGGCCAACACATTATTTCCACAAAATATTAGTTGGGGTGAAAAAGAAAGGTCTAGTTTAAGCTCAAATAATTTGGATCAAAGAAGTATTAATTTAATTTGTTTTTTTTATTTAGTCTAAAAATTGGCTGTATTGAACAAGAGACTATGATCCTTTCCTAATTGTCTATTACAGCTTACTTTTAGCATGACTACCAGGCAGGTTCTAGCTCAGTACAAATAGTGGACTATTCAAATCTTCCTCACACTCTATTGACATCTCATTACTCTACCAGTTTATTAGACACTTGGTTCGAATTTTAGACTTAGGGTCATGCATTGGTGTACCTCTATGTCATTCTTAGATCCACCCATTTATCAATTACTATGCCTAGTCATGCATCATTTTCCATTTTCTCAGGATATCATTTTAGCCATCATGCTTCAGAATAAAAATATGTACACAAGATATAGATATGCCGATTTAACAGAAAAAGTAATCAGTCTCTTGGGGAAAAAGAACACAAGCAAGAAAACCCCAAAAGAGGATAGTGAATTGGGCTACTCAGACTTCACCCTAGCACTCACTTTCCATTTATCCCACCCCCAACAAAAAAGACATGCAATTATCCCCAATGCATCAAAAATTTTGAAATACAAGAGTGGTAGGTGAAGCAAACCTAGGGCGCAAAGCGCTGACGATTAGCAAGCTGGTGGGTCTGAATCCCTGAAACCCACTACCTCTATAATCTTGACACCCTCAGTGGTGTCCTCAACATCAACAACACTACCAGCCGTGCCTCCCGCTATCTCCACAGTTCTGGAGCTAGACGCCCCAGCAGCTAACTCTCTTACTCTGATCTAACGCGCCTCCTCCTCAGCAAGCGAGGCTCTCCTCGTAGCCTCCATCTCTCGGTGCTCCTTCTTCCATGATCGAGCTTCAGCCTCCTCTAGACCCCTACGCCTCTTGGCATTCTCTTGAGGGGGAGGTGGTGGAATCTCTGAAGTGGTGAATAGGGCTGCCATCATTGTGTCTTCAGCAAGCTCTGCAGAAGCGGCCTTAGACTCAGGCACCCTAGCCTCTAAGGTCATATCAATATCTGGGCAAAGATTGTCAACCGCAACCTAAAGTGTCGACACTTCCACCGGAGGGGATGGACGAGCTAGCACCCGCAACTCAAAAGCGTCCAAGCGCTGATGAACCTCAGCGATCTTTCGCTCTGTGTGCTGGACCATTTTCCGCTCCGAGCGCTCTTCTGCCTCATTAATAGACCTCTGCATCCAAGGATAGATATAATGCATAAGTATAGCTATTTACACCTCTAATTTCTAGACCGTAGCAAGCGGAACCAGAGCGGGTAAAGGGGCTGAGCGAGAGGATCTCGGGTCAGTTCTACTACCCGAGATAGACTCGATCGGGGTAGTGTCAGTGGAATCCGCCTGCGTAGCTGTGCAGGCCTATGCTAATGTATTAGCCAGATTGTCACCAAGTAGAGGCAACTCTGGATGGGGCCCTCTGTGTGAAGTCAAATCATTGGCCTTATCCCTGATGAGGCCGATATCAACAGTGCCTATTGGGGTCATAAGCTGATCAACGTTCCATATAGGCACACCTGCGGAGATACATAGAGAAAATATCATGCACGGGAAAGAGTAAGTAGTTGTGACCTTGAAATCCCTCTCGTGCATGACCGCCTATAGAAGCCGTGCAAAATCCACCTCAAACCCGGCTATCATCGCCGCCATCAGTACATCTCAATCCCATGTGACAATATTATCAGCGGCTGTGGGGGAAAGGCAGTGGCAGACAGTAAACCGCAAAAACTTCGCCGTGAAGGTCAGATTGGCCTTCTTGATGGCTCCCTTTGGCTCAGTCACCCAGTCGGCACCCTCTCCATCAATGGACAAGTGCAGGGCCATCCACCTCTTGGTGGTTTCTCTCAGCGATGGCTCACGCAGGAATTGGCCGTCTTTAACAATCTACCATCGGTATTCAAGATTGGCAGTGAAAGGGGTCCGATTAGCATCAACATTCTCGCCGTATAGAAACCGGCGGATGGCAGGCAGGTAGATATCAACCTGAACGCCACGTACTCAGACCTGCTCTAGTGGAGCCTGTTTGGCGGTGGCAGCCCGCCTATCAATCTGTGATTGGAGAGTTGCTACGTAGGAGGCGTAGAACTCTCAGGCCATCTCTTCACTATAACGTCCTAACAGACGCGCCGTCCACTCCAGTTGATGTCTGCTAAAGAGATTGTGGATCTTTGGCATCATATGGAGACTTCTTGTAAGGACCCTCCGCTCCAATATAAGTGTCCGAGTCATGACTCCTTTGTTATTCAAGAACTTTGCATCAGAATAGAATTGATATTGCCCATTGACACACCACCAGTTTAGCTGGTCGGTCAACAGGGTGAAAGCACTAGTCGGTGTACCGGGTGTGGATCCTAAACTATCAGCCTCATAAGACGAAGCAGACTCTGCAGTGGTGGCGGGTGCGGGAACCTCAGCAGATTCGAAGGCTTCCTCTGACCATAAAACTCCTAAGGAGCCAGATGCTCCTTCTTCATTAGTAGGTGACCCAGAAGGTGTGCCAGTCAGTGTGCACTCCTCATCAAACTGGGAGGCGGTGACTACGCCGGATGCCACCTTTTTGGGTGTGGCTCTGGCAGCACGTGCAGCTTGGGATAGGGTGGAAGTGCCTGGGGGCACGCACTCGGGGTCAAGCTCATCATCACAGCCAATGTCCAGGTGGGCAGACGGGGCGAAAGACTTTGATCGCCCGCGTGCGTAGACTCGATCTTGTTTTGGTACCATAATAGATAGTACATGTAAAGAATTAATATTAATAGTTGAACGAGAAAACAAGACAAGCAAAACCACACAAAATAAATAAAAGAGTTAAGATGTAATGACATTACTATTGTAACAATAAACCACGACAGGCCAGGTGACATCTCGTCGTGAGTATTCCGGACCGTCATGGGGTCCGTTGTGTCTTACTTAGACTTTGTTTATAAAGAGAACCATGAAGGAGAGTCTCTGACAAGTATGACGGTATGTGCTGGACAGATCGTCATAGGTTTGACGGTCCGTCGTAGGTGTCTGTCAGAGGACACTTGAAAAAATATGGAGACCCTTAGGAGAGAGGTCTCTGACCATCATAACGGTCATATAGGACGGACCGTCGTGGGTACGACGGTCCGTCGTAGTTGTCAGTTCGAGGATACTTAGAAAAATAGAGATAGACCACGACGGTCCGTCGCTTGTGCCGTTGGTGGAAACTTGGAGAAAATTGGACAGTGGGGTGTTAGGGTTGTTGGAACGAACCCTATGACGGTCCCTCATGGGTACGACAATCCGTCATCAGGGTCTCGTTCTGTAACTCAGTGACAGAACTGGGGATGCCCCATTCATCCCCTATGACCCAAATAGAATTTGTAGTGTTTTAACCTACATTTGTCTAACCCAAATACCTAGTAAACTAGCAATGCTAAAGCACCTATTTCTAGGGTTTTAACACGGCAATTTCGAGGATTTTTAACCTAGTTCAGACAGAATTTTATTAAAAACTGAACATATCAAGAAGAACTAGGCTAATACTAATTGATAAACAAAAAATGCAATATAAATGATTAGAAATAGAGACACGTACCTGAGAATTTGAGAAAAACAAGAGAGAAAGTACTTGGTGAACAAGTAGAGACCCACATTAGCAGCTTTGACTAGTGGATGATGAATTTTGGAATTTGGAGAATTTGGGGAAAATGATTGGTTGTAAGAGGGAGGGGTTATGATATTTCGAAGTTGAAAAGGGAGGGAAATGGGAGAAAGAGTGAAGGAATGGGGTCAAATGAATGGGTAGGGGTTTTAAATGTTGAATTTTGTAAAAACCCCAAGCTGGGTCGGGTCGGGTACTCTTCATTAATGACGCGACGATTCCGCGACAACGGTCCATCTCGGTTGTGACGGTACATCGTTGGTTCCATCGCGTGTGCCCTAGTTTGAAAATAACAGAAAGACGTACCTGGTACGACGGATTCATGTGACGGTCTGTCACAGGTGCAACGGTCCGTCACTGTATCTGTCAGTGACTGCTGCAGAGTATTTTCTGCAGAATTTCCTTGTGATGTGCCTGCAAATTTAAAACCCATTAGTAGAAAATGCTACCATTACTAGAAAGAAAAACTATAAGTATTGGGTTGCCTCCCAACAAGCGCTTGATTTAACGTCGCGGCACGACTGAGGACACTTGATTACTCAGACTTCATCAAGATGGTATGCCTTGATCACTTCATTCGCCGATTCAGCATGCCTGAAATAGGTTTCTATGTGTTGTACATTCACCTTGTTGGCAAACACTCCTTAGTTTCAAACTCAACTGCTCAATCAGGGAATATTTGGGTAACGAAGTAAGGACTAGTCCATTTGGACTTGTGCTTACCCGGAAACAAGCGCAACCTAGAATAGAATAAAAGCACCAAATCCCCGACCATATACTCTCGTTTTTCAATTTTTTGGTCATGCTAATTCTTCATCTATTCTTATTAGAGGTCTGAGCTTTCATAAGCTTTCAGGAGAAATTCATCGAGTTCATTCAACCCAGTTAACCGTTGTTCTACAGCTTTGATCCAATCCATTTTCAACTTCTTCATAGCCCACATGGCTTTGTGCTCTAACTCAATCGGAAAATGACAAGCTTTCCCATATAGAAGTTGGTATGGAGACATACATACGGGAGTCTTATACGGTGTCCGGTAGGCCCAAAGAGCATCATCAATCCTCCTTGACTAATCAATTCTATTAGCGTTGACTATTTTTAACAATATCTGTTTGATCTCGCGTTTCAACACTTTAACTTGCCCACTAGTTTGAGGGTTGTAAGGAGTGTCCATATTATGATGAACCCCATATTTCTCCAATAACCCCTTGAACAATCTGTTGCAGAAGTGGGAGCCCCCATCACTAATAATTGCCCTTGGGGTGCCAAAACGAGATAATATATTCTTTTTTAAGAATGCAGTGACACTCTTCCCTTCATTGTTTGCGAGGGATATGGCTTCGACCCATTTAGACACATAATCAACCGCTACTAGAATGTACTTCATTCCATGAGAACTCACAAAATGTCCCATAAAGTCAATACCCCAAACATCAAATAACTCAATCACAAGAATGGGGTTTAGAGGGAGCTCTTGCTTTCTTGAAATGCCGCCATCTCGTTGGCATCAATCACATGCTTTAGAAAATACATGATCATCTTGATGAAGAGTTGGCCAATAGTAACCACGTTGTAATATCTTATGAGCGGTTCGGTTTCCACTGTGATGTCCACCAACGGGTGAGGAATGGCATGCTTCCAACACACTCAACATCTCACGTTCGGGAACACAATGCCGAATAAGCCCGTCGTCACAACTCTTATGTAGGTATGGTTCATCCCAAAAGATTTTCTTCACCTCGTACATGAACTTTTTTCTTTGATGAAAGGACAAGTCTGATGGAACAATATCACTAGCCAGATAGTTACCGAAATCTTTGAACCATGGAATCATGTCTTGTGAATCAACCAATACATGCTCATCGAGGAAGTATCATCAATGTCGGTCTTGTCCCCTAACTCTCTCATAGCTTCATCCTCTAGACGGGACAAATAATCATCAACTTGATTTTCAGTTCCTTTTCTATCTATCACTTCAAAGTCCAATTCTTGTAGCAGTAATACCCAACAAATCAACCTAGGTTTCACATCCTTCTTTGCCATTAAATATCTCAATGTTGAGTGGTCAGTATGAACTATAACTCTAGTACCTAGCAAATAGGAGCGGAATTTTTCAAAAGCAAAGACTACTGCAAGAAGTTCTTGCTTCATCACTGTGTAGTTCTTCTAAGCTTCATTTAGGGCTTTACTAGTATAGTAAATAAGGTGAAGGATTTTGTTCTTTCGTTGTCCCAATACTACACCCAGAGCAACCCCACTAGCATCGCACATCACCTCAAATGGAATGTTCCAATCCGGAGAAACAATGATAGGTGCAGACACCAATTTTTCTTTTAGCTCGCCGAATGCTTTAAGACAGGATTCATCAAAACAAAATTTAAAATCTTTCTCCAGCAGTTTGTACAATGGATGTGCAATCTTTGAATTTTTTTGATGAATCTCCGGTAAAAACATGCATGCCCAAGAAAGCTTCTCACACCTTTCGCAGAGATCGGTGGGGGAAGTCTCTCTATTACCTCGACTTTAGCTTGATCAACGTCTATGCCCTTTTCTGAAATGGGATGACCCAAAACAATACCTTCTTTCACCATGTAATGACATTTTCCCCAATTTAGCACTAAATTGCAGTCTTCACATCTCTTAAGGACCTCATATAAATTGTTCAAACACCGCTCTAATGAATCACCAACCACAGAAAAATCATTAATAAAAACTTCTATAGTATCTTCCACCATGTCGGAAAATATCGACATCATACATCTCTGAAATGTGGCGGGTGCTTTGGACAACCCAAACGACATTCTTTTGAACGCAAAGGTCCCATATGGACCAGTAAAAGTGGTTTTATCTTGATCTTCTGGTGCAATAGAAATCTGATTATACCCCGAATATCCATCAAGAAAATAGTACCACCCTTTTCTGGCATGTCTATCCAACATCTGATCCATGAAGGGCATAGGAAAGTGGTCTTTTTCAGTCCATGCATATAATTTGCGGAATCCATACACACCCTCCATCCAGTAACCGGTCTCATTGGAACAAGTTCATTTTTTTTGTTGGGGACCACAATCATTCCTCCTTTCATAGGTACACACTTAACAGGGCATACCCAACTACTATCGCCGATCGGATAGATTACTCTGGCATCCAACCACTTAATGATTTCCTTCATCACGACCTCTTGCATAGGAGGATTTAAGCGTCTCTGGTGCTCAATACTTGGCTTATGATCAGGCATGAGTTGCATTTTATGAGAGCAAATACCAGGAGGGATGCCAATTATGTCCGCAATAATCCACCCAATAGCTCTTTTGAACATTTTTAGCACTTTTACCTAACTCTCAACTTGTTGTTCTTTCAGGTATGATGCAATGATTACCGGCAAAGTGTCACCATTTACTAAGAATTCATACCTGAGACGAGGTGGAAGAGATTTTAGTTCTAACTTTTGAGCCTCATCTATAGATGGTTTCGCGGGTGGGGACTCGCGATCCTTCATATCTAACTCATATTTCTTCGGTTTAAATCGAACATCACCTCGATCAAGAGCCGCAGCTAATGACTCATACTCTTCAATTCAATCGTTATAAAAATTCATTATCACTGCCGCTAATGCTTCTACACTTAGACATTCTTCTATTTGTGTCTCAGATGTCTCACCAATGTAGTAGGATATAGCAGATAACGATTGGAGTTCACCACTCTGCCTCATGGACTTACAAATGATAAAGGTAACTTCCTCATTGTTCAATAGAAATTTCATCTGCCATTTTTCCATATCTACTAAGGCTCTTCCCTTAGCAAGGAATGGCCTCCCAAGAATGATGGTCACTTCAAAATTGACTTCACAATAGAGAATAACAAAATCTGCCGGAAATATGAACAACTCCACTTTTACTAGTACATCGTGGAGTATCCCTATAGGCCTTTTCACTGTTCGATCAGCCATCACTAGCCGCATCGCAGTGGGCTTCGGATCACCGAAACCAAACTTCTTGTAAATCGATAAGGGCATGAGATTTATGCTTTCCCCCAGATCACATAAGGCTTTCACAAAATGTAATAGCCCAATTGTACAAGGAATAGTTAACGCACCCGGATATTCTTTCTTTTCTACCAGAGATCTTGCGGAAATAGCACTACAATGCTGCATTCTATCATCATCTTCAAAAGTGACCAATCTTTTCTTTGTAACTAGATCTTTCATAAACTTGGCGTAACCGGGCATTTGTGCTAAAGTTTCTACCAAAGGGACATTGATAGAAAGTTTCTTCAACATTGTTATAAAACGCCAATATTTACCATCCTCAGTCTTTTTTCAATAATCGTTGGGGAAATGGGGGTGGCGGCCTAGGCATGTGAGTTACCTTTTTAGGCACTTCAACATCTTTTACAATGACTTCACCATTAACATCTACTACTTTATCAATATCTTTTGTCATCTTTTTCTCATTAGACGTCATAGGTGGGTCAATGGTTTGCTTTCCACCGCCAGTAGTGATTGCCATACAATGTCCATCATTTTTAAGAATTTGGACAGTGTTACTAGGAAGAGTGCTCGGTTGCCGTGTGCTCACAGTCAGAGATAATTGGGCTGATTGTAACTCAAGTTGCTTAATCGATATTGCATGTGTATCGACTTTTTTCCCAATACCAGCTAAATCATTCCTCAACTGTTTATTGTTCTCATCACTAGCATCGAACCTCCTCATCATTTAATGCAACACATCCTCAATTCACGCCATACTACCTCCACCATCCCTAGGAGTAACTTCACGATATTGTAAAGGAACATAGGGGCCATTCCTGTCATTTCTATTACCATAGTTACCCCTATTGAAGTTGTTATCTCGATTGTAGTTTAAATATCGGACATAATGACCCTCACGGTTGTAGTTACCATAGTTCCGACCTTGGTTCCCTTGACTTTGGTGCTAATTCTCCTGATTAGAACCTTGGGCACTTGGTTGGAAACCCCCTGTATGCTCATTTACGGCATAGGAATCCTCCTCATAATAACACTCATTATTTTGTGGCGGTGGTTTCGACAAGTAGTTGACTACATTTATTTTTTCTGGACCCCTAGTGACATGATTTAGTACCAACCCAAGATCAGTTCTCATCTGAGCCATTTCTTCACGAATCTCATCTGTGGCTGGGTTGTGAGTGGACTGCACTGGGAAGATATTTCTCCCGATACATGACTTCCTAGTACTCCAAGCTTTATTATTCCGAGAGATTTTCCCTAATTTTTCAGCAATCTCAGCATAAGGACACTCCCCATAAGATCCACCCTCTATAGTGTCCAACACCGCTTTATTATTATGATCCTGTCCACAATGGAAGTATTCCTTCAGTGACTCATCATATATATGGTGATTTGGGACACTTCTTAAGAACGAGGTGAATCTATACCAAGAACTACTAACTGACTCTTCTAGTAGTGCCACAAAGTTGTTCACTCTGTCTTTGTGGTTTAGTTTCTTGAAGACCGGATAGTGGTGTACTAAGAAAATATCCCTCAGTTGGTTCCAAGTGAGAATTGAGTTGTAAGGGAGCTTAGTGAACCATATAGCAGCCTCTCCCGTCAGTGAGAGAGGAAACACTATGAGCCCTATTACATCCAAGTCCAAGTCAGGACTCTCTACACAACTTTTACACACTGCCTAACCTTAGCTATATGGGCATCTCGATCCTCAGAAGGTAGTCCTGAAAAAAACCTCTGGCAGTGAGCATTTGCATCAGGCTACTAGTTACCACAAATGTGTGGCCTGGTGGTAGATGGGGAAAGACAAGTGGCCCATCGGAGTCTGCTATATTGTCATAGACTCTGTAGTATTCTTGGGGCCGTGGAGCGGGATTTTATCCTCTCTGTTGGTGTTTACCCGGAGCATCGGCAACCACTGACCATGAATATCAACCGGACCTGGGATGTTCTGGTTTGGATCATCATCATTGATTCCCAAGTTTCGATTTATGTTACGTAGTGTACTCTCTAATTCGTGATTGTAGGGAAACAAGGGTTCTCTTCCTCTCCGTGTATTTGGCATACAAGGAAGATGGTTCTGCAAGAATCAAAAATAATAAAACAAAGTAAAAATTAAGAAAATATCAACTAAACTATGGTAACAAGTTTAAATTAATCTAAAAGATACTTTCCCCGGCAGCGGCGCCAAAATTTAATACGCTCAAACTTACTTCTCAAATAAGAAGTAAAGTGGTCGTGTCAAGTAAATAACCCAACTAATGAGGTTAGGATCGTTCCCACGAGGAAAATAGTTTAGACTTAAGTTCAATCAATTATTACTACATTTCAGTCAATTACTTCCTTGGAAAGAAAAAATGATAAAGGGGGGTTTTCTATTTCTAAATAAATGAAAATAACTAGCGAAATTAAAGGAGAAAACTAATAGCTTCAAATGTTGGATTTTAATCAATTAATCAAAGTAACTAGGGTTTACGTGTTCCCCACAGGTTCATAACTTGGTAATTCTAACAATAAAAATTCTTTCCTAGTATCTTGCATGCAAAGTGACAAGTTATTAATTTCTAAATCCTTTGTCCGGCATCTAGAAAATTTCACTCTGCACCTTGGTCCGGCTAGGTGTGTTGCTATACTAACCTTTAGCTTTACCTCATTTTAATCATCGTATTCGACATTTGACTAAGTTATTACCTCGTACTAATCAATACTAGCCTATTAGATAGCATACACTAAATCTATGTTGATAATTCTTTTCCTATTATCTATCTTCTTGGTCTGACAAGTAGCATTAAGGCAAGTTTTAACGTTGGCCATCCGTTAAAAAGACTTCTAAGCGAAAGAATTATCAATACATGCAAGACACTATTCTAGAATTATTATTTTAGATAGTTTTTACCTCATTATTTGCCTATGGTTCCCACAACCCTATTTATGGAGTTTAGTTACTCATAGTGATAATCACAATATTCAAATATATGGTATAAGAATTCATGTACTTACTTAATGAGAAAGAGTAAAATACGAAAGTTCGCTTGATTAATCAACACAAATCACCAACAATCAATTATAAGAATCTCAAAATAATCAAGGATCTCCCAAAAGGTCTAAAATAATCAAGAGTCTAACAAATAGTATAAAAATAATCTAGGGTCTAATAAATATTCTAAAAATAATCCCAGGGTCTAACCTCAAAAACGAGTTTTTTTGAACTATTTATAAAAAATAAAAAACTAACTAAATAAGGAATCTACTTACTGGAAATCTGATAAAACGCAGCTGGGTTGAAGGGCCTCACGACGGATCGTCGTGGTCACGACGGGCCGTCATGGACTCCGTCGTCCCATACTTGTGCAATTTCTTCTACTGCTCTCTTCATTACCCTCGATGGAAGATATGACGGATCGTCACAAGGTCGAAGGTCTCCGTTTCAAAACACTTGAACTCTTGGAATTTGGGTACTGGGTCTACTTCTTTGAACTTCATGACGAACCAGCAGAATGGACCGTCATGGCTACGACGGTCCATCATGCTCTCTGTAACCCTACACTTGGTAAGACTTCCCCATCTTCCTTTAGCTGCTGCACTACGATGCCACCTACAGACCGTCACAAGCATGACGGACCGTCACAAGCTCCGTAGGTGGTCTCGTCTACATTTCTTTGCTCAAAAACCTCCGCATTCATCTTTGGACATATTTCCTGCAAATAAGGAGAAACTTATATAAAAATTAGCACAAAAAGACTTTTGGACACACTAAACTTAAGGAAAAAGTATTAATAATACCGTGAAACCACTGTATATCACCTCACCAATGGGTCGTTGGTCAACAAACTGCACCGTCGTTTGGTCTGTCAATCGACACTACCAAGGCAGTGTCTCGACCAGCCTTGGTCCTTATTGTGGGGCCTTTTGTGGGATTTTTAGAAGTTATACCCAGAGGTTTTCAACATAAATACAATACATAACAAATTTGAGACCTCACACATGATATTCACTTAAAACAAATACACGTAAACCATCAAAACAGGCTAGGCCCCATCAAGACACATATTCAGTGTCTTAAGGGCTATCTATCAAACGCCTTGGACTTTCTTAATCGTTTGACCTCCAAACTTTTTGAAACTCCATATACCATCATTAAAAATAATTATAACTATTTTTATTACTTAATAATATCAAGACATACAATATATAAACACGAATAGAGACATGAGGCTCATAGGTAACTAATCGTCGAACCTCTTGGTCGTCCCTTGACGTTTGACTTTCAAATCACCTCAAACTTTACACACTGAATCTAAACCATATTATAGTTAATTTAAGTACATTAGAGCCTTAATACGAACATGTTAGGATCTAGACACCCTAATTCATTTTGGGTTTTACAACATGGTTTATTTTGATGCCATTTTGGGAATGTATTAGTTGCATGCTAGTTTTTCTTTCATTGACTGTAGGAAATGAGTGGTCAAGTTTAATTTTCCTAATGAACTCATCTTAGAGTGGAAGAGGGGAAGTTTTATTCCTACATGTCGTATCATTTTTTATCTGGAGGCTTGTAAGATGATCTCTAAAGGGAGTTTATACCATATTGTAAGAGTAAATGACTTAGACTCCTAAACTCTTACCATTGAGTTAGTCCCCGTAGTGATGGAATTTCCATAGATCATTCCTAATGATCTTCCAAAAATTCCTCCTGAATGGGAAATTTACTTTGATATTGTTTTGCTACCTCATCCGAATCCCATTTAAATTCCTCCTTATCGAATGGCACCGGCCGAATTGAAAGAGTTGAAGTCTCAGCTGAAGGATCTACTGGATAAAGTATTCATTCAACTTAGTATTTTGCCCTGGGTTGATTCTGTTCTATTTGTGTAAAAGAAGGACGGGTCGCTTAGGATGTTTATCGACTACCGATAACCCAATAAGGTGACCATTATGAATAAGTATCCTCTCCCTTAGATTGATGTCTTGTTTGATTAACTCCAAGGGGCACGATACTTTTCCATAATTGACTTGAGGTAGGGATATCACCAACTTAGGGTTAGAGATGAATATATTCCCAAAATGGCTTTTAAAAAAAGATATTGTCACTATGAGTTTAGAGTGTTGTCTTTTGGTTTTGTTGATGCGCCAGCGACATTTATGGACCTAATCACTAGGGTGTTCTAAAACTACCTAGAGTCATTTGATATTGTGTACATAGATGATATCTTTGTGTAGTCGACAAATGAGGCTGATCATATGGGTCATGTAGAGCGGTGTTAAAATTCTTGAAAGAACTCCAATTATTTGCCAAGTATAGAAAGTGTTTGTTTTGGTTAAGGTCGGTGTCGTTTCTTGTTCATATCATCTCTAGTGAGGGTATAGAGGTTGATCCAGAGAATACCAAGGTGGTTAGAAATTGGCCAAGACATTTGGCTCCAACCGACATGATAAGTTTCTTTGGTCTAGTCGGGTACTATAGGAGGTTTGTGGATGGTTTTCCATTCATTGCATCTCCTTGACTACTTTGACACAAAAGAATGTGAAATTGTATGGTTGGACACATGTGTAAGTGGCTTAAAAATCTTGAATGATTGGCTTACCAATGCCCCAATGTTGACATAACCAGAGGGTACTAAGGGTTTTGTCGTATATTATGATGCATCTCGAGTGGGATTGGGTAGGATACTTAAGAAAGACAGGAAGGTTATAGCGTATTCCTCTAGGTAACTCAAGGCTCATGAGAGAACTGCCCAACTTATGATCTTAAGTTAACACTCGTTGTGCTTGCCTTAAAAATATGTAGGCATTACCTATATGGTGTTCATGTTGATATGTACACAAACCATAAGAGTCTTCAATATATGTTTACGTAGAAGGAGTTAAATCTCAACAAAGGTGGTTGAAATTGTTGAAAGATTAGGACATGAGTGTTCTCTATTATCCCAATAAGGCAAACGTGGTTACGGATTCTCTAAGTCGTATCGACATGGGTAGTGTGTCTCATGTGGAAAAAGATAAGAAAGAGTTAGTGAAAGATGTTCATAGGTTAGCTCGTTTGGGTGTTCGATTGGAAAATTCTCCTAATGGTGGTTTTATGGTCCATCATAACTCTGAATAGTCTTTGGTGGTTGAGCTGAAGTCTGAGCAACACTTGATCCTTCATTGATGGAGTTAATTGAATTGGTTCTTTGAAAGCTTAATTAATCATTCTCCTTACACGGACGGTGTTTTGGGGTATCAAGAGAGGTTGTGTGTGCCCAATGTGGATGATTTGAGGAACTAGATCCTAGAAAAAGCTCATGGTTCCCATTATTTGTTTCATCTGGTAACTACTAAGATGTATCACGACCTTAGAGAAGTATTTTGCTGAGTTGGCTTGAAAAAGGACATAGTGGAATTTATTGCAAAGTGTCCTTATTATGAACATTTCAAAGTCGAGCACCAAAAACCGGGTGGCTTAAAAAATTCAAGTTCCTCCTTGGAAGTGGGAAAACATTAATATGGACTCCATAGTGGGTTTTCCTCAAACATGAAAGCAAAATGACTCTACATAGGAAGGGATGGATAGGTTGACGAAATCCGCTCACTTTATCCCTGTTAAGTCTATTTATTCGGCGGAAGAGTATGCAAGAATCTATATAAATGAGATTGTGAGTCTCCATGGGATCCTTTTATTTATTAATTTATAGAGAGGTGCTCAATATACATCTCGATTTATGAGGTCCTTCAAAAATGGGTTAGGTAACAAGTAAAGTTAAGCACTGCTTTTCATCCCCAAACGGATGGCCAAGCGGAGCGTACTATTCAAACCCTTAAGGATAAGCTTAGAGCTTGTGTGATTGTTTGAAGGTCAGTTGGTATGAACACTTGTATTTTGTTTAGTTCTCTTATAACAATAGTTACCATATATCCATGGCTCCTTTTGAGGCCTTGTATGGAAGGAGATGTAGATCCCCGATTGGGTGGTTTAAAGTTGGCGAGTATTCACTTTTTGGTCCTGCATTGATCTATAAAACATTGGATAAAGTATATATGATAAGGAATCGATAAAAAATAAACTATGGCCCGCAAGAGTCTTATGCCGACAATAGGAGGAGGGACTTAGAGTTTGAACAAGGTGATAAGGTGTATTTGAAAATTTCACCAATAAAAGAGGTGATGAGATTCAAAAAGAAAGGAATTTTAAGTCCTCGTTATGTGGTTCTATATTAAATTTTGCAAATAGTTTGTAAGGTTGCATACGAGTTGAGATTACCGAGTCAGATAGCTTTGATTCATCTGATATTCTATGTCTCCATGATCAAGAAGTGCATTAATGACCTGAATCCATTATTCCTATTGAAGGTCTAGATGTGGATGAGAATATCCCATATGAAGAGGTTCTGGTATAAATCCTTGATCGACAAGTGAAGAGGTTGAGGAAAAAGGAGGTCGCTTCCATAAAGGTGTTATGGAAGAACCACCTAGTAGGGGGAGCAACATGGGAAGCCGAGGATGATATGAATCTCGTTATCCTCATGTCTTTGCTACTTAACATTAGTTGTTCCTATTAACCAATATCATGATTAATATTGAATTTGACTTGTTTTGCAAAGATGTGCATAATTATGGTAAACGTTTTTACTAAAATGAGTTTTCATGAAAAGATGTTCCTTTGCTGAACGTATTTGTGTATTTGGTGCGTTTTTCGTTAATGATATGATATTGAGCATGTTTTTGTGTCTTGAAATGATCTTTGGAATAAGTTACTCTCTGTGTTGTGTTAAGCTCATGTTGATGTTGAGAAGGATTTTCCTTGTGTTGTGATGTTGTGCTCTCATAAGTGGTACTTGATGTTTTGAGTTGCTATGCGTCATTGCTATGTTCTTATGTTAATTTGATTTGTAACTCATGTTTTCATTAGGTTGTTGTTGTTGTTCTTCTATTATTGAGTCTATCCATTCCCTACAAAAGATTTTAGTGTCATTTAGGGATGAATGCTTCCTAAGAGGGGGATAATATAAACACTCCAAAACTCCAAGACCTAATTTAGAGACTCACATGAGTTTCTAAGGTTTGTAATACTTTTTTAAGGTCAAAAAATGTTTATAAGGCATGTAGGAAGCTTTAGAGTCAAGGTGTCAAGAAATGTCTACGACGTCCGGAGACTAGTGAAAGAGGTTCTAGTGTGCCTTAGCCTATTTCATGAGGTTTTAGGAGTAGAAATTTGATGAAAATTGGTTTAAAGTTGTCAAAATAGTGTTATAAAGGTTTAGGTGCAAAACATTTGGGTACGACTCGCCACGGACCAACCTAAGGGTCCTTAAGGACGATCCTCCTTAGTTGACCAAAAAGTTGTCAAACACAGTGTCTACCTAAACCTGTCATCGACTGGCATAGGTTCAACGACGGGGATTCGATTTTTCGTCGATGGACACTTAGACCATTTTTCTAAAATGTACAAATTGACAACTCTCTGAACTAAATTACTAATGTGTAGTACGGGGTCAAGGGTTGTCGTCGACTGACCTAAAGCCCGTAGGTCGGGGTCTCGTAGGTCAGCCTTGCACTTTACCTGTCCAATTTTTAAGGGGTTCATTTAAATATTTAATAAGTTAGGGGTTTAATTATTGGTTAAGGGGTGGACAATTAAGTTAGTTAAGTGACTATATAAACTACCCTAAGCCTAAACTCAACTTAACACCCCACAATTCCCAAATCCAAATCACTATACATTCTCTCTACTTTCTCTCTCCCAAAGAAGACTCCATTAAAGGGAACGTTCTAAGGGTTTTATAGATTGAAGAAAATAATTTTTATCCATCAATATTCAAGGATTATAATGGTATGGTAACCTTTCACCTTTGGTATTCGTTTTCCCAAAGGGCTCTTCGAAAATTGGTGTCAAAAAGATAATTTCATATTAGTTTCTTTATAATGCAAAAATGATCTTCTAAATTGTATTATTTATTGTTTATTTTTATAAATGTGATTATATTATGATTTATTTTTTTCTATTAGGGTAGTTCTTAATGATTCAATCTAGTATGTGGAATAGATCATGAATTGACCCAAATTCCCTAAAATGAGGTTATGCACACATGTTGAATTGATTGGTATTGATGCAATTGACCTAGTTATTGTTTTAATTACTATTGAATGATGTTATTAAACCTATTGATGTATAATATTGGATTGGTTGAGGGTAAGACCAATGATGATGACTTTTGAAGGAGAATTGAGAAGACTTTGTGATCTTGAACCTTTACATCAATTGTCATGGCATGTACTTGGTGATGAAGTTCAATTGAAGAATGTATTATGATTATATTAAGTGGGTATTGATATGATAATGCAATTGAAATATCTTAATTATGAGAAGGTATGATATTATGTTTAAGACGTAATGATATAAGGTTTGTTATGAATTGCCTATGTGCCTTATTATGACATGATTATGATAATGTGTTGATATCACATATGAGGGTTTTATTATAAGGATATTCTCATAAATTCCTAATGAGATAATGAATATTAATATACAAGGGGTTAATCTCCTATGGCCTAAACTAAGTTATGATAGTTAAAAGATTACTTAAAGACATTCCAAAAAGGGACTCTAGCGCTCTGAGTGAACTAGTTGTGAGGAGTGTCCTTTACAAATGTGGGAATGTAGGTTCAATATTTTACTCATGAGATTGGAGACTATAATGCAATGTTCATAAAGAGTGTCCCTAGTATATTTGCTAGTTCTTAAACTATGTTTCCCACATAGGAATACTAGCTAGTGGATCCACCTACAATTATATGTTGATGTTTTGGTACTACCTTGGCAAGTATTCCACCTTCTTTCAGTGTAGGGTTTCATGACACTGGATCTCACTTTTAGCTCATGTGTTCTATATCGGTTAAGGAAAGTGTTCCCAAAAGTAAAATGAAGTAATAAAATGAACACTAACTAGGGTGACTTAAGGGGTTTGACTTAGTCTAGGTAGGGGTTAGGACTATGCCTATGCATTGCACTAATTGGACTTGAGGGAAATCTTAGAAGGTTGTTCTTATGAATTATAAAATAAATGTTATTCATATGTTGAATTTACATGTTGATGATCCTATATGATGTTAGTTTCATATATGAACATGCTATTAGATATATTGCTATGTATGATGATGATTACTCTTAATGCTATGTTATGTGCGTCTAGACATTGCTTGTGGTCCTTTGTTTGGTTTACTTGGTTGAGTAAGGTTATGGGGATTTACTTGGTTGTTCAACTTGTACACTTGATGGTGGGTTATGAACTCTCACACATGCTTTTTTGTTATATCATGATGTTGGAGTTTGTTTGGTTATGTATCAAAATATGCTATGATACCTGGTAACTTGGTTATACTTGATCATGTTAGTCTTGTGTTGTATATGATTTTTTCTTAAGGAATGTATGATTTTTTATTCATATGAATTATTGGTTGTGCATAAGACTTTTCAAAGTAATTTTCCATGGTTTTGAATAAATGTCCCCTTTAGCACAATTTCAAATGTTTTTTGTGCATGTTTTTCCATAATTAGTACAAGTGTGTACTACCCATATTTCTTTGTTTCTACAATTATGTAGGTTCTGATTATTGATATTCTAGAGGGCCATTTAAATATAACTTGGAATCTCATTCTCCAAGTATGGTAGATCCTCACCTTCTGAGGAATATCCCACTACCAGCTATTCCATATTATTTTAGTCTTAATGACAATTTAGTTCTTTCTCTTTCATTTGAAGACTATTATTTTATATTCCTATATGTGCTTTTGTTGTCATGAAGTATAGGCTATGCCCAAATATTCTACTCGATCTAAATGGTTTAAACGTGAGACGTTTCTTATTAAAATATATTTGTATATTTGTATGTTAAAAGTAGAATCCTATGTAATTCTTCCTATGTGAGGAGTCTATGTAAACTCCCTATATATATATATATATATATGATGTGTACGAGAGGTCTATGTAAACCTCACTATATAGATGTATACAAAAAGTTATAATTATCCACGCTTTTTAACTTATGAAGTTTCATGAAGAATGCTATGATGGTAGTCTTACTCTACTCTGAGGACAACGTCACCGATTACGTCTAAGGGGTGCTCCCGGAATGTGGCAGCCAAACTAGGAAGATTGTGAAGTAGCCAGAGGTACTGAATGCACCGAACGTCTAACCTAAAGAAGAAGTCACAAATGCCAAATTTCGTGACGCTATTCATATGTTGAGCCAAGTCATGACTAATAAGGTTGCACAACTGAGAGGAGCTCGATAAGAAGAGGCTAACAGCTTGAGGATTTGTAAATTCATAAGAATGAATCATCCTAGTTTTACGGGTTCTATCACTACTGCGGATCTGCAGAATTTCATGGAGGTGCTAAATAAGGTTTTTGATGTGATACATGTCATTAATGTTGAAAGAGTTGAGCTAGATTCATACCAACTGAAGAATGTGGCTAGGATTTGGTTCAATCACAGGAAGGAGGGAACAGATGAGGATGTACCACATCCGAGTTTGGCTTTTTTCAAAGAGGATTTATTGGGGCGTTTCTTTTCTACAAAATTGAAAGAGGCTAAGGTACAAGAGTTCCTTACTAAGAAACAATGCAAGAAAAGTCACCTCTCATCTCCTTGAAATTCTCATCTGTTGGATCAAATCTCCTCAACATCTTCTGCGGCACATCCTCAATCCACGCCATAATACCTCCACATTCCCTAGGGGAAACTTCCCGATTTTGAGGATGAACATATGTACTAACATAATCGCTATTATCACATTTGTTCCGGTTGAAGTGTTGTCGTGATTGTAGTTTCCATCTCAGAGAAATGAGACCTCTCAATTGTAGTTACCATATTTTTGACCTTGTATATCTTAATCTTGGCGCTAATTATCTTGATTGGAACCTTGGGGGTTTGGTTGGAAGACACCCGTATGATCATTAACTGCGTATGGATCGTATTCAAAGTAATACTCGTCTGTCAATGGTAGGGGTTTAGTAAAGTCGTTTATCGTATTAACCTTCTAAGCGCCTTTATTCACATGCTTCAAGACCAAACCCAACTCGGTTCTCATCTATTCCAACTTTTCACGAATCTCTTTTTTGGATCGTTTGTTCGTATCTTGAACACCAAATGTCTTTGGCCTAGAGTCCAACATTCTAGTTCTCCAATCATTGTTGTTGAGAGATATCTTCTCTAACATCTTTGCAATCTCATCATCGGTGCATTCTCCATAGGATTCACCAACAATAGTATCGAACCCTACTTTGTTGTTGTCAGCTTGACCTTTACAAAATACTCATCAAATGACTCATCATCAATGCGATAATTCAGGACACCCCTCATAAATGCAATGAAAATGTCCTAAGAGCTACTCAACGACTCTCTAGGTAATTCCACAAAGATATTCACGTTATCCCTGTGGTTGAGATTTTTGGACACCGGTTAGTACCTTGCTAAGAGCACATCTTCCAATTATCCCATGTTTAGATTGAGCTCTAGGGCAGCTCAATTAACAATATAGCAGCCTCTCTTGTCAATGATAGAGAAAACACTCACAACCCAATAACATTCATGTCTAAATATGGCCTACCCATACAACTTTTACAAACCTCCATAAGCTTGACTATATGAGCCTGTGGATCTTCTAATGGCAGTCCCGAAAATAAACCCTCGCGGTGAGCATCTATATCAGGTTACTTATCACCATGAATGTGTACCCTGGGGAGAGGGGTAGGACAAGAAGTACATATGAGTCTTCAATATTCTTGTTGCCTCTATAATAATTATTAGGTCATAGGGCTGATGGAGTTTGCACTTTGAAGGTGTCTCCAAAGTGATTCTCAATAGGCGCTTAATTGTTTGTAAAATCTAGTATTAAAGGATACAAGCCTCCTTTATCACCTAATTTCCCGCTATTTGGGTAACTTGGGATCCCTTGATTCTTCATCCTCTTTAAAGTGCAATTAAATTTGGGATCGTAAGGCATCAATAGTCCCTTCGGCTTCGTTAATTGGCATATACTAGATCTAGACTTGAGAGAGACAAAAACAGAAAAAAAGAAGTAAAATTAGAAAATAGTTGACTAAAGTTCAATAATGTAACTAAAATTTATCTAGAAGCCAAATTCCGTGGTAGCGACACCAAAATTTGATACACTCAAAGTACACCTCCCTAAAGAAGCATAAGCGATCGTTATCAAGTAAAAAACTCAACTAGTAGGTTGAGGTCAATCCCAAAAGGAATATGGTTTAGACTTAATTTTAACCCACTATTATATCTTTTTATTCAAGGTATTTATCAAATAATAATGTAAAGGGGGGGGGGGGGGAGTTGTGAAATAAAATCCTTCAATTGTTTGGTTTATAAGTGAACAAAAATAGACTTTTGTCGTTATCAAGAAGAGAAAGTAACTAGGTTATGTGTGCTCCCCACAAGTTCATAAAACATTAGTCCTAGTACTAGCAATCCTTTCCTAGTGTATTTTATGCATAGTGATAAGTTAGTTATCCCTAAATCATTGGTTCGGCATCTAAAGAATTTTACCACGCACCTTGGTCAGGCTACGTGTGTATAATTTATTTACCCTTACCATTAACTCATATAAGACATCATAATCGATGTTTGACTTCGTTATTACTTCGTACCAATCTATACTAGGCTATTAGAGAGTATCACACTAAATCTATGTTGATATTCTTTTCTTATTAACTACTCTTTGGTCCGGCTAGTAACAACAACAGGAGTTCTGATACGCTCAAACTTACTTCTCAAATGAGAAGTAAAGAGGTCGCGTCAAGTAAATAACCCAACTAGTGAGGTTGGGATCGTTCCCACAACAAAAATAGTCTAGACTTAACTTTAACTAGTTATTACTATTGTTCGGTTGATGACTTCCTTAGAAAGTAAAAACATAAAAAGGGGGGTTTGTGTTTCCTAATGAGTAAAAATAACTAACGAAATTGAAAGAGACACTTGTCAGCTTTTAATATTGGGTTTTAATCAATTAATCAAAGTAACTAGGGTTTACGTGTTCCCCACAGGTTCATAACTTGATAACCCTAACTATAACAATTCTTTCCTAGTATCTTGCATGCAAAGTGATAAGTTACGTATTTCTAAATCCTTGGTCCGGCATCTAGAAAATCTCACTCCGCACCATTGTCCGGCTACGTGTGTTGCTATCCTAACCCTTATCCTTACCTCATATTAAGCATCGTATTCGATATTTGACTAAGTTACTACCTCGTACCAATCAATACTAGCCTATTAGATAGTATACACTAAATCTATTTTAATAATTCTTTTCCTATTATCTACCTCCTTGGTCCGGCAAGTATCATTAAGGAAAGTTCAAACGTTGATCATCCTTTAAAAAGACTTCTAAGTGAAAGAATTATTAATACATGCAAGACACTATTCTAGAATTGTTATTTTAGCTAGGGTTTATCTCATTATTTGCCTATGGTTCCCACAACCCTAGTTATGGATTTTAGTTACTCATAGCCATAAACAAAATATTCAAATATATTAAATTAGAATTCATGTACTTACTTCAACGAGAAAGAATAAAGTTCGATAATTTGCTTGATTAATCACCAAAAATCACTTGTAAGAATCTCCAAAAATCAAACACTAATACACAAAGTCTAATAATATGATGTCTAATCTAGCAGAGTCTAACTATAAGGAATTTAATAATTTAAGAGTCTAACCTCAAAAACGAGGTTTTTTGAACTATTTATAAAAAATAAAAACCTAAGTAAACAAGGATTCTAATTGATGGAAATCTGCCAAAATGCGGCTGGGTCGATGGACCACGCAACGGACCGTCGTGGTCAGAACGGACCATCATGGACTCCGTCTTCCCATACTTGGTGCAATTTCTTCTGCTGCTTTCTTCATTCCCCTCGACGGCAAGTGTGACGGACCGTCATAGGCTCAACGGTCCGTCGAGGGTCTTCTTTTCAAAATAATTCAACTCTTGGAATCTGGGTACTGGGATCACTTCTCTGATCTTCATGACGAACCTGCAGGACGGACCGTCATGGCCATGACGGGCCGTCACAAGCTTCGTAATCCCACACTTGGTCAGACTTCCCCATCTTCCTTCAGCAGCTGCATTACGCTGCCATCTACGGACTGTCACAATCACGACGGACCGTCATAAGCTCCGTAGGTGGTCTCTTCTGCATTTTTTCGCTCAAAATCTCCGCATTCGGCTCTGGACAGATTTCCTGCAAAACAAAGAGACACTTATATCAAAATTAGCAGAAAAAGTCTTTCGGACACACTAAACTTAAGGAAAAAGTATTGATTATACCGTGAAACCACGGTATATCAACACCCTCAACTTAAATTCATTGTTTGTCCTCAAACGACGCACTATGACTCACTACACAATCTTTGTACAATAGTATTCATGTTTTATCCTTTGCAATCATTTGGCTATCAAACCCGATTAATCTCATCAAATCTATGCATACTATCACTATTAGGCGAATTTTGTGGGATTCGAATATGATACAGACTCACCATGCACTAACACCTATCCTCTTCAATTTCTCACCGAGGTGCTAACAATTCCGGTATTGCAACTTGTGTCGTCACTTCAAAACAAAATCCTCATTTTTCACACAATGATTTAAGTTTGAGTATAAGGATTACTTTTCAACACTCGCTCTCAGAACAAAGTCACACTCATTCATACCTATTGCCATAAGCTTGCCCTTATTTTCACTGCCTTAAGTTCGCTATACAACCCTTAGGATCACGATAGGACTTTCTTAGCTTGTAACATAGGCTCAGAGTCACGTAGGGTATATTTAGGTATACTTTAGTGACTTTTTGCCCTCCTTGACATATCGGCTAAACCTTCCACTTTCTATCACTTTATCTCGCCCAGTTTCTCCCATTCTTTCATCTTGCTATTTTCTTTTCTTTCTTCATTTGTGTAAGTGACTCTTTTCCCCTTTTTTTTTTACATCTCTTTCAATGAGTTCTTGAGTCACTTTACTTTTGTTATTTCTCTGTCTTTGTTCTTTCAACCCCACATTCCAGAGCATTCCTCAAAACAACTACCCTCAACTCACGGCTTTGCCGTGAGTCAAGGTACATAATACCCAAAGTTGGGTCAGGGCCATAACGAAGGTTGTCTATGCATTAGCCACCCTCAACTTATGCTTTTAGCATAAGCTGAGGTGCACATGTCCAAGGAGGGACCAGGGCCAACATATTGTTCCCAGAAAAGATCAGTTGGGGTGAAAAAGAAAGGTCTAATTTTAAGCTCAAATTATTTGGATCAAAGAAGGATAACTTTCATTTGGTTTCTTTTATTTAGGCTAGAAATGGGCTATTTTGAATAAGGGCCTATGATCCTTTCCTAATTGTCTGTTACAACTTACTTTTAGCAGGACTAACTAGGCAAGTTCTAGCTCAGTACCAATAGTGTACTATTCAAATTTCCTCACACTCACTTGACATCTCATCACTATACCAGATTATAAGACACCTAGTTCGACTTGAAGATTTAGGGTGATGCAATGGTGTAACTCTATTTCATGTTTAGAGCCACACAATTATCAGTTACTACGCCTAGTCATGCAACATTTTCTAGTTTTATCAGGATATCATTTTAGCCATCATGCTTCAGAGTTAAACTATGTACAAAAGATGTAATTTGCCGGTTCAACAGAAAAAGTAATCAGTCTTTTGGGGAAAAAGAACACAGGCAAGAAAACCCCAAAAGCGGATTGTGAGTTGGGCTACTCAGACTTCACCCTAAAACTCACTTTCCATTTACCCCACCCCCAACAAAAAAGCATGCAATTGTCCGGTTTCCCAGAATTCACATCCTCTGAAATCTGAACACCCTCAGTGGTGTCCTCAGCAGCAACCGCACCATCAGTAGTGCCTCCTGCTGTCTCTACAGTGCGGGAGCTATACGCCGCAACTGCTATTTGCGATGCTCTAATTTGGTGTGCCTCCGCCTCAGCAAGTGAGGCTCTCCTCGCAGCCTCCATCTCTCGGCGCTCCTTCTTGCTTGCTCACGCCTCATCCTCTCCTCGACCCCTACGCCTCTTGCCACTCTCTGGAGGGGGAGGTGGTGGAATTTCAGAAGTAGTAAACAGGGCCGCCAATACTGTGTCCTCAGCAGGCTCGACAGAAGGGTCCTCAGAATCCAGCACCCTCGCCGCTAGTATCATGGCGATGTCTACACGAAGACTGTCGACTGCAGCCTGAAGAGTCCACACATCTATAGGAGGGTCTGGTCGAGCTAACACTCTCAACTCAAAGGCATCTAGGCGCTGGTTAACCTCAGCAATCTTCCGCTGCATCATCCTCTCTATACACGCTTTCGACTCAGAAATAGACTTCTGCATCCACGGCTGGATATGATGCAGAAGAGTGGCCATTTGTGCCTCCAGTTTTTGGACCCTAGTAAGCAGGGCCAGTAACGGTAGAGGGGCTGTGTGAGAGGAGCTCGGGGCTGTGCTACTACCCGGGATAGACTCGATCGGGGTAGTGTCAGTGGATGACTATGTAGTTGTGCAGGCCTGGGATACCGAATCCACAAGATCATCAGAAAGAGGGGGCATCTCTGGACGGGGCCCTCTGCGTGGTGCCAACTCATTGGCCTCGTCTCTGATGAGGCCGACATCAACAGTGCCCTGCGGGGTCTTCAACTTATCTATGTGCCATATGGGCACACCTGCAAACCTGCAAAGGGCAAAGATCATACATGGGAAGGGGTAGGTAGTATTGACCTTGAATGCCCTCTCGTGCATGACTGCCTGGAGAAGCCACGCGAAGTCCACCTCGAAGCCGGCTATCATCGCCGCCATCAACACTGCTCGATCCCAGGTGATGATGTTATCAGCAGCTGTGGGGGAAAGGCAGTGACGGACGAGCAGCCATAAGAACTTTGGGACGAACATGAGGTTGGCCTTCTTGATGGCCCTCTTCGGCTCAGTGACCCAATCGGCACCCTCTTCGTCGACTAATAGGTGCAGGGCCATCCACCTCTTGGTGGTGTCTCTCAGTGCCTGCTCGCGCAAGAACTGTCCATCCTTTATTATCTGCCAGCGGTAGTCAAACTCGGCAGTGATGGGGGTCCGCGTAGCATCTGCACTCTCACCGTATAGGAACCGGCGGATAGCTGGCAAGGAAATGTCAACTTGCACGCCCCAGACTCGAACCTACTCCAGTGGGGCCTGTTTAGCGGGAGCAGTCCGCCTATCGATCTGTGATCGGAGAGTCGCTACGTAGGATCTGTAGAACTCTCGGACCACTTCCTCGTTGTATCGTCCCAACGGACGGGCTGTCCACTCTAAGCAATGCCTGGTTAATAAGGTGTGGATCTCCGGCATCGATGGGAGACTCCCTGTAAGTACCTGCCGCTCCAAGGTGAGTGTCCGAGTCATTACTCCTTTATCAGTCAGGAATTTTGTGTCGGAGTAAACTTGAAACTGGCCTTCGACACACCACCGGTTTGGCGGGTCAGAAGCTAGGGTGGGGACCTGGGCTGGTGCGCCGGATGTAGAGTCTGAACTGTCAGCCTCATCAGACGAGGCCGCCGGTGCAGCAGTGGTGGTTGCGGGAACCTTAGCAGAGCCTGAAGCTTCCTCGGACCATGATACTCGTAAGAAGCCAGACGCTCCTTCCTCATTTGTGGCTGACCCAGAGGGTGTGCCGGTTAGTGTGCGCTCCTCATCAGACTGGGAGGCACTGACTACGCCGGACGCCACCGTCTTGGGTGTGGCTCTGGGGGCACGTGCAGCACGGGAAGGTGCGGATGTTCCTGGGGGCACATATTCAGGGTCCAGCTCATCATCAGAGCCGATGATCAAGCGTACAGACGGAGCGACAAACTTAGATCGCCCGCGTGCGTAGGTGCGGTCTTGCTTGGGTGCCATAGTAGATAGTGCCTGTAAAGGATCAATATTAGTATGAGTGGTGGCAAACAAGACAGGCAAGTCCATACAACATAAAATATTGAAAATAGTGTGTTAGTGATATTGAAACTGTATCACACGACGGTCCAGATGACGGCTCGTCGTGTCTATGACGTACCGTCATGAGGTCCGTAGTGTTGTACTTAGTCTATGTATATATAAAGAACACTGAAAGAGAGGTCTCTGACCATCATGACAATCGAGCAGGACGGACCGTTGTTGGTATGACGGTCCGTCGTAAGAGTCCGTCGTAGGACACTTAGAAAATGTTGGGAGACCCTTATCATAGGGGTCTCTGACCATCATGACGGTCGAGCAGGAAGGACCGTCGTTGGTACGACGGTCCGTCATAAGAGTCCGACGTAGGACACTTACAAAATGTTGGGAGACCCTAAGCAGAGGGGTCTCTGACCATCATGACGGTCGAGCAGGACGGACCGTCGTTGGTACGATGGTCCGTCGTAAGTGTCCGTTGTAGGACACTTAGAAAATGTTGGGAGACCCTTAATAGAGGGGTCTCTGACCATCATGACGGTCGTGCAGGACGGACCATCGTGGGTATGACGGTCCATCGTAGGACACTTAGAAAATTTTGAGAGACCCTTAGAAACAGGGTCTCTGACAACCAGAATGGTTGTGCAGGACGGACCGTCGTGAAGACAACGATTCGTCACAGGTGTCGTTGGGACAGGGTGCTAGGGCTTTTGGAACGGACCCTACGACGGTCCGTCGTGTGTGCGACGGTCCATCATCGGGGTCTCGTTCTGAGTAGCAGTGATAGAACTGGGGGTACCCTATGCATCCCCGATGATCCCACATAGTCTTGTAGTGTTGTGGACCTATATGTGTCTATCCCAACTTCCTAGGAAACTACCAATGCAAAATCACCTATGCCTAGGGTTATCAACATGGCACATTCGAACATTTTGAACGTAGGTTTAGACATAAGCATATAAAGGAAACAGTATACGACTAAGAACTAAGCTAATACTAACTACTAAACAAAAATGCAAGATAAATGAGTATAAATTTAGAGACACATGCCTTGGAAATGCAGGAAAAAAAACAAATGGAGAATGATTCAGTTGGCAATGTAGACACCTACAGCAGCCGCATCGACTAGTAGATGATAATTATAAGGTTTAGGAGGATTTTGGGGGCAATGATCAGTGCGGGGAAGTGTGGAAGTTGAAAAGAGAGGGGAGATGAGAGGAATAAGGAAGTAATGGGTTAAAATATGGAGGGGTGGGGAGTATAAACGGTCAGATTTTGAAAAGGGTCCAGCCGGGTCGGGTCGGGTAGAATTCATTAATCATGCGACGGTTCCCCGACGACGGACTGTTGCGCATGCGACGACCCGCCGTAGGTTCCGTAGTGTGTGCCCTAATTTCAAAAGGATAGAAAAAACGTACCTGGTGTGACGGATGCATACGACGGTCCGTCGCATGCGCAACATTCCGTCGATGTATCCGTCAATGGCTGCTGCGGAGTAATTTTCTGCAAAATATCCTGGTGATGTGCCTGCAAATTTAAAACCCATTAATAGAAAAGTGCTACCATTACTACAAAGATGATAAGTATTGGGTTGCCTCCCAACAAGCGCCTGATTTAATGTTGCGGCACGACTGGGGACCCTTGATTACTAAGACTTCATCAAGATGGTGTGTCTCTATCGCTTCGTTCCTCGATGCTTTATGCCCAAAATAGAGTTTTATTCTATCTCCATCCCTCTTAAACCGCACTCCCTCCTTGGCTTTTAACTCAACTGCTCTATGAGGTAATACTTGGGTAATCAAGTAAGGGCCAACCCATTTGGATTTGAACTTGCCCGGAAGACAAAGTGACCCAGATCTGTCTACAAGCACCAAGTCTCCAACCATAAACTCTTATTTTGCAGTTTTTTGTTCATTCCCCTTCTTCATCTTTTCCTTGTGGGATATGGCAGATACCGATTGGATCTCACCACTCTATATCATGGTCCTACAAATGTTGAAGGTCGCTTCTTCATTATTCAACTGAAATGTCATCTGTCCCTTCTCCATATCAACTAAGGCCCTACCTGTAGCAAGGAATGGCCTCCCAAGAATGATAGGCACTTCAAAATCGACCTCGCAATCAAGAATAACAAAATCAGCCGGAAAGATGAATGACTCCACTTTTACTAGCACATCATGGAGTATCCCTATAGGTCGTTTCACTGTCCGATCAGCCATCAGTAGCCGCATCGCAGTGGGTTTTGGATCCCCCAAACCCAACTTCTTGTAAATTGAGAGGGGCATGAGATTTATGCTTGCACCCAGATCAAATAATGCTTTCGCAAAAAGTAATGACTCAACTGTACAAGGTATAGTGAATGCACCCGGATCTTCTTTCTTTTGCACTAGGGATCTTGTAGCAATAGCACTACAATGCTGTAATCTATCATCATCCTCAAAAGTAACCGATATTTTCTTGGTGACCAGATCTTTCATAAACTTGGAATAACCGGGCATTTGTTCTAAAGCTTCTACCAAAGGGACATTGATAGAAAGTTGCTTCAACATTGTTATGAAGCGCCGTTATTTACCATCCTCGGTCTCATTCACTAATCTCTGAGGGAAAGGTGGTGGTGGCCTAGGCATGGGGATTACCTTCATAGGTACTTCTGTATCTTTTCCATTACTTTCCTCTGCTTTACCACTACCCTTCTACACATTATCATTATTCTTTCTCATATTTTCCTCAGCAAATGGCATAGGTGGGTCAATGGTTTTCTTACCACCCCGAGTAGTGATTGCCAAACAGTGTGCATCATTCTTTGGATTTTGGACAATGTTGCTAGGAAGAGTGCCCGGTTGCCGTGTGTTTAATGTCGCATATAATTGGGCCATTTGCAATTCAATCTGCTTAATCAAAATTGCATGTGTATCAACTTTTTGCCCAATACTAGCTAAGTCACCCCTTAACTCTTTGATGTTCTCATCACTAGCATCGAATCTCCTCATCATTTTGTTCAACATATCCTCAACTCGCGCCATACTATCTCCACCATCCCTAGGAGTAACTTCACGATTTTGGGGAGGGATATAGGGCCCATTCCTATCATTTCTGCTACTGTAGTTACCCCTGTTGAAGTTATTGTCACGATTACCATCTCGGACATAATGACCCTCACGGTTGTAATTACCATAGATTCGACCTTTGTTCCCTTGACCTTGGCGCCAATTATCTTGATTTGCGCCTTTGTCACTTGGTCAGAAACCCCCCATCTGTTCATTTACTGCATAGTAATCCTCCGCATAATAACACTCATCGATTGGAGGTGGTGGTTTAGCCAAGTAGTTGACTGCATTAATCTTTTCTGCACCCCCAGTGACATGTTTTAGTACCAACCCAAGCTTAGTTCTCATTTGAGACATTTCTTCACGAATATCATCTGTGGCTGGGTTGTGAGTGGACTGCACTGCAAAGGTGTTTCTCCCTGTATCGGACTTCCTAGTACTCCACGCTTTGTTGTTACGGGAGATTTTCTCTAATTTTTCTGCAATCTCACCATAAGGGCATTCTCCATAAAATCCACCTGCTATAGTGTCGAACACCGCTTTATTGTTATCATCCTGTCCCCGATAGAAATATTCCTTCAGTGACTCATCATCAATACGGTGATTTGGAACACTTCTCAAGAATGAGGTTAATCTATCCCAAGAACTACTAACTGACTCTCTTGGTAGTGCCACAATGTTGTTCACCCTGTCTTTGTGCTTTAATTTCTTGGATACCGGATAGTAGCGTGCTAAGAAGACATCCTGTGGTTGGTTCCAAGTGAAGATGGATTTGTATGGGAGGTCAGTGAACCACATAGCGGCCTCTCCCATCAGTGAGACAGGAAACACTCTGAGACCTATTACATCTACATCCAAATCAGGCCTCCCCACACAACTTTTACACACTGCCCTTACCTTAGCTATATGGGCATGTGGATCCTCAGAAGGTAGCCCTGAAAACAAACCTCTGGCAGTGAGCATTTGCATCAGGCTACTAGTTACCACAAAAGTTTGGCCTGTGGGTAGATGGGGCAAGACAAGTGGCCCATCCGAGTCTGCTATGTTATCATACCCTCTGTAGTATGCTTGAGGCCGTGGAGCGGGATTTTGTCCCCTCTGTTAATGTTCACCCGGAGCGTCGGGTAACATCTGACCATGAACATCCACTGGATCTGGGATTTTGTCCCCTCTGTTAATGTTCACCCGGAGCGTCGGGTAACATATTGCGCAGTGTACGCTCTAGCTCGTGATCGTAGGGAAACAAGGGTTCTATTCCTCTCCGTGTATTTGGCATACAAGGAGGATAGTCCTAAAAGGAAATCAAAAACAATAAAACAAAGTAAAATCAAGAAAATATCAACTAAACTATAGTAATATCTTCAAGTTAATCTAAAAGCTACTATCCCCGGCAACGGCGCCAAAATTTGATACACTCAAACTTACTTCTCAAATGAGAAGTAAAGCGGTCGCGTCAAGTAAATAACCCAACTAGTGAGGTTGGGATCGTTCCCACGAGAAAAATAGTCTAGACTTAACTTTAACTTGTTATTACTATTGTTCGGTTGATGACTTCCTTAGAAAGTAAAAACATAAAAAGGGGGGTTTGTGTTTCCTAAAGAGTAAAAATAACTAACGAAATTGAAAGAGACAATTGATAGCTTTTAATATTAGGTTTTAATCAATTAATCAAAGTAACTAGGGTTTACGTGTTCCCCACAGGTTCATAACTTGATAACTCTAATGATAACAATTCTTTACAAGTATCTTGCATGCAAAGTGATAAGTTATGTATTTCTAAATCCTTGGTCCGGCATCTAGAAAATCTCACTCCGGACCTTGGTCTGGCTACGTGTGTTGCTATCCTAACCCTTATCCTTACCTCATATTAAGCATCGTATTCGATATTTGACTAAGTTATTACCTCGTACCAATCAATACTAGCCTATTAGATAGTATACACTAAATCTATGTTAATAATTTTTTCCTATTATCTACCTCCTTGGTCCGGCAAGTAGCATTAAGGCGAGTTCTAACGTTGATCATCCGTTTAAAACACATATAAGCGAAAGAATTATTAATACATGCAAGACACTATTCTAGAATTGTTATTTTAGCTAGGGTTTATCTCATTATTTGCCTATGGTTCCCACAACACTAGGTATGGAGTTTAGTTACTCATAGCCATAAACACAATATTCAAATATATTAAATAAAAATTCATGTACTTACTTCAATGAGAAAGAATAAAGTCTGAAAATTTGCTTGATTAATCACCAAAAATCACTTGTAAGAATCTCCAAAAATCAAACACTAATACACAAAGTCTAATAATATGATGTCTAATCTAGCAGAGTCTAACTATAAGTAATTTATTAATATAAGAGTCTAACCTCAAAAATGAGGTTTTTCGAACTATTTATAAAAAATAAAAACCTAAGTAAACAAGGATTCTAATTGCTGGAAATCTTCCAAAACGCGGCTGGGTCGACGGACCACACAACGGACCGTCATGGTCACAACGGACCGTCGTGGACTCCGTGTCCCATACTTGGTGCAATTTCTTCTGCTGCTTTCTTCATTCCCCTCAACGGCAAGTATGATGGACCGTCATAGGCTCAACGGTTCGTCGAGGGTCTTCGTTTCAAAATACTTCAACTCTTGGAATCTGGGTACTGGGATCACTTCTCTGATCTTCACGACGAACCTGCAGGACGGACCGTCATGGCCATGACGGACCGTCACAAGCTTCGTAATCCCACACTTGGTCAGACTTCCCCATCTTCCTTCAGCAGCTGCACTACGCTGCCACCTACGGAATGTCAAGGCACGACGGACCGTCATAAGCTCCGTAGGTGGTCTCTTCTGCATTTTTTCGCTCAAAATCTCCGCATTCAGCTCTGGACAGATTTCCTGCAAAACAAAGAGAAACTTATATCAAAATTAGCACAAAAAGGCTTTCAGACACACTAAACTAAAGGAAAAAGTATTAATTATACCGTGAAACCACGGTATATAAAGTTCTAACGCGTACACTCATCAAAAATACCTCTAAGCGAAAGACATATTAATAAATGCAAAAAACTATTCAAGAATTGTTTAATTATTATTTCTACTTTGTTAAATTTGTCATGGCTCCCACTACCCTAGTTGTGGATTTAGTTACCCACTTTAGCAAGAAGACAATTCATGTTTATAGATGAAGAAATCAGGAAATTGCGCTATAATAATAGTAAATCAAAAAATTGCACTTGAATTTCAAACCAAAAGCTTCAAAATCAAATTCGGAAATCAATTATTTGCGAAGTTTCAAAAAATGATCTCCAAAGTATAAACAAGAACAAGAGTAGTAGTACCTAACCCCAAAAACGAGGATTCATCCCCTATTTATTGAAAACAATGTCTTAAGAAAAACGGAATTCAAATAAGGAATGTTTTATTTAGGCATGCAGCTTTAGTCGACGAGACCAACTGACACACATTCGATCGATTGATGGTCCGTGGTTTTCTCCTGTCAGTCAAGACTTATAAAAGTATTTCATCCTTCGTATTGCATGTTCTCTGTATCAAACGAAGGACCAATAACATGGTCCTTTGACTCATTTATGGTACGTCGATTCTCCTCCGTAGAACCACACTTAGACTCTTCAAGTATTAGGTACTAGAACCCTCAAAGTCACAAACAAATCTTCATCAGTACAGTGCATTGATTGATTGACGGACCATTGATGCCAATGTGGTTCCATAATTGGTTAGAATTCTATCATCTCGCCAATGCTTGAGATGCTAATCGAGGATCATCACCTGCGGAGAGTGAATAGAATTACAGATCATCGATTGCCTCCGTAGGTTTGTTTCTCCACTTTTTCCATTGTCTTCATCATTTTCTTCCTGAACATATTTCATGCACATGACACAAAACTTGTTAAAACCAATACAAAAAGGCTCTACACCAACATAACTCTTAAGTGAAATACATTACAAAAACCGTGAACTCACGGTACATCAATAGGATCGTTCAATGTATCAATAAATATTCTTCGGGTAATATTCTTCTAGTGCCCCTTCAAGGAATAAAAATGACAGTGTGTCTAACTCAAAACATCAAGAAAAGGGTTATGGGCATACAATGCCTACTTCTGCTAGTGTGGGAGAAAACATGGGAAGGGCTAAGCGTGGTGCCATGATTTCTTTGGATGTAGGAAAATGGATAAAAAAGAAGAACTATACTTTGATTGTTGATAATAATGGAGATGGTCACCGTAGGGCTGAACCCTATCCTTCATCCGATCTAAGTAGTTCAGGTTGTAATGCTCCTAAGAGTAACCGTTTCTATGCACTACAAACTAATAGTGATTAAGAGAGTTCTCCGGATGAAGTAGATGATATGTTAAGTTTTGCAATATGATGTGTATGCTTTACTTGATCTTGGTTCTACTTTGTCATTGTGACTCCATATATGGCCATGGGATTCTATATGCTTCCTAATTTATTATTAGAACCTTCATAGTCTCTACCTATATTGGTGATAATGTGGTGTCTAAGAGGGTATATAGAAGATATCACATTTCCTTACCAAATAAATTACTTTGGTTTTCCTTACCCAATAAATTACATTGGTTGATTTGGTAGAACATAACATGATAGATTTCGATGTAATCCTTGGTTTGGATTGACTAATTTCGTGTTATATTTCTATCGATTGTAGAACTCTTGTAGTAAAATTTCAAATAAAAAATTACCCTTTCCTAGAGTGGGAACGGATATTCTATTCCTAGAGGTCGATTTGTTTATTGCATTAAAGCTAGGAAAATGATTTATACGGGTTGTATTTACCATATAGTGAGGGTGAGGAATGTGGAGTCTCAAACTCATATTCTTCAGTTAATCCCTATCGTAAAAGTATTTTTAAATGTTTTACATGATGATAAACCTAGTATTCCTTCTGAAGTTCTCTTGGACACGCAACCATCCTCTATTTCTCTTTATAGAAAGTCTCTTGTGCAACTTAAAGAGTTTAAAGATTATTAAAAGGAATTATTGATAAGGGTTTCATCCAAACAAGTATCACTCCATGGGGTGCACTGGTTTTATTTGTTGGAAATAAAGATGGGTGCCTTCATTTGTGTATCGATTATCAACAATTGAGTAAAGTTAAAAATAAGAATAAACATCCTATTCTGAGAATATATGATTTGATTGGCCAACTTTAACGGATAAGTTATTTCTCAAAGATTGATCCTTATTTCGGTTATCAGCAATGGAGGGTGAAAGAGGAAGATATTTTGAAAATGGCTTTTAAAACCCAATACAGTCATAATGAGTTTTTAGTTATGTTTTTTGGTTTGACAAATGCTCTAACGATATTTATCGACTTGATGAATAGGGTATTTAGAAAGTACCTTTATATATTAGAGATTGTATTCATTGAGGATAATTATTTAATCAAGGAGTGAGGATGATCACATTAATCAATTGAGGATATTTTTGTGATTATAAAGGGAAATACTACTTTCTGTGAAGTTTAGAAAATGTCAGTTTTGGCTAAGTTCCATGGATTTTCTAGGCCACATTATTTCAAGTAAGGGCATTCAGGTAGATCCTACTAACACAGATTTGGTCAAGATTTTCGTAGACCTCTATCACTAACACACACAAGAAGATCCCTAGGTTTGTCATAACTATAGAAGTTTTGTTAAGGAATTTTCCTTTATTGCTTTTCCTTTGACAACTTTAACTCAAAATAAGGCACAATTCATATGGTCCAAAGTTTGTTAGAAAAGTTTCCAAGAGTTGAAAGTTAGGCTTACTTTTGCTCTGGTCTTTACCGTAATGGAAGGGACAAATGGTTTTGTTATTTATTGTGATGCCTCTTGAGTTGGGTTGGGATGTATGCTCGCTTATGCAAAATGGAAAGGTGATTGCATATGCTTCAAGGTAACTAAAGTTTATTAATAGGAACCATCCTCCGCCTATCTTGAATTAGTAGCGGTTGTTTTTGCCTTAAAGTTTTGGAAGCATTATTTTTATGGTGTCCATGTTGATATTTTCACCGAGAACGAGAGATTTCAATTGGTGTTCACCCAAAAAAATTTAAATCTTCGCCAGAGAAGGTGTCTTGAGTTATTGAAGTATTATGATATGAGTGTTATCTATCATCAAAGTTAAGCAAATATGGTGGTGGACTCCCTTAGTAAACTATCCATGGGTAGTGTTGAACATGTCAATGAGATGAGTGAGTTGGTTCGAGATGTTCATAGGTTTCACCACGAAGGGTACACCCTAGATGTAACATGGTGTACTTGAACCCGAAGTAGTCTCATACAAACCCTTGGAATATCATGAAAGATCATAGAAACATACAAAAATTTTAGAACTTTATCAGTACAATCATCTCTGTAAAAGCAAGCGGAAGTCTTTCTACACTCTATCTGAAAAATCTAAACTAGACTAGTATTAGAAGCCTTGCGACACATCCCATACAATAGTCTCAAACATTAAATAATGGGCATAAATGATAGTGGGTTTTTTTTCTCAAAGCTATAAGGTTTCACCAAATCATCAACTCCTTGCTCCTAGAAATGTATCTTCAAGAATTGAACTAAAGTCTCCAAATCCTAGATGTACAAATATGTTAGCTAGCATAATTATAAGAGCATAAGACAAGGGTTAGTCAATCTAAGTCATATCCATAATCATATGAAATACTTCATGAAACATCACTTATAAGCGTAACAGACAAGATCATAATCATATTTAAACTCTCGGACATTAGCATCACATAAGAGTTATTCGACTCTGAATCATTTATACAATGATAGGACTACGCTCATGTAACCTAAAATCATAAGGGTACTTAAACATAGTCTATATAAATGGTCAGTCAGAGGTTATTCTACAATAAGGGAACTATACACCTAAGTAACCTCAAAGCAAATGTTCAATCCATGAAAGTCATCCTGTACTACAATTCACACTAAGCATAATCATGTAGTCAACATAGTCATACTTATCCTCCTTAGGTCTCATTATTATATTACTTCATATAGACAAGGGAAATACCACCTCTAGTCTATCATATCATGGAAGGAAAATACAGCAACAATCCATCAAGCATACATCATAAGTATAAACCACATAACATATTCATTACATAAATCATAAAACCTTAAAGGAAAATATCATAAACACCTGCAAAAAATAGTCTTTCAATTCAAAAATAAGATCCCATACTCTTATCCATACTAAGTAAATCTCCTTAAGTTACCATAGTGCATATCACATATTCTTATTTATTCGACTACCATATTGGGGACATAATACTTAACCGACATAGATATTGTGAACTAACATGGAATCCGGTGTCCACCCCATAGTAAAAAGGGGCTATTGTACATTCTGAAGGCAGCACAATACTTTTAACGTAGCTGGATTCAATAGCAAAGTAGTCTATGTGGGCATATAGTATGTGATAAGGGGATTGCTACTAAAAACATGGACTCAACTAAGGTATAAGGTTTTTATATCATGAGCTACCTACTTTGGTAAACTGGTTAAAACTAGAGTAAAAGGAACCCAATTGAAATGTCAAACTCAACTAGTGTAAAAGATTTCAAAGGGAAGTCGAACTCAACTAGCGTAGAAGCTTCCATTTAATATTTATCCACTCGGTGCTAGGCAATAATTCCCATTAAGTTTACATTAAATCTTGACTTAAGTTCATATTTGTGGAAGAATGTCTTTACATTGAATCTAACATAACTAATTCTAAAGCTCCTAGATTAAATATGAGAACTAGTTTTAAACCATAGAATCACTATAGGTGACAAACCTTTTACCTCCTATCAGATTCAGACTTAAGTGTGCCTTTGGAATTAACCTTTCTACAGCACTGCAACTACGTCATGATAATATTCAATTTACTTTAAAAGTTTTTCTATTGAATGTACTAAACTTCATAAAACATATATACTATCATATCTTGCCCATTCTCTAGGGTCTAAGCTCATATTTAATTATAACATCTAGAATGACAATATATTATATATATATATATATATATATATATATATTATATATATATATATATATATAATATATATATATATATAATATATATATAATATTAACATGACTATATTAGATAGGATGTATTCATAGTTAAAGTAGTTTAATTACTACGAACATAATATCAAACATCACCTCCTTCGTGTTCAAAGCGTACTTACCATCTTCACACCTACGGTTTATACACCAAACATGGATACCATCCTAACTCATGTAATTCTATCACTTTATGCATTCAACCACTTAAGGGATATATTAGGTAGTAAAGATATTCCATCACAAATCTATTCATTAGTCTTCTATTCTTATACAAATTTTTACTCTCAAAGCTTTAGCATTCATAGTTCATAATATTATCTTTACTCTCAAGATCTAGTGATTATCATTCATGACCACAAGCCTTACTCTCAAAGATTTACTTTCTATTTTACAATCATCACACATGTCAACATGACAAGATAATCTAGTTACAAGCTTCATCTTTAAGCAATTCTAGTCGTAATTCAATATAAAGGTTAAATTTTAACTTTAATTGACATAATCCGTCATGTATACTAAATTATTGTTCAATTCATTTCTATATGTTCCTAATATTGAACAGCTACTAAACATGACATTAATTTTAGAAGATCACCTATGAATCCCCAATTTCACCTCTTATGGCATGAACTTATATAATATCAACTCTTCCAATTAGAGTACACTAACCATGAAATTCACATAAATTCTTCATCATATCACAATTCAGTACTAAATAAATCGTAATAAGGTATTATCCTCTCAATAATAATCATACCCAACCCTACCCACAACAAAGAAAGAAACCCTAACTTAATTGGGTGTTATCTGGACAATTGGAAGAAATTTAAGGGGTTCTATGGGTATAAAAAACTTATGATTAATACGATAAACTACCTTCGATACAAAGTCTTACTAAGATTCAACCATTGAGTCTTTTTTATTGACCTAGTTTTCCAAATATATATTCTTCTTCAAGTCTTGAGTTTTATATAGAGAGAAATGTCTGAGTGGAGAATATTATGGGGATTTAATTTGGTTACTGTGAAAAAAAATTGACTTAATTGTATGGTTAAAAGCTTAAAATATCTTATATATGTGTTTTATGAATAGGTAAAACGTCCCCCTCCAATAACTACCACATTTGGAATTTCCTAAAAACTCCTCCAGTTGGTAGCCTACTGTCAAAGCTTCATGAGATGTACCACGGGTCATGGTCCTCACTAATTTCCATGGTCCTACTTGTGATCTTTGGACCAGTAGCTAGGCCACTTGTTTTGGACGTTAAAAATCCATGGCATGAACATGATCCTTCACACGAATCGTTGTCAAGACCACTGGATGTGAAGTGGTTCATGGTTCATGGTCCAATGACTTGGCCTCAAGAACATGCCTCCAAAAATATAAGGGACCTTCACAAGGCCTCCCACAAACCATGGTAAAGACCACTGATCATTTTAATGGCCTTGAACTTTGGGGCATTTCTTGGTTGAAGTGTCTTGGCCTCTCTCATTCAAAGGAATCTCCATGAGCCTTCCCTTGAACTATGGTCAAGAACATTGGTCGTGAACTCGTTCTTAAATATAAGACACTTTAACGCATCCCTTAGGGAGCTACTGCATTTGCTTCATGAACTAAACCACAATCCATGGTCCAATCCACTATCGCTGGTTGTGGTCGTGGAGTTAAGACAGTGCTCTCCATGCTTGGGGAAGTCTTGGCCATGGGGTGTAACACGTTCCTTAAAGCTTATGCCCTAAACCCTCTCATTCTATGTGTGCGAAATCTTTTCTATGACCCTAACCCTCGTATCAAGTCTAGAATCCTTACTTAAGGATGTAGATTAGTCTACTATTTTCCGAGGTATTACAATATCTCCCCCTTGGGATCACTCCTCCTTGAATGAAAATTATAAACACTTTTAAAGGAAACGACTATGGACTAGCAGCCCATCATGCATTCAACATTATAACAATGCATCAAAACAATGGAGGAAAACTTCAACTCCTAACTAAATATATTCAATGCAACAAAAGCGTGTAGGAACTACAACTAACAACCCAAAATGTATGAAATTCTTATAACGTCATGTTCAAGGAGGAACAACCATTTTCTAACCATAGAATTCTCAACATACTCCAATAGAGCCAATATGCAATTTACTATCAAAAAGCATTTATTCAAGTAGGAGTTCTCAACTCCAAACTAATGCATGCTCATTAATTTCTCTCATGAAGCCTATATACAATTCTACTCAAATGCACTACAACATGAGTTAAACAATGCAAACTCATTTTTTTCAAATCATATTCTTTAATTACACATGAACTACTTTAGGAAATCATGGAAACATACAAATCACACATGACTTCATATAAAAGTAAATCAAGAAAAACTTATCATCCCAAGATCTCAAATGCTAATGAAAGAATACAAGGAAAATATGAGGATATCAGGACATCCCATTAGACCTTGGCCTCCCAAGTAGCACCCTAACCTAAAACCCTCACTAAAAAACACTCTATACTACTTCATGGAACAAGTTAATTGTTCTTCTATTTATTAAATTGTCCGTGTAAGTCCCCAGCGGTACTTCTAACTTAGAGAGGGTCTCTTTAACCAGTTCTAGGTCACAGTCAACCTTACTAACACCACTCAAGATCTCATATAAGCCTATTGAATTGGGACTTAACTTCTCATACTCACTATACCTCGCTAGAAGAAAATTTCAAGCAAACCAGACTCATGAATATCTAGGACACTCAACGACCTTTCTATCTAAGCACATTATCTTCACCGTGGGAGAAAGTCTATACAAACTCATTAAAGCATCACTTCGTTCAATTCTATGGTCGAAGAAAGTTATCACTAAACTTTTAAATCCATCACACAAAATGATTCTAAATGAACGTTAATTGCACGTCTACCTTTCTTAGAGATGTCCATTAAGTCAACCCTTGTAGGCATTACATAAACACCCTATTCATCAAATTTATCAACATACATCAAAACTCATCATGACTAACTGGAATTCTACCATGAAATGCACATAACCATTAAACAATCCATTGAATCTAAAGACAACGTCATAGACTATCTAGTCCCTCGCCATTATTGGCATCACCACCAACCTATCTCACTCACTATTTGTAGCATAAGTCCTCTGAGTGGTCATATCTTAGAGACGATCGGATAGAGGAAAAGGAGAGAGACTTTATACAGTTAAACTCTATGGCATGACTTCGAGAATGAAAAAGTGAGATTTCTTAAGCATTTTGTAGCCTTATATGAATAAATGGGGGTGCTTCACATTTATTATCTAAACTCTACTCGACATGGTTTGAGACAATCCTATAACCATTATAAACCTTGTGCTCAAATTTGATATTTATCACGGCTTACGGGTAAACCCTATATGAAACATGATGTACTTGATCCGGAGGGTTATCATACAAGCCGTTGTCATATCATGAACATAAGATAATATAAAAGTACAGAAAATTTAAAAGTTTATCTATACAATCGAAATCTTCATAAGAGCAAGTACAAGTCTTTCGTCATTTTGTCTCAAACCATCTAAACTCAGCTTGAACTAAAAGCCTTGGGAATCAACCATACAATAGTCTCAAAACATAAAAGAAAATATATAAAGAAAATAGTGGGTTCTGTCCTCCAATCTATGAGAACTCCCCCAAACATCAACTCCTTGCTCCTTGAAAAATTATCTCCAAGAATCAAACTCAAGTATCCAAACAAATACATTTGATTTAAATGCATGCAAAGTATCCATTAGTACAAAAGGTACTAAACATTTTAGCTAGCATAATAATAAATGCATAAGACAAGGGGTTATTCAACATAATCCATAATCCATAATCATATGCAGTACTTAATGAAACACCATTTATAAGTATCTGATAAAATATCATAATCATAAGTTAATTCTCCAACATAAGCATCACATAATCATTATTCAACTCTTAGTCCTTTATACCATAATAGGACAATTTTTTGTAACCTAAAGGCATACTTCAACGTAGCCTATATGCATGGTCAAGTCTTAGGTTTTTCTACCATAGGGTAACTATTCTCCTAACTAATCTCAAAGCAAACATGTGCAAAAAATTAAAGGCATATTATAATATCATTCAATCTTAGTATAACCTTTATTTCATCATAGCCATAATTACCTCATTATTATCTTACTTCATATAGACTATAGAATTATCACATTTAGTCAATCATATCATGGAAGGAAACTAGGGCAACAATCAATCAAACATACATCATAATCATAAGCCATATAAAATATTCATTACAAAAATTATAAAACCTAAAAGAAACATACCATAGATACCTTCAAAGTATACTTGTGCAACCCATGAACAAGATCTCATACGCTCATTGATACGAAGTAAATTTCCTGAAGTAAATATTATGTATATCTCATATTCTTGTTCATACTACCACCATATTGGGGATATAAGCCTTAATTGACATACACCACGTGAGGTAACATGGAATCCAGTTTTATACCCCACATCAAAAAATTATTGTTCTATTTGTCGAGGGTAGAATTATACTCTTAGATTATGTGGATGCAATAGCTAACAAACTTATGTTGACCCATAATCATGGGATAAAGAGATTCTACTAAAAACCAAGACTCAACTAAGGTACAACGGTTTCATCTCATGAGATACTTACTATGGGAACCCATACTCATATAGTGTAAATGAACCCATTTGGACAATTCGGACTCATCTAGTGTAAAAGATTTGAATGGAAAGCCAGAGAAGCTTCCATCTCATATTCATATCTTCTCGGTACTAGGCATTAAGTCCAATTGAGTTCACATTAATTCTTGAATTAGGTTCATATTGATGGAAGAATGTATATACACTCAATTCAATATAACTAATATGAGAGGCTAGTTTTCAAACCTTAAAATCGCTATAGGTAATAGTACTTTCAACTCAAATAATATTCGTGCAAAGTATGTCTATGGAATTGAACTTCCAACAACACTACAACTAGGTTATGAGCATATTAACTTTACTCTCAAAGTGATTCGAAAACATGTACTAAAATTCACATATTATGCAAACTGTCATATCTTTCCCCTTCTCTAGGGTCAAAGCTCATATTACATCATCACATCTAGAAAGACTAAATAGACATATATAAATTCCTAATCATATCACATCAAAATATATAGAATTATTACATTACACATGGATATATTCATAGTTGATGTATTTTAAATACTAAGAACATAGTCTTGTACTTGACCTTCTTGAGGTTGAAAGCCTACTTCCATCTTCACACCTAGGGTTCATGCATCAAAGATGGATATCTCCTAATTTCTGCATGTGGTTATATAACTTTATGCATTTAACCACTTAAGTGGTATATTAGGTAGGTAAGGATATTTCATCACAATTTTATTAATTACCCTTCAATTCTCAAATAAATTCTTTCTCTCAAAACCTTATCATTAATAGTTAATAAAATTAGCTATACTCTCAAGCCCGAGATATGATCATTTATAACCACAAGACTTTCTCTCAAAGCTTAAATATTTTTTTTTACAATCATCACACATATCTACATTACAAAATAATGTAGTTACAAGCTCTATAATGGAGCATTTCTAGTAATAATTCACCATAAAGGTTCAATGTAAACTTTACTAGTCATGATCGTTTGAATCTACTAGTCATGATAGATTGTAGATTCTATAGTCTACTCCAATTAATGTTTAAATACTTTTAATCTTGAAAAACTACTACGCATGACTTTAATTTTAGAAGATCACCATTGAATCCTTAATTTCACGTATCATAGCATAAACCCACATAATATCAATTATTCCAAATAGACTAGGGTTAGACAAATAATTCACATAAATCCATTATACTATCATTATTTAATACTAAATAAGTAATAATAATGTATTATCCACTTAATTGGAATAATACCTAACTCTACCCACAACATAGGAAAAATCCTTAACTAAATTGGTTTTTATGTTCACAAATGGGGGATATCTAGGGGTCGGTATGGGTGGAAGAAACCATAAACGAATAAGATAATATACCAGGGAAACAAATCCTTACTAATATTGCAACAATGGAGTCTTATTTCATGACCTAGGATTTAAGCGCTATATTCTTCCTCAAGTCTTTTTTTTAGACATAAATAGTTGACTGGAGAATATTTTAGGGATTTTATTTGAGTCTTCTGAAAAACTGACTTAATTGGGTGGTTAAAAGCATAAAATATGTTATATATTGGTTTTAAGACTACATTAAACAACCCCATACAATGAATAGCACGTTTTGAATTGCCTAAAAACTCATCCACTTGGCAGCCTACTGACCAAGCTTAATGAGAGACACCCCAGCTCGTTGTCCTCACCATTTATTGTGGTCCTGCACATGGTTTTTGGGCATATATCTAGGCCACTTTGTTTTTCTTTTAAAAATCCATGGCTTGACCACGAGCCTTCTCAAGAGTCGTGTCCAATATCACTGGACGTGAAATGACTCTTGGTTAATGGTCATATGAGTTGGCCTACAGAAATTGCATTTACAAAACTAAGGGACCTTTATGAGGCCTCACACTCTATGTCAAGACCACTAGTTGTGGTGATAGCCTTCACTTTGGGGCAATGCTTGACTAAAGGATCATTGAATCTGTCACATCTAGGGAGCACCCCCTAGAAGTAACATGGCGCATTTGACCTCTCGGAGGTCTTATGCGAGCCCATAGCTATCATTCATCGCATTGACATAGTAAATTTAGCAGAAAAATTTAACACTTTTCATAGCACTTCATAAACTAGAAACATCACTTTATATATATATATATATATATATATATATATATATATATATATATCTATATATATATATATATATATATCTATATATATATATATCTATATATATATATATATATATTATGTATATATATATCATATATGTCATAATACATATTTAAATCCTAATTCTCTTTGTCATATTACACTCAACAACAATAGAATACATTAGAAACACGACCATTAAAACATAAAACATAACTATACAAGATTTAATAAACTTTACATTAAGACATGAGTAGGGATTCCTTGAAACTTAAGGACCCCTATCCTTGAGCTTGGGAATAACCTATCAGACTCCTCAATCATATACATCCTTTAAGCATCCATACCCTACACATTGTGTAAAAAGTAGAGAAGAATGGTATTAGTACAAGAAATCATTAAGTATGGCAACCATGCAAAAACATGCATTTAAAAGGGACATTTTATTGAAAACCATACATGATGCCTATTTGAGTAAATCCTTATAAAACCTTTAAATAATAGAATTTATATTATTCATATACTCCATATAAACATATTCAAAGGCCAAATATCACATGTAGAATTTATGACATTTTTGAAGCCACTTTACAGTAAGCTATCCCTATTTAACAGTGAACATTTCTTGCTTTTATTCGTTTACCTCGCAAGTAACCCTCTGGTGATACCTGGTGCAATGCATCACCTTAAGGTCACAAGTAAATATACATCTAACCTACATGAAATAACACATACCATCATCGGAGTATAGTACAACATATATGTGTTTAACCCAAGACTAAAGGATATTACAGTGAACTTCTAGTCATCATGCACATATACTCATTTTACTTCACATACGACCCTATAAGACCTAACTCATGCCCCCAATCTAAGTCTATTAGCAATGTCGATGTAAGGACCTATAACCTCACACATACTTAGTAAACCTATCATGAGGCCACAAGCCTTTACATCCAAGTCATACATCAATATAGCAAGAGAAGACAACTTCATATATGTCAAGCAAGACCTTCATCATATAGTGAATAATATCAACATTAAGCATACAGTCTCATACCATGCACATCTTCATTAAAATTAGACCAATACTGCTAATTCATGCATATGGATATTAACATAATCATGCATATTAGTTCACCTTCCAAGTACTTCCTAAGGAGCTGTTTGTGCAATGTCTAGATGGGTTCATTACTTCACCTACCCTAAGTAACTTACCTTAAGTCCTCCTAGTTAGGATCTTATTCATTTACTTCCATTTTCCATTTTACTTTAGGGAAAGTATAGCCTTAACCGACACTAAGACGATGGGTGCTAAACATCAAATATGATGTTGTAGAGCCTTACACCAATGGAAGGTGTTCTTACCTAGCCAAGGTAGAACATTAACATATGCTAGCATACTAAGTGATACCACATTGCTAGAATCTATGTGCCAAGCATAGATATGGAACGTGGAGGTACATGTGAAAACCTTCTTGATGACAAGGTGATGGATTATGTTTATTCACTTATGGACTATTGAGACATTGTGGTAATCCATCTCGTGAGATTTATGGTGACCTACCTTCCTTCATTGGGAAGGGACACACACTCATATTCAAGTTCACTCAGTGCTAAGCTAAGTTCCCTTTTTTGAAAAGCCATCATTAACATTACTTTATAAAATATAGGATTATAAGATTCACCCCCTAATATGCTTAGATAATAGGTCAAAATTGAAACTTCATCAACCTAAATCATGTCAGAAGATCCGTTCACATAGACATAGCATATATATTAGCACTATATAGATTAAGATACACTTAAGCACACCTTTCAAGGCTCCTCTATTAACTAGACCATCATTCATGTGTGTGCATACACATATGTGAGCAAACCTTTCACATAACACCTTAAGTCACACATGTTCATACATTCATATTCATACATAGAAACCAAAATTAGAACTATCCTATCACGGTACACATGTGCAATCCATAGGTAAAGTCCCACATCCTTGCCCATACTAGTATACCTATCAAGTCTTACTAGCTAAGGAAACACATATCATACTTTCATAAACATCATCTTAACATGCATAGTAGAAGACACTAGTGATTATGAGAACTACCTTTCATTTAGACACTATGACCTATACTACTTGTAACATGCATGTAAAGTGAGTGTGTGTGTACATTGGTCAACATAATCACATAATGGGTATCAACATCGCATTGAGGCAGCCACCCTCTTAGACCATAATACCCTTTCATGCATAAACCACACAACACACAATAGCGTAGGAGACAAGCAAACTTCATATTGCACTTAAGACTCCTAACTTGTAGTGTTCATGCATTCGCATAGGGGTACATAGGTAAGGGATTATTAACCATTTTTAATCAACAATGGAAGCACCTATACTTTACCCTAAAATATATACACATGCTTTTACAATAGCCATACAACCTAGATCACAACTAGAACAGGAAAGTAGGCATAAACTTCTCATAGTTTAATAGTCATAACCAAACACTCATATACTTATTAATTTTCCTTCAAGACCATGGTCAACACATAAATAGATTGACAATAAATGAAACACCGCCACCATAATTGGACCATACTATAGAATGCCATACAATGCTTCATCAACATTACTATAAAGAAATAGAGAAGTATAAGAGTAGACGAATTCTTACCGATCCTTGAGCCTTTTTGTCATCATTGACCATTAATACTCATTCATCAATAAATAAAGTATAGGGAAGTAGCGTAAGGTACCATGATCATACATGAAGTTAAGCATAAGCTACTATAAGGTCATGTTACAACTGGTACAATACATCAACATATTAGAAGGTACAAGAACATAGACCATCAACTAATTTAACTTACATGGATTATAGACCATATTTCATCAAAAATATCAATCTAAGGCAGTACCTAAATATAAAATTAATCATATAAAAATCATGCTTTCATCCCTACAAGATCAAGATACTATCATAGGCATTAAACTATTAATTCAATGTAGAGTAGAGAGAATAGGCCATCTTAGTAATTTTCCCAAAGTATTAATTATCAATTATATTTTACCAATAACGTAAATGCTAGGAAGTATGTAATGAGATAGAAAATCAAGTCTTATTCATATTGTATCTATCTTAGAATATAAATCACATCACCTACATAGCATTATCAATTCATACACTAAAAGAATCTAGAACAATTCACCTAAACCTTTCCTGAATTTTATCATCAAGTATTTATACCCACAATTCATCCATAAAAACAACTAAATGCAGTAGCTATGATGATGCTTTGCATAATCGAAATCAGACACAATTGCTATAATCAAAATTCACTGTAACACTTAGAAACATAAGCTATTCATACTCAAATCTTCATACATTGATCCTCATGGAATTATTCATCAATAATTCATAATAAATTAACGTATATAACATTATATATAAGAAATTAAACGTAATAGAATCATAATTCAATCGATAACAAGTCAAAATCACAAAGCCCAAGCAATGACTAAATAAATTTAGGGAGGGAACATGGGTTCATCATTCAATTGGAGTAAAATCACGTTCAAAACAATACATTAACATCAATTCATCATGATTTAATCATTAAAAACATTTTGAGAAGTAACCCATGGATATATTGAAGAAGAAGAGGTTTTATCATGAAATTTTCTTTTAAAACATTGAGATTAACTCTCCAAGTGAAAAGTTACTTAGAGATGAAGGATCACCATACCTTTGTCTAGTTGAAACCTCTAAAACCTTTTAATTCATCCATGCCAATCCAATATCAAAGTTGTTCTTGAGCTTCACTAAAATGGTGGTTTCTACGAAGAATATTTTTGGAGGGAAAGTTCAATTTGAGTGAAATTGTTTCGGAATGGGTTGATCACGTTTTTTATCACTTAAAAACACTCAAAAATTACCAAATAAATCATGTGGGGTCAGGATAGAATGTGGGGTGAATTTACATTCACCCATTAAATAAAACAAATGCAAGGCAGTTACAGGACACCATTGACGAACCCAATCGATTGGTCGTTGGTCAATCAACTGGCCCTCCTTTGGTTTCCGTTTGTTGGTACTTAGCAAATTTTTGGGTTTAGAACTTCCCAAGATAAGTATACATCAACAAGACCTCACCTACCGGCCGTTGGTCAACCAACTTACTGTCGTTTGGTCAATCAATTTACACTGCTAAGGCAGTGTCTCGACCAGCCATGGGTCTTTCTTGTGGGCCCTTTTGCGGGGCTCTTTACGAGTCATACCCGAATGTTTCCAATGTAAATGAAATCTTTAAAACGTTTTATACCTCCCACATGATATTCACCCAAAACAAATACTCGCGACACGTCCAAATAGGCTAGGCCCCATCAAGACACGCTTGAGCATCTTAAGGGGCTTAAGGGCTATCTTTCGAACGCCTTGGAGGTTCTTGGTTGTTTGACCTCCAAATTTCTCTAAACGATATATACCCTCTTTAAACATAATTATAACTTATTTTATTACTCCATAAGCTCATGAAATACAATATATAAAAATCTATAGACACATGATTTACATAGGTGATTAGTCGTCGAACGTTTTGGTATTCCCTTGACGTTTGACTTCAAAATAACCTCAAAATACACACACTACCTCTAATCCATATAATAATTAATTTTAGGAAATTATAACATTCATACAAACATGTTAGGATCTAGACACCCTAACTCATTTTGGGGTCTTACAAACTCCCTCATGCTAAAGCCTCTTCACGTACCTTACCACGAACGGTGGTCAAGACCACTGGTCGTGAAGTTACTCATGAATATAAAAAACTTGAGGAAGATCTTAGGGAGGTAATACCTTGGATTCATGGAACATATCATGATCTGTTGTCCACAATACTTGTCGTGGACTTGCGGCAATGTGCTCCAAGCATGGAGAAGCATTGGCCTTTGGCTTAGGCTTTTCCCCTTTGCCTTGGAACTTGCCCTTGAAACCCTTAGATAAAAAATAGATGGTCTTCTAAACTACTGGGTGTAACACGTGCCTTGACATTTAAGCCCTATACCCCTCATTCTAAGTGAGGGAAGTCTTGTCTACGACCCCAACCCTTATATCAAACTCTACAACTCTAACTTAAAAATTTAGTTTAGTATACTAGTTTTTTGGGTTATTTCAATAGGTTGTCTTGATTGAGGGTTGAACTAGTGGATTCCATCGATGGTGGCATTATGGTTCATAATGGTTCTGAATTGTCTTACATGGTTAGTGTTAAAGCAAAAAAAAGGTCTTGGTCTGACCTTAGTTTAATTAGAATATGGGGTACTAAAGAACTCTTTAGAGGTTTTATCCCAAAAGGGAGATGGTTTCCTAAGGTATCAAGGTCATTTGATTTTTCTGAATGTGGATGACTTTAGGGATTAAACTCTTGTCAGAGTCCCATAGTTCCCATTATTCTATTCACTCTACAGGCAACAAAATGTACCATGATTTGTCCAAGATATTAGCATTTCTACTTACAAGTGGGAATATTTTATTATGTACTTGATAGTGCGATTTCCACAAAATCGGCATCAATATTATTGGATTCGGGTTACAATAGATCGAATGAAGAAGTTGTCCCATTTTATTCCCATTAAGGTTTCTCATAGGACGAAAGATTACGCTAAGTTTTATTTGACATATATTGTAATGATTCATGGATTTCCCTTGTCTATTATCTTTTATAGATGTACTCAGTTTAATTCACAGTTTTTGAAGTTTTTCCAAAAGGTTCATCGCATGAAAGTTAAGCGTAGCACAACTTTTCATCCCCAAACTGATAGGTAAGAATAGTAAGTAACCCAAACTATGAAAATATCTTTAGGGATTGCATGATAGATTTCAAGGGAAATTGAGATGACCCTTTCCCTCATTGAATTCGACTATAATAATAACTACCATTCTAGTATTGGTATGCCTAGGTTTGAAGATCTTTATGGTGGTAGGTGTAGATCTCCTATTGGATGGTTTAAGTTAGGTAATTTTGCTTTGATAGGACTCGAGTTAGTTCATGTATCAATAGAGATGGTTTGACTTATTAGAAAGAGGTTAAGAATGACCCGAAGTCGACAAAAGTCTTATCTGCATGTTAGAAAGAGAGACCATGAATTTTATGTGCTTGATTTAGTTTACTTGAGAATCTCACCAATGAAGGGTGTACTGAGGTTTGGTAAAAAGGGGAAACCTAGTCTTCGCTTTATAGGCCCATACCAGATTTTGAGGTGTGTTGGTAAATTCCAATGTCCAACTTCACATAGCATATCATTAAGAGTATTTAACTCCATACTTTAGCAATAGAGACCAAACATAAATTCATAAGTGAAAACAATTATTATGTCGCATCATTAATATACAAGATCATCATATACACATCATGTACCATTATAAGCATTTACATATATAAGAACATCCTCCTTAGGCTTCCGTCAAGTCTAACTAGTGCAATGTTTAGGTAGAGTTCCATACCCCTACCTAGACTAAGCTAAATTCTTAGGTCACACTAGTTAGAGTTCATTCCTTTAGTTCATTTTACCTTTTTGGAATATCTTGCCTTAACCGACATAGTCCGCATGAGCTAATGTGGAATCCAGTGTCATGGAACCCTACACTAAAGGAAGGCGGACTACTTGCCAAAGTGGTACCAAAACATGAAGATAGTAACTATGTGGATCCACTAGCTAGTATTCCTATGGGGCAACATAGTTCAAGAACTAGGAGATATAGTTTTGACCATCTTTATGATACATGCATTATATATTTAATCTAAAGAGTACATTAGTTCTCCTACCTTCTCTATGTGGAAAGGGGAAAGAACACTCCTCACTCTAGTTCACTTGATGCTAAGCTACAGTCCCATTTTGAAATGTCTCGAGTACCTTTATTAATCATCATAGCTTAATGTAGGTCATAGGGTTTATCTTTATATAATCATTATAATTATAGATCAATTTTCCTTTCATTACAATTCATACATGTGAGGTTAACACATTTACATAATAATTAAGGATAAGGCACATTGGTAAGTTATCACAATCCTTATAACATTTACGTCTTAGACAACACCTCAAAAACCATAGTCAAGACAATTCAATTCAACATCATACAAAACTTATCAATCTTAATATAAGTTATACTAAAATGCAACATCATCACTTAATCACAAGTAACCATAATTTAAATAAATAATCGAGGTCACAATACTTACTCAATCCCCTTCATAATGTCATCATCAAGATCTTGCCATAAACCCTAAACTCAACCAAACAATGGGTGTAATATAATCATTCAATAGTAATTAACCCAAGAACTAAATCATCTATATCATCATTATTAAAATTATCTTTAATTCATAACCTAGGGTTAGAGGAGAAGGGTTCATCATGATTTTTAGAGAATTAGGTCTAATACAAACAAAAAGAGTACCTAGGCAGCCCATAGGTTGAATAAGATGACTACAATAACTAATACATTCGCAATTCCTCCTCAATTCACAAGTACGAACCAAGACTTGGGGAAATTGGGGAGGATGTGATCCATTAAAAATTCCCACAATTTACATAAATTACACAATAGTGTATACTATATAAGTTATAGGCAATCATCAATTTCGACTTTAGAAGAAAACCTATTTGTAGAGAAACACTAACGATTTGAGTGATTGAAATTCAACTTTGAGAGGACCTCTTAGGGAAAGGAATCCAAAGTGTGAAGAACGCATATCTTAATGAAGCTTTATCCTTCAAAATTGAGTGAAAATATTGGAGGATTTGTCTTCTTCCTGGAGATTCTTGTTCTTCAATGGAGGATAATTGAAGAGAGAGAAAGTAGAGAGAAGTAGAGCAATTTGGGTTTCAATTTGAGTTTGTATTTTGGAGTGGGAAATGAATGAAAATTGACCTAAAGTCAATATATAGTCCACCCATAAAGTACCCAAACTACCCCTTATTAAATTAGACTTCCAAAAGTGAAGTCCAACTTAACTTCACTGTTAGACCCCCTCCACCATCATGCCCCACTTCTTGTACCGTGAAGAGCTTGATGGGTCGTGAAGATGGAGGCACTAGCTCATCCGAAGGAGCCTCCTCTATTTCTCCCAGCAAGGAAAGACCACGGTGAAACTTTCCTCCATCCATGAAGATAAAAAATGGCCCTTCAAGTAGTTCGCGGTGCTCTTATACAATAGCTTCCCTTTACTCACCAACTCATACCCCTTTTTAGCTAAGGATTTTCACAGAAGCTCCATGTGTTCACCAGGAGTCGTGGAGTGGCTCGTGGTATCTCGGGCAGCAGCTAGGCTTCCCAAGGCACTCCCCTAATGGCTAAGTCTTCTTCAAAATCTCCCACCTTGGCCGTGGTCAACACCATAAGTCGTGGTCATGCTCGTGTAGAGTGAGGCAGTAGCCTCCCTTCTTGGGCAGCCTTAGCCTCTTCGATTTGGCTTGCCTTAGATGTTGGCACTCCTCACTTTCCCTAGAATACATAAACCCTTCGTTGACACTTATATACATCGAAATTATCTCACCAAGATAGAAACCTTAAATACTCTCTTCAACCCATCAAGACACTCCACTAGCCCAAGAAGTAAGTTCACCGAACGTCATGGACGTTCCTTGATGATTTTCTTTCCAAACATCCTTAATCACTTATATACCTTAAAATTGACCTTAGAAGTGTTAAAACTCTTAGAATCTCATTTAAGGCTCAAGTTTAGACTTAATACTTTCGGAGTGTTACATTATCCCCCCTTTTAAGAACACTCATCCCCGAATGATACTAAAATCTTTCGAATGAAGGAATAGACTCAAGACTAGAAGCCCAACCTACAACAATACATTATAACAAGAATTATAACATCAATCATGGCATTTAGACATATCCATTAAAAATATAAATTACTACACATAAAGCTCAAAATTACAATATAAGGAATTTCCTTCTCACAAATCCATGAGCTCATCATACCATTAAGAAGTCAATTACGTTAAAACACTACCTATAAACATGATCAACATCATTTCATAAAGACACTCCACACCAAAATGCACTATAACTCAAAACAAGATGAATTGCTAATTTTCAAGTCTATAAGCTTAACTTCATTGTAATTTACTATAACTAGAACATTTTTGCAAAAATTCACCAAAAATCAAAACAACTTCAAATTTAGTCAATAAATTCATTATATGTAGGATCAACTAACCTTAATTAGGAAAGAGAGAGGATAACGGGACTTCATGTCGGCCTCTGCGTCCCATATTTCTCCCTCAACTAGGTGGTTTCTCCATAACACTTTTACGCAGGCCACCTCTTTGTTCCTTAAACTCTTCAGTTGACGATCATGGATTTCAATCGAAACCTCCTCATAAAAGAGGTTCTCTTGTACACCAATACCCTTTATAGGAAAATGGACTTGGGATCACCGATATACTTCTTAAGCATAGAAATATGGAACATTGATGAACCGAAGCAAATTCACTATGCAATCTCAACTCATATGCATCCTCTCCAATCTTTTGCATGATTTCATTGGGACCCACATAATGAGGACTCAACTTCCCTTTCTTGAAAAATCTCACCACCCTTTTCATAAGAGAAATTTTTAGATACACTTTACCGCCTTTTTGAATTCGAATTCCCTTGTTCTATGGTCGGTATAAGACTTTTTCCGGCTAAGGCTGTTTTCAGGAGATTCCTTATAATATGAACCTTCTCCAAAGTATTAATAATAAAATCGAGAACCAAAACCGAACTCATCCACTTCAAACCATCCTATTGGAGATGTACATCTCCTACCATACAAGGCTTCATAAGGAGCCATAGATATAGTTCAATGGTAGCTATTGTTAAGCAAACTCAATCAAAGGCAAGTTCTTATTACTATTTCCCTTGACATCAATTATACAAGATCTAACCATATCCTCAAGGGTTTGAATAGTACGCTCTGTTTGCCATCCGTTTAAGGATGAAAAATGGAGCTTAACTTCACCTTGGTACCCAACCCTTTTTTGAATGAACTCCAAAACCTAGATGTGAATTCTACACCCCTATCCTATATGATGGACACTGGAATACCATGCCGACACACAATCTCATCTATGAAGATCCTTGCATATTCATCCTTCGAATATTAAAGCATCTCAATCATACCACTCACGAAATCTTCTATGTACGAGCTATTAACATAAATATTGATGTTAATAGTCATGTACCTCCTCCTCATTAGTTAAAAAACATCTTTTTAAGTTCACACTCACTAGGACATCGAGTATTACGTCTCATCTCATAGAAAATATCATATGCCAACAAATAATCAAATAAAACTCGATTTAAAAATAGAACAATAGAAAAATCAACTAAATCATTTACAATCTTCGTTGCCCAAACATCACACCTCTTTTGCACAAGTGAAAATCCTCAATCAACTATGTCATTTTAATTTTGAAAGAACTCAAATTAATCTTATTGGACTTAGTTATTGAAGTTATTCACCTATTATATAGCAAACTATCATCCTTAAAATCAATGTACTCACCAACATAAGAACTTAGAGTGTAGTTCGTTACCCCCAAGAAAATTTTAGGTGTTTCAGAAATACGAATAAAATGAATAAACCAATTATACATACCATACTTAATCTTATGTCGCAAAGGAAAAACATCACCTCTTTTTTCTTTTTTCTTTGGACAATTGCCTTGTTGAAATTTCTGTTATGAGCCTTATTTTGGGAAATCCCAAAATATATATCTTTATTTTTATCGTGCTCATTAGCATGCATTCGTTCTATGAAATATGTATTATCGACCATTACGATTATTTTCATCAAATGTATTTGGTGTTTCAATGCAAACTTTTCCATGAGTGTTAACAAGCAAGTCAAATCAACTATAACAAAAAGTAGAAAGATTAGAGTTAGAATAAGAAATAAACTCAGTCAAACTCTCTTGTTTTCTCTTTGTACTAACTATCTCCCTTTTCATTTTTGCCCTCATGACCATCTCTATTTTCTTTTCTTTCAATGTCACTTTGTTTCTCAGTTGACATCCTATTCTCTTCATATAACACAACATCTTCTTTTTTCTATCTAGGAATATCAAAATAAACTTCATTCCTCCTCTCACTATTTTTTTTCTCAAGTTTGTTCATTGTTCTTTCATGCATTTCTGATCGTCATAACATTGGCCTCAGTTCAAGGCGCAAGTGAATATTTTATTTTGTTTAGATCAAGTGAAACTATATTCTTTCTCCCCATATAGAATTTCATTCCTATTAAATTGTCATTGTCTTCCAATAATGATGTGACAATATTGTATTTGAATGTCATCATAAAGAACAATATCAGAATACGAGCCTATGGAGTAAGAAATCAGGCCTTCCTTAGTCACCTTATCCTTAATAACAATTATTCGATCATCACCACTTAGAAGGAGTAGTGTGTTAAATGTATGTAACTTTTAACTTCTCTACAACATATCAAGTTATCAACTAACCGTATTTGTAAAACTATCACTATCAATAATCATAGAGCCAATATTACCATTTATCCATCACCTTGTTTGGAAAATAATTTCTCCTTAACTTAGGTACGGTGACATTCTTCTCCTTCAATATTTCGATCAACACATCAATAACATTAATATCATATTGAGTTCAAGTTTCAATTTCTTTACCTATTTTAAACATCTAAATAATCAATAAAAAATAATCTCTCAATTTACTTTTTTCCTCTATCTATAGATCTCACATATCATGTCTTATCCAATTCAAGTTACTACATTTTGATGGATGTTTTAACATATTCATAGAAAAATTATTAGTAAGTATCACGCCCCGAAGCTACCCCAAGGACGCAGACACGAGTCTTAAGATCACAAGTAACCCCCGAGCTAACCCTGCTGGCATATTATAAGCAAGTAAAGTCAATTGATGTAATAAATATTTGCGGAAAATAGTCTTGAGGTAATCTAAAATTAAATGATGGGGAATACCCATACTATTTTAATATATCAAATTTAGAGTATAAATAACAAGTTAAAAAATGAAACTCTAAATCTAACTCTGTATGAAATAAACTTCTAAACTTGCTTAATGTTTTGGGACATGCCCAAGCTAAATATAGTAAAACAAACTTAAGACCAAATACAAAACGGAAATAATCATTTCAGTTGCCCTAGAAGAATGAGGCCTTACAACTGTAGGTGCTGAACTGAAAATCGAGCACCGATCTATGAGCACTATGGAAGCTGAGTGAACCTACATCACTAGAAGATATAGCATTGAGTATGTGTCAATATTTAAAAGGTAGTTAGCATGTAGGATAGAGTAAACATGAATAGTAACATAACTGAATAACACAATTAATCAAAGTATGATCTGAATATGATTTGAATACTTAATATATTGAACATAAACTAATTGAATGTAATGAAAAAGTTTATAACATGTTGAAATTGAATAAAATATTATGGTTAGTGCAATGATAGAATCTTAATGAACACTGGGAGCTACTAGTTACTGATATAAAATCACATGAGCTAAATGTAGAGTCTTATGTATATGCCTTATCTAGAGGACCCAATATCTCTTCCACGGTTATAGAGGCATGACTTTTGTGATCACAAAATGATGTCCACAAATGGGACTTACAGCCTACGGGGCACATAGTTCTAGGACATAAGGGTGATTGACTGCAGTACACTAGGTATTAAGTCACTCCAAAAAGATTATGTAATTTTGATATTTATAATTGAGATGGTGTAAATACTTGATAGCTCAAACACCGGCATGCTAACCGAAAATGACATTATTGTACTTATAATGAAATATTTATAAATGGAGAATGTATATTTGAATAAATTTACCTAGCATGTGCAATTCATGAACTAGAAGAACTACGTAACTAGGCTTCTGAATTATGAAGAATCTACACTAAAACATACTAAAATCATGATAAACATATTAATAGTATTATAGGAAATAATCACAATAATATATTGAAATTCTAAAAACCCTAGGTCTGGATATTAATTAATAAGGAAATCAAGAATGTAGAGGACTTCCAGGGACCTAATGGGTGAAAGGAACCCACTAGTGAAATCCTATATACCTGGTGACACATTCCATAGAGAAATCTTTCAATTTCGGGGTTTGAACTGATAAAACCTTGTTGCATTCATGAAATAGGGTTCTTAACTTTTTTATGTGATTTGATGAATGAACGAACCATTACTGAACTATTGTCGGGGGACACTACAGAATAGACCGATGGACTGTGGGTCAGATGAAGGTCCATGCTGGTTGGCCGTAGGTCGTGAATGAGAGGAGTTTTGAAGGGGATATCTAAAGTATGGACCGTAGTCACGCCTACTATCTTAGTTCCGGCCTTGGGTCTACCCTTAGAATGTTTTTTGGTGGGTGCTAGAGGTGGGCAAGGAGGGTGAACCACGGACCACCAGTCGTTCGTGGTGCCCATCGCTGCCACCTGAAACTTGTGAATATCTACATTTTGGGGTTCTAGCATGTGAGGTGTTATAGTAATAATATTTTTAAATGTAGGATGTAGAAATAAAGAATGTTATTAATATCCAAATAAATTGGGGTTGATGAGACAAGAAAAAAGACCACTTTGTTAAACAAGGAAAAAACTTCCAAATTTCCCTAATTCAATTAAAAAAAAATATTAAGTTTGTTGAAATAAGTGTTAAATTTTCTTTTTCTAATTTGTAATTTTAAAGTTTTTTTTGCTCCAACATAGAAAATATAAAACAATTTTTAAAACCCCCCAAGATTATAACGAACAACACCTTGACAGAACCATTTTGAAACCCCTTGATCAAAATCGGGTATTTAGAATAACAAAAAATGCAAAAACGAATTATAGAGATTAAAGACAAAAAATTTAAAGACATGTGAACTCTAAAATAAAATCTCCAATTTCAATATAAAGTGCCAAGAATCTTAATTGATCTTAGAATAAAAAATAATAGATTAATATTTAGACGGAATGGTTTGGTGGAACCTTGTACATGTATCAGTTTGTATTTTGAATTCTTCTATTTATTTGTTTATCATCTGGACCCCTACACTAAATAAAAACTATATATTAAACCGCCTTGACCATTGACCGTGCTTATGTGGCATTAAAATAGCTGACTTGGCGAGAGAGTGTGACCACATGCATTTAAGGCGAGTGAGCATCATTTTTTAAACTTTAAATTTTAAATTTTAAATTAATAAAATTATATAATAAAAAATAAAAATAAAAGAATCTATTTTCTTCCTCATACCGCTTTTTCAAAAATTAATCAAAAATTCCTTCTTCAACCCACTCAACCCATCGCCGGAACAACCCCTTCTCCATTCTTATTCTTCTTTAACGCAGTCCAACCTTTTTCTTCTTCTTTTCAGCCCCAGATCCCCCACCCACCCACCCACCCCCTACCCCTATCCATTCTCTTTTCTTCTCTTTTGACATACACACCATTAACATAATCATGATAAAAAATATTTTTTCAAAATACATCTAATTCACCTTTTTAAAACATTATTTTTCAAGATCTATTGTTTGAATTTACTTGAAAATATATAATTTTTTCAATTTGAAGTTTTCTTGATATTTATTTTTACCAAATCTAACTAAACACAACCGAAAATATGTGTAAGAGGTAACTATAATTTTAACATTTTGTCAATAAGAAAAATTTTGAGTGTTAGGAAGACGAAAAATGGTGATTTTTAATTTTTGAGGTGAAGGGTAGAGGGTGGGGAGGAAGAAGATGAACTGGGAATATAGAAATTGTGTGTGTGTGTGTGTGTGTCTGTGTGTGTGTGTATATATATATATATATATATATATATATATATATATATATAGAGAGAGAGAGAGAGAGAGAGAGAGAAACTTTGCACCTTTTTAAAAAATATTATTTACTTTTTTATATTTAATTTTTGATGTGTAATTAAAAAATAACAATAATAATTATGTGTCATTTAAAAACAACGGAAAATTCAATGTGTAATTTGAGTGTAATACACGCACACACAAATGATAAGAAATGGGTTTGAAATATTGTGTTTGAATGAGTTTAAGGGTTCAGTTGGCAAAATCAAAAGTAAAATGGTCCAACTGATAAACTTAGCCAAGTACGAGGGTCTACAAGGTGATTCCGCCTAATATTTATTACTACACTAATAAAGTCAATTCAAGAACTTAGATGATAAGGATCTAAAACATATTACAAAGAAATTAGAGCAAACAATTAGTATATGAGTAATCACCTTCTTTAATTTGTGAATAAAAGAAAATAATATCAAATTAAAAATTAATCTTACCTCTTAAATAATCCTTCTTATAAGGTTGTAAGATAAATTCATAGTAACCACAAACAAATATGTAAAAAAGTGAAATCGTACAAATAATATTAATCATCTCTTTTCTTAAAATATAAAATAAACCCCTATATATTTTGGGAAAAACTATTAAAAGAATGATATTTAAATCCTATTATTCTGGAAACAATAACTAGGAAGTTTTAGACTAGGAAACTTTTAAATTAGTAAAACATTAAATTAGGAAACTTTCTAAACTAGTAACCTTTAAATGAGGAAACTTTGAGACTATGAAATTTTCACTTTCAGCATTCAATCTTCTGGACCTCTTTTATTGGTCTTCGTGTAATCCATTCTCCATTATTTTGGGCTAGAATTTTGACACATCATTGGTGATTACATACTTTTTAAGTTTTTATTGAAGCCCGTCAAATTTAGTATAAGTAGTCTAGCATGGATTCTATCATGAATTCTCAAATAAAAGTCACTATCGTATTCACATTTCGGTTCGAGGGAGCTACAACCTCTCCGTTAGCTTGAACTGTCATGGATTCAAAAAGTACATAGAAACAACCCTAAATTCAGCATGTTTTACATTCCTATCCGAAGGATCAATGGGAGCTTATAGATCTTCAGGGTCCACATTCACAATCCTTCTTATAGGAGATCTTCTTGGTGGCATGTTATGAAACAAATTGAACAAGAGTTAGATGGAAACATTTATAGATTTTAAATTAATCACATAAATTAAGAGGTATGGAAGAAGTGAAGTTTTAAAAATGTTTTGCAACTTTCTCTTTGCAATTGAATACAAATTACATAATGCAAAAATACTATATCTGACAGCAAGCATCTATTATATAACAACGGCTTAGAAAAACCCTAGATACTTAAAAATATCATAAAACCGAAAGATTTCTGAAATGAAATCAAATCATAAGTAAGGAAATTCCCCTCAAAGATTGAGGACTCACAAAAGCTTCTAGGGAAATCAAAATCAGTGCAAACCGCGAGCTGGATAAGATGTGTTAGAACATTGATTATAAAACAATATAGGTATTATAGATATATCCTATCAATACTTGAATTATATATATATTCGATCAATCAAAAGAGTAATAGGAAACAAAAATAACCATGCTAAACAACTATCACAGTAACGCGGGTTACCTTAACGGTCGTTACAACCCATTATGGACCATACTATCCGTTCATAAATTTTCTTATTGGTCAACTCTCTTGGACCTAGAACTACAAACCTAGTGTCACGCCTCAAGCCAACACCCTGGACGTGGCCGGCACCCAATGCCCACCACTACTCATGAGCAAGACCTTGGCCTGGCTTACTTAACTCAGCTGAAGATTTAACTTAACTGTTATAAAAACGAGATAATTTCTTAAGAGAAATACTTAAAATGTAACAGTCTGGACAAAATGAAACTTAAGTCTCATTGTTTACAAATGAAATGAAAAGACCCAGAACTAACATTATTTGTCTATGAAGCCTCTAAAATACTAATATGAATGTTTGGAAAAACCCCACATTATTGTATAATGAATAGAGTCAGAGCGATAAAGGAGTCCTTCGGGTGCAATGAGGATCACCACTGACTCTGGATGCTCAAACTGTATTAACGTGGCATTGGATGTTGATCCTGATAACATGCCTCTGCATCATAGGACAATGCAGGCCAACTAAAATTAATACATTGAATGTACGAGTAAGCGATTTTGAATGCTAAACGAAAAATTGAAGCTGGAAAAGATTAAGAAGAACTTACCTTGGTTATGCGCAACTCAGGAAATACTAAAATCAATCTACATAAGTAAAAACACATGCAACATATATATATATATATATATATGTGTGTGTGTGTGTGTGTGTGTGTGTGTGTGTGTGTGTGTGTGTGTGTTTGTGTGTGTGTGCGTGTGTGTGTGTATAAAGCTTTTAATATAGTGCTAACAACTTAGTTCGTTAAAGAAATGCAATAACAAACTCATCTTTACTTATATATGAAAGTAATGTAGTTTCAGTAGGAGATTCTGTAACTGATAACCATCACTATGAGCCTAATATATGGTAAATCGTCTTCCCTCACGTTGCACGAGGGTCATCCTATACCTTGCCGTCATTATAGAACCTGAACTACTAAGTATATCTACTAGTCTATGCTAGAAAAACACTAAGAAATCATCTTAAAAGTATGACCCTTCCTCTCTCCATTTTGGCTACATGGTTTATGGTGGCTTGAGTTAATATGAACTCGCATACCAATATCGGTTTTCAATACTATTCCAGATACTTAGCTCATATGTTTTAAAATAAACTTCTTCTCTTGTTTGAGGTAATTTAGTCAAACTAATCTTTTAAAATATCTCTTGGATATCATTGTTTCCTCTTTACCAAACCTACCCAAAGGCTCTGTTGAAAGTCTAGCTTTCTTTCTTACTCAAAATGTGAAAATATTTGTAACTCTTAAGGTTAACTTAGTTCCCTTGTAAATTTTGTGAAATGAACTCAAATCTTTTGTATTTTCTTAAGTTTAAACTTAACTCTTAGGGTATACTTAGTTCCCTTATAACTTTTGAGAATTTTACTCTATTCCTTACTCTTTGCTAAACTTTTAGCTTAAGCCTTAATACAAAGTTAAAATTTTTGTTTCAGACGATTGAAAACTTTCATGATCTTTGTTTGACATGATTATTAACGTTTAGACTTGACTCTTTAACTTCTTTAACAATGATCTTAACTTTCCTTGAATCTATTTTTAGATTAAAGGTTAATGATCTCATGTTTATGTATGATTTCATGATGTTTAGATGTATCTTAGAGTGTTGGAATCAACTAAGAAATGTGGGTACATCACTACGGAAATAGTATGAAAAGATTGGAAAGAGTGGGGTCTTCAGGCTTCCTTGGCACTGTGAGAGCAGTGGAGTTCCAGAGCCTAACAGACAGACGTTGTCTTGAGAGGCCCAGGATGGAGCTATGCACCAGGTCTTGTCGAACAGAGCCTATCCTGATGGTCTATGGCAGGCGCAACACACAAGGGCCTGTCAGACGGGAATTCTTTTCTTCTCCATTTTCATCTCTTTACATTTTAAACTCCAATGGATATCACCCTAATTTCATTGCATCACTAACCACTTCAATACCCAATATATTTGTCTCGAAAAACAACATGTAAACACGAATCAAATAATCTAAGCATACCACACCTCAACAAAAAAGAATTCAACCATTTTTCTTCAAAAAGTCCAATGTTCATCATTCAATCTACTAAAAAGTCACTAAATTGAATAAGTTCAGGTGTGGGTGAACTAACTCAACACATAAAGATCTCACATACCTTAATAGGGATCACCCCCGACAAAGTCCACTTGCGAAGCCTTAGCGTTCTTGACATTTCTTCCTTCTTGTTCTTCTCTTCTCTTTTTTCCCAATACCTGAAGGTGAATAACTTATCCGAACTTTACTAAAGGCTTATTATTACACTAATTAACCTTTAAAATGAATTAGTAAATAGTTTGGTGAAAATACTACTTTACCCTCACAAAAAATTCGGATTAGAACCTTTTTCAATCCAACAGTCAAACTTCTGATAGGCATATCTCCCTCATATATTATTGGAATGCACAAACTGGACGATATTGGAAAGATCTAGAAAAGGTCTTTCCAACCATATAATGAACTGACGCTAACTCATCCGGAGCTACAAGTTAATACGTTTGAAAATAACCAAAAACTTAATTTTTACACTTATAAAATTTTCCAGATGTTTCCAATTCTTTCAAAAAATTATAAATTTTAGCTTCTTAGAAAATTCTTGATTACTACGAGTTACAAGGTGTTAAAATATCTCCCCCATGACAACATTCATCCTCGAATGAAATTTGTTTCACTATGTTCAAGATAGTAACATCAAGTTCAACACTTTACAATCCAACATAAAATAAAAGTTATGCTTATTCATATTTCATAAAGTACTAAGAAGAGAATTAGTACCTTGATCTGCATATCGGCGAATTCAAAGAGATGTGGATATCTCTTCTTCATATCCACTTCAATTCCCAAGTCCCCTTTTCCACAAATTGGTTCCTTCAAAGGACTTTAACTGACACAACCTCCTTTGTTCTCAACTTGCGATGTTGGTGATCTATAATCTTAACCGGAATATCTTTATTGGATAATCTATCAATAATCCCAACATTCTCAGTAGGTATAATCAATGAAGGATAACCCATGCACCTCCTAAACATGGAGATATGAAATATCGGATTAACCGTTGCTAACTCTTGTGGTAGATCCGACTGATATGCTACATTGTTAATCCACTTGGATACTCTATAAGGTCCAATATACTAGGGACTAAGTTTCCCCTTTATACCAAACCTCATAGCACCATTCATGGGTGAAACCTTAAGATATACCAAGTCATCCACTTCAAACTCCAATGGTCTTCTCCTCACATCTGTGTACTACTTCTAAGGACTTTGTGTCGTCTTCAATCTTTATTGAATAACCTTCACCTTCTCCATGGCTTGGTTAACTATATATAGTCCTATCAACCCTTCTTCACCAACCTCGAACCACCCAATAGGAGATGCAATTTCTCCCATAAAGAGCTTCATATGGAGCCATTTGGATGCTCGAATGGTAGTTGTTACTCTAAATTATGGATGGTACATTCTACTTTTCCATCCATGTGAGGATGAAAACACTGATTAAGTTCATCTTTTAACCTAAACCTTTCTAGAAAGACTTCCAAAACTGAGCAGTAAATTTTTCACCTCTATCTGAAATCATTGGAACTTGGATTCCATGAAGTCTTACAACTTCTTAAATGTAAAACTTAGCATAATCCTCATCCGAATGAGTGGTCTTTACCAGCAATAAAGGGGCTGATTTTGTCATCTTATCGACGGTCACCCAAATTGAATCGTGTTGTATCGATATCTTGGAAAGGCTGTGATGAATTCAATATTAATTATCTTTCACTTCCATTCCAAGTGTTTTATCTTCTGAGCCAACCCACCGAGCTTTTAGTGTTCCACTTTCACTTGTTGGAAATTCAGGTACTTGGTAACAAACTCAGTAATGTCTTTTTTCATACCTTCCCACTAGTGTAACTCTCTCAAATCAGGGCACATCTTTGTGAAACCCTAACAAATGGAATACTTGAAGCTATGTGTGTCCTTCATTATACTCTCTTGGAGTGCATCCACCCTAAATACACAAAATCTACCTTTATACTTCAGCACACAATCTCCCCCTTGTTCAAAAGCCAATTCTCTTGTCTTTTGAACATTTCCCTTCAAACAAGCAAAATAGGGTCTTGGTCATGCTTCTCTTTCACCTTTGATACAAGTGATGATTCAACCACCTTAGTCACCACTCTTCCTCCTTCTGCGGAATCCATAAGTCATACTCCCACGCGTGCAAGTCTGTGCACATCTTTCACTAACTCTCTCTCCCTCTTTTCTTCCTCAAAATGGGTAGTAATCCCCATGGATAATCTGCTTAAAGAATCAGCAACAACGTGAGCCTTCCCTGAGTAGTAAAGAATACTTATGTCATAATCCTTGAATTGTTCTAATCAACTCCTTTATTTGAGATTAAGCTCCTTCTAGGTGAACAAATATTGTAATCTCTTGTGGTAAGTGAATATGTCAGCATTGACACCATATAGGTTGTGATGCCATATCTTTAAGGCATAAACTACAACAACAAACTCTGAATCGTGGGTTGGATAATTCTTTTCATGAACCTTCAACTGTCTAGAAGCATAATCTATAACTTTTCAATTTTTTATTATCATACATCCCAAAAAAACTCTTGATGTTTTATAGTAAACCACAACACAGTAAGTACCCTCTCATAAGGTCAAAACCGAAGCCCTAGTTATCCTCTTTTTTAACTCATTAAAGATTTTGTCACAATTTCAGACCATTGAAAATTAAATGTCTTATGGGTCAGCTTATTCAAGGGAGATGATATAGACAAAAATGCCTCATAAAATCTTTTATAGTATCCAGCCAAACCCAAAAAACTTTATACATCTGTTGGAGATGTGGGTCTAGGACAACTCTGAACTTATTTGATCTTTTGAGTAGCAATGCTAATCTCATCACCAAAAACTATGTGGCCCAAGAATGCCACGGGCTTATGCCAAAAACTCACACTTTGAGAACTTGGCATATAAATCCTTATCATTCAAAGTTTGTAAAACTATCATGAGATGACTTGCATTCTCTTCTTCATTCTTTGAATATATGAGTATGTAATTAATGTAGATGATAACAAACATATATAAATTAAGTTTGAAGACTCTATTCATAAGATCCATGAATATTGCAGGTGCACTGGTCAAACCAAATGACATGACCAAATCTTTATAATGCCCAAATATCTTATTCAAAAAGTTGTCTTTGGAATATCACATTCCCTCACTTTGAACTGAGATCAATTTTCGAGAAGAAGGAAAACCAATGACTAGGGAGAACACCAAGAATTTACATGGCCCATTTACCTCTCGAAGGTCTTATAAAAGTCCTTAGACAACATTCATTGCACATATATGAAAAGTAGAGTGAAATTAAAATTTTCACAACAATAGTCGAAAATCTTTATCAAATATAAGAAAGAAGTAAGTCCCATCATAGACGTCTTAGACTCATATAAATCTTAGGGTCACAAACCTTACATTAATTTAAAAGAAAATTATAGTCTTTTACAAAGTCTGTTAGAAAAGAAATTAAACATAAGCCATGTCCTCAAACCATATGAGGACATACCAATCTTGAGAGGGTGTTATTCCCAAGCTTAACTTTTAAGATAATACTAACTTGCCACCTACACTTGTACAAATAGAACAACATATGGAATTAGCACACTGATAGCAGCACTAAGTATGGTAAACATGCAAGATTACCATGCTAAAAAAGTCATTTACTTTAAAATATACTTTTCACTCTCTTTTGATATAAATCTCATAAAAAAAATATAAGAACCATTTAAAAGTCAATATAAAACATATTCAAGTAATCCACAAGTTATAACCATATTTATTTAGAACTGATATATAAGCATTTAGACTCCCTACAAAAGGTTACCCAAAGACTGACTTAAGTAAGACAAGTAGAGACCGCGCATACACCCTATTCAAGCATTCCTAATTAATCCTTAAGACTACCCAAAGTAAAATTATTATTCACATTACCATAATACATGGTTCTATATTCTTCAAGTAATCGCATTTAATCATTTAGACTCTCAACCTAAGTGAGACATTAACCTTCAATTTCAACATATTTCATGAATTCAAAAATATTCATTTAAATCCATTTGAAAGACAAGTAATCACATAAAGGACTTCAAATAATTGGTCTTGGATTACCTAGGGAACTCACCTAGCATCTTCAAAGCCTACTCACGCAATGTATAGATGGTGTCCCATTCAACTATCCACACATTGTATAAATCATCCAATAACTAGTGTGTACGTCCCTTATGATGAGAATAGGCATTAACCGACATAGACCATACGCTAGGTATTGAATAAGGAGTCTACCCTACCCCGTAGCTGGTGTTCTACTTGCCAAGGGTAGAAATAGGATACATCCCATGTTCGCACATGGTTAAGGAATATCAAGGGTGTCTTTGTACTCTAGTCTTAGCTTGAGTAGAGCTACGACCACAAGATTATCCAGTCGGTGCTTTCCCTTTCTTCTCATCGAGTAATCATTCCTTAGGTGTATTAGAGAAGTTACAATCACTATGCTCTACCAAATTTTAATACTTTCTCTTTAAAGGATGTGTCCACTAGGGCTTCAAAGCAACGACTATTAGGATAACTCTTATGACTTTCATACATATGGTTTTAGTTCGTTCCAGCCAGCCTACCCCTAAGTCCATCATTCTACTCAAGAATGACACCATTACAGAATTTCACTTCAAAGCTTCTGTTAACCTTCTTTTCTATTTTCAAGGTCCTCATTGTTAACCTTATTTTCTTATTCAATGTTCTATATTCTTCACCTTCTTTTCCTAATCAAGGTCCTATATTAGTCATCCTTAGAAGGCACCATCTTAGGTCTACCAATCCTAGAGTAACATTCATCATTTATTGGTACAGATACATTACAAAGGTTCTTAAGCCTACTAATTCAAGAGTTGACATTCACATAACTTTAATATATTAAGTAGGGGGACCTAAGTCTACCAATCAAGACAAAACATCATCATATCACGTATTCAAAAACATTAATATACCAAGTAGAGACAACTAAGCCTACATAATAAGATACCCTACCAATATATGGAGACCCATTATAGTCAATCATATTCATATATAATCAGTTAGAGGAATCATAGTCTCACCTTACACATGAATATATACCATATAATCATTCCCATTGACTAATTATACAAGTTATAACATGATAATACCATAATTCACATAATAATGCCGACAAGGCCATGTAAATATATAACACATAAACACTACCACCCTAAGTGGACCATACCAATCAATACAATTTAATAACAATTCTATACTAAATAGAGGAATTAGGTCAACTCACCACCTTCCAATCAAAATCATCATCATTCCGTAGCCTTTTCAACCGATTCCCTTTTCAAAAACTCTTATCAATATCAATGAAGACAACAATCAAACCATATCAATGACCCAATAACATAAATTATAGATATCAACATTACAAGGCATATCAATTGCAATTTTGTATTAGTATCTATACATAATTGCATAGCCCAATACAATCTACACATGCTTTCAATAAGGTCAAGCCATGATATATTCAACCATTTTAGAGCAAAAATTAGGATTTAAAGGAAACATGGGTTCGTGGAAGTTTTGATCTTAAACCAACAATTAACATAAATTAATTCATAAATCATTGACTTAAACCTATTCATGCAAGAACTCATACTTAGAATTCAAAATAGGATTTTTTTATCATCTTTGAAAGGCCTTTGGAATTTGCTCCTTGAATGAGAGAAGAATAAATGATGAAAGCACCATACATTAATCTAAGAATTCCAACTAAATTTATGGATGAACAATGAGCAACATTGAACCTTAGCTTTAACATTGGTTCAAGTTTCAAAGGGGTATAGAGAGAACATCCTTTGATCTTGGGGTTTTGACTTTGAAAATCTAAGTATAGGTTTTAGAATCTTAACTAAATTCATATAGCATAAAATACCCAAAATAACCGTCCATGACTTAATTAGGACCCTAGGTGAAATTCCAAGGTCGAGACACCTGCAGAAAGTTGCAGGTGTCAATAGACGGACACAAGTGACGGAGCGTCAACCAACCAATGGACCATACTGATGGTCCGTGGATTTGGTCAAAGACTATATAAAGGGGGATAATATCCCACCACTAAATTTAGGGATATGCCCCCAATAACGAGATGTTCATTGGACTGTGGGGCGTCGATAGTGAGGCGTCGATGGTGAGACGTCATTTGGTTTGTTTTTGGAAGCTTCATGCAAAGGTTTGGGTCTTTTTTAAGGACCCTTAGGGTGATCCTTGGGTAGTCTTACCAGGAAGTTTCAACGCAAACATGTTCATCTAGGTGATAGAGACCTCTCCAATCAATTTGGAAAACAAACAACACATAAAACATGAAAAGGCACACTACAACACACTAACACACACAAAGGCTAACTTCCGAACATCTTGGTCATTCTTTGAAGTTTGACTTCAAAACTCCTAAAACTGACTTCTGATACTAATATTCATTATTTTAAGATACCATCAAATCTTAAAACACATAATAGTATTTAATTTAACCTACTTCATTTTGAGGGTTGTAACATGAAGCACCCTGAAGCTGGTCGAAAAGATCATCTATCCTTGGAAGAAGATACTTATTCTTGATAGTAACCTTATCCAATCGGAGGTAGTCTATACACATACTAAGGAAACCATCTTTCTTTCTCAAAACAAGACTAGAGAGATCACCCCAAGGAGAGAAACTTAGTCAGATAAAATCCTTATGTAACAAATCTTTTAGTTGTTCTTTCAACTCTATTATCTTCGTTGGGGCCATTACATAAGCAGGAATGTGATAGGAAGACTAGCTTGTATGATATCTATGTTGAATTCTTTTTCTGCTCAGGAGGGACTCTATGTAATTCATCAAGAAAGACTTTTAAAAACTTTTTTACTATAGAATCTAATTGAAAGGAAGGTACCTCAGCACTTGCGTCATTAACTTTGTTTAAAATATAGATACAACCCTTTGAAACTAACTTTATTGCCTTAAGGTACGAAATAAAGTGATTCTTAGGCACTGATTAACTACTACTCCACTCTATAACTAGCTCATTAGGAATCTAAAACTTGACTACTCAAGTTATACAGTCTATTGATGCATAACAGGCATGAAGCCAGTCCTTACATAGAATGACATCAAAATTTACGATGTCTAACTCGACTAGGTCAGCCATGGTGTTCTTGTGATTAATAGAAATAGGAAAATCACAATAGACTCTTTCCTCTAGATAGACTCCCCAATAGGTGTTAAAACACAAAAGGGTTCACAATGTTATTGAGGAAGAATCTCAAACTGATTTGAAACATAAAGAGTTAGAAAAGATCAAATTGCTCTTGGGTCTGACAAATCATAAACATGTAACGAAAAGACTTAAATCATACCCATGACACTTTTAGTTAGTTCTCTTACTCTTGGTAGGTAGTGATTTCATAGAGGCAGTTTGCTCCTCTGTCAGGACCGATGTATCTCCTCTAGGTGCAACCCTGTCTTGTGGAGAAATTGATCAATTTTAGGCTATAATACCCAAATTTCTACCACCTTGACTATTCTTAGGACACTATCGCATAAATTGACCCACTTGATCGCACTTGAAGGAAACTGGCTGGTAAACACAACACTTACCAATGTTGTTTCAACAATACCTACCATATGTAAGAGCCCAACTACCTCCTTTTTCAACATTACCTTGGGACTCGACTGGTGTAGCCTTGAATTTCTCCAAATTCTGGCCATATACTCAGCTCTGTTTATGGGAGCACGTGCACTAGAAGATGATGGTGAATGCTCCTTTTTGTTTCTGAAACTGTGGCCGATTCAAACCACCTTCTTCCCAGACTCATTCCCTATCTTGGCTCTCTTGTTTCTGTACTTCTCTCTATCTCTGATCTTCTCTTCTTTAACTTGCTGCACATAAACATTAACTTGGGATATGTCCATGTAACCGATAAACATTGCAGCTCTACAGTTTTTACTACATACACGACAAAAACCAAAGAAAAATAAACTCATTCGTCTCCTCATATCCTTAACCATAATAGGAGCATAGCAATATAGTTGGGTAAACTTCAACCCATACTAATGAGCACTCAAGGAGTCTTGTTTTAGAGTAAGGAACTCTTGTGCCTTTGCCTCCTTCAGCTTTTGGGGAAAGAAATAAACCAACAAATCCTCCACAAAACAAGACCAATTCGAATGCGTGCATTCTCATCTCTACCCTCCTTCCACTGGTCAAACCTATTTCTAGTCATATTCGTCAGTTAGTATCTAGATAGCTCCACTCTGTCAACACCAATAACATGCATCACATCAAATATCTTCTTCAACTCATCCATATTGTTTTTTGGATCCTTATGAGTGCTTGAATCGGTGAAACTGAGAGGATTCATTCTCAGGAATTCAAAAATCCTTGATGTGTCAGCCTTTTCTTGTCGAGCTCCTCTCTGTTTCCCGAATCGGTTAATCACCCCTTGGTTTAACATCCGTATAGTCTCACAAAACTCAGTATTAGTAGCTTCCCCTTAAGTTTGCACATTCGGTGCATTAGGTAACTATGGCTCTTCAACACTCCTTCTAGTTGGACGACCTCTTGTTGTTCTTTGTGGAGGCATTATAATCTGAAACACGCATAAGCACGACTTATAATGAAAAATTTTAGAGATAAACTCTAACACACGAAAAGGAATATAAAAGAAGTTCCAAATTCATAAATGTTGTAGCCTCTTAATCATAGATGTGGTGCACCTCACACCGATGACTAATCTCTACGACACGGCTTCATAGAGTCTCGGGGACTCTTAAACTTTATGCTCTAATACAATGTTTTTCATGCCCCGAGCCTACACCCTGGACATGCCTTACACCCAAATACCATCGCTGGTATTGAGCGAACCCTTGTCCTGATGTACTTAACTTAACAAAATATTTAACTTAACCTAATTATAAAAACAAGGAACATTGTCAACAGAAATACTTAAAATGTAATAGTCTGGCCAAAAAGACATTTAAGTCTCATCATTTACAAATGAAATGAAAAGACCAGAACTAATACTATTTGTCTATGAAGACTCTTGAAATATTATATGAATGTTGGGACAAACCCCATAACATTCTACAATGAAAATATTGAATGAGATAAAGTAGACCTCCGTATGCACGAATGTGCTATATGCTTATCTAATTACCTGCTTCTGCATCATACTATGATGCAGGACACTCATGAAGATTTTATATAAATAAATATATATATATATATATATATATATATAATATATATATAATATATATATATATATATATATATATAGAGAGAGAGAGAGAGAGAGAGAGATAAACAAATTAGTTCGTTAAAGAAATGCAATAACAACATCTTACCTCATGTTGCAAGAGGACCGTCCTCTACCTTGTCGTCTGTATAAACCTGAACTACTATGTGGATTTACTAGAATATGCTAATAAGTACTAAGGAATCATGTCAAAAGAATGACCCATCCTCTATCCATGTTCGTTACATGGTTTATGGGGGCTTTAGTTAATATGAACTCGTGTCTCCATATCGGTGTTCAATACTACACCCGAAATACTTAGCTCATATTTTTAGAAAACAATTTTTCTCTGTTCTGAGGTAATTTTCCTAAACATAGCTTTTAAAAGTTCTCTTGAAAATCATGGTTTCCTCTTTACATACACTAGCCAAAGGATCTATTGAAATTCTAACTGCCTTAATTTCTCAAAATGTGAAATCATTTGTAACTCTTAGGGAATACTTAGTTCTCTTATAACTTTTGATAATTTTACTCAAATCCTTACTCATTGATCAACTTCTATCTTGAGCCTTAAAACAACGTTAAATTTTTTTATTTAAGACACTTCAAAATTTTTATGAACTTACTTTGACATGCTTCTCAATTTTTAAACTTGACTCTTTAACTTCTTTCACATTGATCTGAACTTTCTTTAAATTTAATTACGGATTGAAGGTTCATAATCTAATGTTTATGGATGATGTCATGATGTTCAAATGTACCTTAGAGTTTTTGAATCAACTAAGAAATGAGGCTACATCACATAGGAACTAGTACGAAAATATGGGGAAAGAACAGGGTCTTCAGAAGTCCTTGGCGCTCTAAGAGGGGTGGTGCACCACAGCCTGACGGGCAGAGGCTGTCCTAGAGGCTCTGGCAGGTGCAGCGCACCAGGTCTTGTCGATAGAGCTTTTCCTAAGGGGCTTTAGCAGGCACGGCGCCCCAAGTTTTGTTAGACGCAATTTCCGACTATTATTCTGCATTTTTCATCTCGAAACCTTCTAAACACCCATGAATATCACCCCAATAACATAGGATCACCATTAAACTAAATACCCAATTGATTTGACTCAAAACATAACCCGGAAACATGAATCAAATCCACTAAAAGCATACCACAAATCAACCAATAAGAATTCAACCATTATTCTTCAAGAACTCCAATGTTCATCATTCAATCTACTCAAAATTCACTGAATAAAATAAGTTGGTAAATGGGTGAACTAACCCAACACAGAAAGATCTCACATACGTTAGTTATTTTTTTACTCCTAACGAATTCCACTTGCAAATCCTTAGTGTTCTTGACCTTTCTTCCTTCTCGTTCTTCTCTTCTTTTCTCTACTCTCCCAAGACCTAAGCATGAATAAAATTTCTAAAACCGACTTATAGCTTAGTTTTACTCCTCATAAACCCTTAAAAATAATTAAGAAATATTTTGGTGAAAAAGCTACTTTACCATTAATAAAAATCCAGATTGATACCTTCTCCAATCCAATAACCCAACTTTTGATAGACATATCTACTCCATACGATATTGAAAATGTGCAAACTCGACAGCATTGAAAATATCTCTCCAAGGTTGGTCCAACCATATAACTAAATGAATCTAACTTATGTTGAGCTAGACGTTATGGCCGTTTGAAAATGACAAAAAATCATTTTTTACACTTAGGAAATTTTCCAGATTTTTCCTATTCTTTCCAAAAATGAAAAATTTTGGCTTCTTAGAAAATTCTTGGCTATTACGAGATACGAGATGTTACACCTAGATCCACCAGCTATGTTCCCTTCTATAACACAGAAAGCCTCTCCTTGAACAAAAATCTAGAAGTTTCTCAAAGTCCATCCCCAATAACAAGCCACTTGCACATACTATATTTCCTTTTACGGTTTGTATTTACAATATGTAGAGCTAAAGTGCAATAATAACAACATTGTGAGGGACATAACCATAGGATGCAATGACTATATAAGAGTAGCTAGTCCAAGCCCTAGCTCACTTGAAATATCAGAAAATTAGAGATATCTTTTAAATGACATAAAGGCATTAGTGTGTCAATGTCCCCAAAAAAATGAGAATTAAAAGAAAGTTGCTACGCTGATCAGGGTCACCAAAAGTTTCTATATTGATCAGGGTCTGTGCTACCCTCAAGCTGGATAAGATGCGTCAGGATCTATTTTATAAAACAATATAGGAAATATGCATGCACATAACATAAACGATTGATGAGTGTAAAAACATTATAATGAAATGACCAAGTAAACATTATATGAAAACTAAAATTGATTGAAAAAATATAGTACATGGTCAATTTAATATTCTGAAAATTATGATCTTATCCTAGGTACTAATCCTAATTCTTTTGTCACAATATATTTGACAAACATAGGCCATGTGATCTATAACATAGAGTAAAGTGTATCATTTCCACACCAAAAAGATACTGTCCTACTTGCAAAGTTGAGAACCATAATCATGAGCTAAGGTGGATCCACTAGAAAGTGTCAATAAGGTCTTAGTCCAGAGCGCACAAATATTTCTGGGAAAAGTGGATTACGTCTAAAGGTCTCAGCCTCTAATTAAGGGTGAGCCTCATTCCTAATGTCTAGTCGGTGGTATATAACTCCAAAGGATAACATGCATAATCATATTCATAGTCATGGCATGTGAAACAATAAGAATATTGTCACAATCGGGGAGCACCCCTAGTAGTAACATGGCGTACCTGACCTCTCGTAGGTCTTATACAAGCCCATAATTATCATTCATCACATTGACATAGTAAATTTAGCGGAAAATTTAAACTTTTCATAGCGCATCATATGCTAGAAACATCACTTCATATATATAAAATATTATAATGCATACTAAGTGTCTAAGTCTCTTGCAATTTTAGACTCAACAATATTAGAGTACATTAGGTACACGACCCTTACTACATAATCATAAGTACAATAATTAAGACACCTTATAGTAAATACTTAACATAGGAAATCGTTGGACTTAAGGATTCCATTCATTGAGCTTTGAATCATCTATGAAGCTCTTCACCATTCAAGACATCCTTTAAGCATCCATAACCTAAACTTCGTGTAAAAATTAGAGAAAATAAGATCATTACAAGAATGCACTAAGTATGGCAATCATGCAAAAACATGCATTTAGAAGGGACATTTTCTTGAAATCATACATATGCCTTTTTGAGTAAATCTTAAAAAACCATTATCCAATAGCATTTATATCACTCACATACTTCATACAAATATATTCAAAGGCCAAACATTTTATAAGAGCACATATAGAATTAATTACATTTTCAAGTTACATTACAGTGAGATATTCCTACTTTATGGTGAACATTCTTTCCTTTAATTCATTAACCTTCCAAGTAACCCTCTAGTGATACTTGGTGCAATGCAACACCTTAAGGACACAAGGAAAACATACATAGAATCTACACAAGGCAACACACACAATCATAGAGGTCTAGTACAACATAGAAATATTTAAGCCTATACAATAGGACAATTAGAGTAAGCTACATTCAACTTGCACATATACAAACTTCTCTTTACATCAATGCATTATAAGACCTTACTCATAATCCTACTCTAATCCTACTAGAGCAATGTATATGTTAAGCCACATAACCTCACACATACTTAGTAAACCAATCATAAGACCAAGAGTTTTACCATCAAATTAATACATCAACAAGTAAGTGAAGACAACTTCATTCATGTCAATATGAGACCTTCATCATATAGTCATTTAGACCAACATAGTGCATATAACGGTAATATCACATCATATAGACTCATAGCATGCACATTTTCATCACAAGTACACATTATTACAATGTCATGCATAAAGTAATAAACATAAACATATACATTAGGTCACCTTCCCAGGACTTCTTAATGAGTTACTTGTGCAATGTCTAGATGTGTTCATTACTTCAACCTATCCTAAGTAACTTAACTTAAGTCATACTAGTTAGGATGCTATTCATTTATTTCCACTGACCATTTTACTTTAGGGAAACTATAGCCTTCACCGACACTAATACCATGGGTTCTAAACCTAGAATTTGGTGTTGCTGACTCTTACAACAATAGAAGGTGTTCTTATTAAGCAAAGGTAGAACATTAACATACTTCCTAGAACCCTAAGTAAATTCACTTTTTCTAGATCCTATGTGGCAAGTATAGTTTATGGAACCAAAAGATAGAAATAATCTTTCTACATGCCATTTGGCAATTGGGGCCTCCTCTCATAAGAAAACATGGGTGGACCTTCCTCAAAGGGAAGTCACAACCTCATGTGGATCTATAGGTAACTATTCCTATAAGGGTAGTCAACACTCTATAAGGAGCAAACGATGAATCTTTATCCAAGGTAAGTCAACACCTCTCAATGTCAAGTTCACTCCGTGCTAATCTAAGTTCCCTTTATTGAAAAGCCTTTATTACATTAATTCAAAATGCATAGGATTCGGATATTCATTTCTCATTTGCTTATAGCATATTCAAGGACCAATCTAGTATTAGAGTATTCTTGGGCACACCTCTCAATGTCCCTCTAATAACTATATTATCATTCATTTGTGTGTGTGTATTTTTAAGTGAGCAAACCTTTCACATAACACATAATGTGTCACATGTTCATGTATCAATGCATAAGTCCATAGGAATTACAATATGAGAAATCCTTTCATTTAAATACACTAAGATACTATGCACATTCATACTTCATCATTCGTGTTCTTAAATCATATAAGTCATGTTTATAACATATTCATACAATCATATGCTTGTCCTTAGAAGACTAACCTAGGAACTATAGACAATTGCGACAAGAATGAATCTATGCCCGTTGGATGTTATTGGCTCGATTCGACCAATGGGGCATGGATGTCATTATCCAGTATCAGCAAAAATCAGGCTTCGTATTCGGTTATATTATTTGAGCAAAGGAATCTGATTTTTGCTGATACTGGATAATGTTGCCCAGTGGGTGAGATCAAAACTGCCCCAATGCCGGATCCATTCAGATTTTTAGCTCCATCAAAGAACATTCTCCATCCATCATATTCTTCAGAAATGTCCTCTCCCACAAAGGCCACCTCTTCATCTTGGAAGTAGGTCTACAACGGCCTGTAATCATCGTCCACGGGATTCTCTGCCATGTTGTCTGCTAATGCCTGTGCTTTCACTACTTTTTCCGTTACATACACTATGTCAAACTTGCTCAACAATATCTACCATTTTGCCAGTTTACCTGTGGGTATGGGCTTTTGAAAGATATACTTCAAAGGATCCATCCTTGAAATCAGATAATTAGTATGCGATGAGAGGTAATGTCGTACATTTTGGGCAACCCATGTTAGAGCACAACAGGTACGCTCTAATAGAGTGTATCGGGCTTCGCACGATGTGAACTTCTTGATCATGTAATATATTCCTGCTCCTTCCTCCCTGTTCATCGTGTTGTCCAAGATGCAACGAAAGCATTATCCAACTGAAATATACAAAAGTAATGGTCTACCTGACTCTGTTGGAACCAATACAGGAGGATTGGATAGATAGTCTTTGATCTTGTCAAATGCCTGTTGACATTCACTTGTCCATTTAACCGCAGCATCCTTTTTTAACAGCCTGAAGATAGGTTCACAGATGACAGTAGACTTGGCTATGAAACGACTAATGTAGTTAAGTCGCCCTAAAAAACTTATTACCTCCTTCTTTCTCTTTGGCGGGGGAAGGTCACGAATGGCTTTGATCTTCGATGGGTCCAATTCTATACCTCGACGACTGACGATTAAACCTAAAAGCTTTCCAGTAGGAACACCAAAGACACATTTTGCCGGATTCAGTTTTAGATTGTACTTGTGTAGCCTGGCAAAGAATTTCCGTAAGTCCTCCAGATGATTTGAACTTTCCTTTGATTTGATGATGACATCATACACATAAACTTCAATTTCCTTATGGATCATGTCATGAAACAAATTAGTCATTGCCCTCATATACGTAGCCCCAACGTTCTTTAATCCAAAAGGCATCACCTTGTAGTTATAGACGCCCCATGGCGTGATGAAGGCAGTTTTCTCAGCGTCGTTTTTGTGCATCTTCATTTTGATGATAGCCGGCAAAGCAGTCCACAAATGACGGGTTTTCGTGCTTAGCACAATTGTCAATCAGTATGTGTATGTTTTAAGGAAAGTTTTATCTTAGGGCTAGCTTTATTGAGATCTCGGTAATCCACGCAAACTCTGACCTTGTCGTCTTTCTTGGGCACTGGAACGACATTTGCAAGCCAAGTTGGGTATTCTTTCACTTGGAGTATCCCAGCATCTAATTGCCTTGATACTTCTTCTTTAATTTTCAGACTCATCTCGGGCTTGTATTTTCTCAGCTTCTGTTTTATCGGAGGAAATGTTGGATCAGTGGGCAGTCGATGGGCTACGATTGAAGTACTTAGCCCTGTCATGTCTGCGTAGGACCACGCGAAATATCCTTATTCTCTATGAGAAACTCGGTATACTCTTTCTTGTCTTCTTTTGTCATGTGGACGCTTACTCGGGTTTCTTGTATCACCCCTGCATTTCCCAAATTCACCACTTCTGTCTATACCAAATTTGGATTTGGTTTTTCCTCGAATTCCTAAACCCATTTTATTAAATCCTTAGGAAACTCATTGTCTTCGACTTCTTCTAAGTCATTAATGTTAAGTTGAGCAGTCTCATTGTATGCCATAGTCTCAGATTCTACATTTTTATAGTGAATTTTGCTGGTGAGAAAAATAATAGCGAATATAAGGTAAAAATGTCGAAAAGAACTTTATTTATAAAGATTTGAAAATTTCATAAGTTCTCATTTGAAAGCAATACATGGGATGGGAGTTAAAACGTTTATTAAAAACTCTTTTTATTTGAATTAAAACTTAATAAAAACATCTTCCAAGGCTACCCAGATGCTCGACGAGGTCTAAATTGAGTCGAGGTCCAGTTGCTGACGCTGATCTTTGCCTCCTTGCTTCCATTAGGGCCCCCTTTCTCCTCCTCGTTGATCACGACGTTGCAAACTTTCCCCTCTTCTTTGGTTAACGATAGCCCCTTCAAGTCGTTTGAGATCTCATCAATGCTGCCTCCCATGAAACCTGCTGATCGAAATGATTGATACAATGGCGGTATGGGTTTCTTCAATGGATAGTATTACCATCTCTAGGTTGTTACCAATCGAGCCATTCTTCGGTAGTGTACTTATATCCCAAAACCAAAAGTGGTGGTGGTGAATGTCAAAAAGGCTGTATAGGTTCGACTATCCCTTGCAATCGAGCCCCCAACCTTTCCCAAGCTCGAAACCCAAACCAGGCCATCATATCTATGATTTTTTGGCTGAACCAAGGTTGCAACTCAATATTACCGACAAGCTCCACAGTATGGTACATTTCACCATCCATATTCTCTCTTCCTTCAATCGTGTATATAGGATGCCCCTTTTCTCCATGGACTACAACCTCTTCGTAATCCCGTTCAAACTTCAGGCATTGGTGAAGAGTAGATGGAACCGCTCCAGCCATATGAATCCATGGACCACCCAATAATAAGTTGTACGATGAAGGGAAGTCCAAAATTTGGAAAGCTATGGGGGAAAGTGACAGGACCAATGAGCATGTCCAAGGTTATCTCCCCAATAGTGCCTCTTTGAGAGCCATCAAATGCCCTCACATTCATCTTCCATGTCTGAATTTTTGCACTATCCACGCCCAGCCTCGTCAGTGTGCTCAGAGGGCAAATGTTTAAACCTGAACCTGCATCGACTAATGCTTTGTTTATCACCTTATCCTGGTACTGAACCGAAATGTACAGAGCTTTATTGTGAGTTGTTCCTTCGAGTGGCAGCTCATCTTTATGAAAGATATTTGTAAGCCTCAAAGACCTGCCCTACCATTTGGGATAACTCTCCATGAGTGATGTTAGAGGGGACATAAGCTCACCAAAGATCTTCAAAAGGGCATTTCGATGAGTTTTTTCGGAAGATTGCAGTAACTCCAGAATTGATATTTGGGATGGGTTTTACTCAGCTGCTCAATGACAGAGTATTCTTTAGATTTAACCTTTTTCCAAATACCTTGATCCTCAAGCTCTACGACTATAGAGTGGATTTGCTAGAGCTTCCCTGAACCAAATTTTCAGAAGTGTAAATTCTTCCAGATCTGGTGACCCCTTTTGCAACATCTGTCTCTTCCACATTCATTTCTCTTTTGTTGTAATCCCAAGGTACAACATGTGTATCACATTGAATTGGGGAGGATGCCCTATAGACAGTGAACGGTGGTCTGGGTGCAGCAACTTCAACTTCAAATGGGGAGAGTCCTTGCACTATTAGTGGTGTTTGGGCAGTGGTAGACATGGCTTCTTCTGTTTCGACGGCCCAGATAGATTCTTCCCAATCCCAGACATCACCAGCTTCCAACATGTTGACTTGATGGTTAGGAAGGGATTATTCACAACATTCGGTGTAGCATCCTTGAGTTGGATGGTTTTTTGTATCAATTAACATTTGAACCTTATCCTTAAGGGCTCTTGCCAAACTCGGTGGTGTGGCCCTTCATCCCAGAATGGTATAGGCGCAGACCTTGTTAGAGTCGTATAATTTGCGCGACACCACAGGTAATGCGGGAATTAGGAAGAAGTACCCAGCCTATTTCGGTCTCTCATAAAGTTGTGTTATGGGTTCAGCCAAAGGGGTATAGATTTTTGTTGGTCTTCTTTCATAGGAAGGTCTATTTCGGTAATTTGGTGTTTGAGTGGGTGGTGGAGTTTGGAAGTGTGTTGGTTGAACATTATAGACAGGATATAAGGCATGCAAATATTGAGGAGGAGCGTTTTGGTAATATATTGGCATGGGTTGGGGAGATATAGGGGGTGGAGCTGAGGGATGTTGAGGGTATGGGGTGTGAGGGTATGCGCATGGTGGTGGGTTTATTGTCTTGTGCCTCAAAGGGGTCCTAGTTCCATGCGCCATCATTACAGAACCTGTTTTCTTTCGACTCTCTGATTTCCAACATATTGCAGAGCCTTGTTGGTTGCTTGTAAAGCCTCCAAGTTGATTATAGTCCCATTCTTTATGCCTTCTTCAATTCTTTTGGCTAGATTGATGATTTCAGCGAAACTCTTTTAAGCCACAAGCATCATTTGGTCATAGTATTGTGGTTCTTGGGCACGAATGATATAGTCTTTCATTTGAGATTCCTTCATAGGGGGTCTTGCCCTAGCCGCTTCAGACCTCCATCTTATGGCATATTCTCTGAATGATTCACTCGGTTTCTTCTTCAAATTTTGAATGTAAAACCAATCAGGTGCATTTTCAATACTAAAACCAAACCTATTCATGAAGTCAGTTGCCATATCAACCAATTTTATCCATTTCCGCGAGTCTTGATCAATGTGCCATGATAGGGCCTCCCCAGTAAGGCTCCTCATAAACAACTTCATGAGTATCCTCTCATCCCTCCCCACCCCTACAAGTTTGTCACAATACTTTCGTAGGTGGGCTTTGGGATCCCCAATGCCATTGAACGTCTCAAATTTCGGAAGCTTGTATCCTTCGGGCAGTTCTACATAAGGATGCATGCACAGATCCCCATAGCCCAATCCTCCCAACTTCTTGTTTCCTTCAACATGTTGTACCCTGTTGGTAAAGTTGTCTAATCTCTCAGTCAGGGTTTTTATTAGGATGTCTTTTTGATGGGACTCTGGTTCATGGAGATCATGGGTCAGAGGGGCAGTTTCAACGTATATGGGATTGAGATTGTTGTTTACAAGAGTATATGGGATATTGGCATTTGGGGTGTTCCTGGGAAGGTTGGTTGGTAGTTGGTAATAGTGGTGAAATGGGAACTTGGGTATTTTGGACGTGGGGTGGTGGAAAGGTATTTGGACAGTGGGTTTAGGTGGGGATATATGGATTGGAGGATGTTTGGCATGGCTGTTGGTTAGGAGGATTGTCTATGTTTTCTCTAAATTGGGTTCCAAGAGAGAGGACAACTGGCCAAATCACGCATTTGGGCTACCTCTTCTTCCAATTGTGAAATCTTGCGCTCAACTCTTAGGACAAGATTATTTTGAAGTTTTCCTCCCTCAGAAGATTTTACCCTTTCATTGGTGCTGTTGTCGTCAACCATTTTACCTTTGTCTTTGGAGCTTGCTCTTTGAGAAGAAGGAGAAGGGGGGTCCCTTTTGTTCGTGTATGTGCTAGAATGAAGGACAAATCAACCTTGGGAAATGGGAAAACAATAGAATCAAACGAAAAGAGTTAGGGGGTTAGGATAATATCATAATATCAACACGTTGTTTTGAGATAAACGCCCTAAATGCACGGAAACTAATTGAGCCAGAGGTAGGCCTAAGCGACACATAAGTGATGCATAATAATTAATTCAATCCTTATTTGCCAATTTGGAGTTTAGAGTTAGACAAATAAAACGACTTTCAATTATTGAAATAATTTCTATTTATTACATCAATCTAAAGATAACTAAAGGGCTAGGGATAATATATGGGAATAAAGAGAAAAAAATAAAAAAAAATTTAATTATGCTTCTCTCCAATGTTAGGCACAATTTGCTTCCTCATTTTGGGGTTATGTCATAATCGGTGTTGAGGAGGTTGCGAGCCCATCTTCTCTCTTTTTCATCGCCAAAACCAGGAAGACCTCCTTCACTCAAATCTCTATGCTCTGTATCTTCTAAAATCCATACATAATATTCAGGTGTGCAGAAGGGTCGGTGCTCTTGAACATCGATAGTTACCACATTCTTCCATCTTCGCAGTATAGTGTTCACTTGCGGTAATTCTGACCCAAAGTCGTATCCATAGTGGCTCATGTGGGATCGCAGAGGTATCATTTGGATCTGTCCGAATTGTCGAAGGACTCAAAGTGGTGCATATGGTTGCACACCATTCTAACCGATAAGCTCAATGAAGTAAAATTCATTTCCTCTTATGATGGCACGTCGTGGCTTCAACCAATAATACTTCCATTGGATTTCAACGGTTGAGCGCTCCTTTAAGTATGTGAACCAGTCCTCCGTTCACACAGGGTAGATAAAGTATTTCATCCTTAGGTGATGGTTGATAATTTTGTTCCCCATAGTCCCTCTAACAATGTCTACTTTATTAGCTCTTTGGTAGAAATGTTCGACGGCCAAAAGTTGCAGCAGAAAGTTGCACCCCTCAAAGTATCTTTTGCCTTTGGTGCATGCAGTCAAAGATCTTAGAATTTCTGCAAGTATCATGGGGACCAAGGTATTCCCACCTCGAGCCAACATACGAACCACGTAACACAAGCCGGTGTGGATCTTTCCTCCTTCTCTAGGAAAAACCAATGAGCCTAATAGGGAGACGGCGAATGCATTAAGACGATACCTGTCCCATTTCGCAGAAGAGCAAGGAAATTCTCTTTGAAAGTTTTGATGACCTTCCTCATCCCCAAAGCGTGAATATAAGAACTCTAAAGAAATCCAACCTTCTTTCAGACAAAGTAGATTTGGATTATTACACATGCCCATTTGTTTCAGAAAAGATCTTGGGCTTGGCTTGTGTGGAACAATCATTTCCAGCTCTTTGTATGCGAGACCCATGAATTCTCCAACTTGTTCGATTGTTGGGGTTAACTCGAAATCCTTGAATTTGAAGACTAACCTCTCAGTGTCCCAGAATTTCAACAATGCCTTGATTAAGGGACGATCTAACTCTACGGAGATCAAAGCAGTGAGGCCGTCTAACAGTTCATTTGCTTCTAACTCTCGATTTTTTTGAATATCTTTCCACCAAGTCTTCAAAAAGGGATTAACTTTGACCACCATTTGCATGTTGGAAAAGTGAGGGTGAGCCATGACTCTGCAAACAAAGTAACAAACGACTTCTAAACTCCATTTTGACAATGTTGGCTTGATTTAATTATTATGATCACATTGACACAGAAATATGCAATTTGTGTAAGGGTGTTGGGTCCCTTTAGACGATAGGGAGGCTACTAATTATGTGGATTGACACCAAGGGTCAAACCACCTAGGTTTTATGAAGCATGTATGATTTAACCAGGACTTCTAAGAGTTGGCTTGACACGGACATGAAAGGGATTCTATGCGAGAGGCTCATGGTTTCACAATAGTAAAACTATCTGTTACGTCCACGCATATGCCGACTCTTTATAATGGGTATTTGAATAGGATTGGAGTAGTTGTGAGAGGTTCAAAGGCACAACATCACGAGAACAAAATAAAAAAAAAGAAGTGGGTCCCAATTGGGGGAAGTATGAGCGGGATGCCATTATCAAAGCAATAAACATTAAGAATTTAAATTGGAAAGCGGTAACATATAGGCAATTTATAAACAATAAATAAATAAGCATGAATAAAGGAAATTAAACATATAAAGATATGAAAACTACGCAAATAAAGCAAGAGGATACGAGACTAAACATGTAAGCAAATAAGGGGAAACGGAAGAGCTGAAACATGATAATAAACAATTAAGGAAAAGGGAAAGAGTGGAACATGGAGAGAACACGATCAAAAGGGACCCCCCCTTCTCCTTCTTCTCAAAGAGCAAGCTCCAAAGATAAAGGTAAAATGGTTGACGACAACAGCACCAATGAAAGGGTAGAAGCTTCTGAGGGAGGACACCTTCAAAATAATCTTGTCCTAAGACTTGAGCACAAGAATTCACAATTGGAAGAAGAGGTAGCCCAAATGCGTGATTTGGCCAAGTTGTCTATCTCTCTTGGAACCCAATTTGGAGTAAACGTAGACAATCCTCCTAACCAAACAGTCATGCCAAACAATCCTCCAATCCATATATCCCCACCTGAACCCACTCGTCCAAATACCTTTCCACCACCCCACATCCAAAATACCCAAATTCCATTTCACCACTATTACCAACATACCAAACCAACCTTCCCAGGAACAACACACAAATGCAAATATCCCATATACTCTTGGAAACAACAATCTCAATCTCATATACGTTGAAACTGCCCTCTGACCCATGATCTCCATGAACCAGAGTCCCATCAAAAAGACATCCTAATAAAAACCCTGACTTAGAGATTAGACAACTTCACCAATAGGGTACAACACGTTGAAGGAAACAAGAACTTGGGAGGATTGGGCTATAAGGATCTGTGCATGCATCCTGATGTAGAACTGCCAGAAGGATACAAGCTTCCAAAATTTGAGATGTTCAATGGCATTGGGGATCCCAAAGCCCACCTACGAAAGTATTGTGACAAACTTGTAGGGGTGGGGAGGGATAAGAGGATACTCATAAAGTTGTTTATGAGGAGTCTTACTGGGGAGGGCCTATCATGGTACATTGAGCAAGACTCGCGGAAATGGATAAAATGGGTTGATATGTCAACTGACTTCATGAATAGGTTTGGTTTTAATATTGAAAATGCACCTGATTGGTTTTACATTCAAAATTTGAAGAAGAAACAGAGTAATCCTTCAGAGAATATGCCATAAGATGGAGGTCTGAAGCGGCTATGGCCAGATCCCCTATGGAGGAATCTCAAATGAAAGACTATTTCATCCGTGCCCAAGAACCACAATACTATGACCGAATGATGCTTGTAGCTGAAAAGAGTTTCGCTGAAATCATCAAATTAGGCAAAAGAATTGAAGAAGGCATAAAGAATGGGACTATAATCAAGTTGGAGGCTTTACAAGCAACCAACAAGGCTCTGAAATCTGGTGGAATGACAGAGAGTCGAATGAAAACAGATTCTGTAATGATGGCTCATGGAACTAGGACCCCTTTAAGGCACAAGACAATAAACCCACCACCATTCCCATACCCTCACACCCCATACCCTCAACATCCCTCAGCTCCACCCCCTACATCTCCCCAACCCATGCCAATATATTACCAAAACGCTCCTCCTCAATATTTGCATGCCTCACATCCTGTCTATAATGTTCAACCAACACACTTCCAAACTCCACCACCCACTCAAACACCAAATTACCGAAACAGACCTTCCTATGAAAGAAGACCTACAAAAATCTATACCCCTTTTGCTGAACCCATAACATAACTTTATGAGAGACTGAAACAGGCTGGGTATGTCTCCCCAATTCCCGCATTACCTGTGGATGTTCGCGCAAAATGGTACGACCCTAACAAGGTATGCGCCTACCATTCTGGGATAAAGGGCCACTTCACCGAAGTTTGCAGAGCCCTTAAGGATAAGGTTGAAATGTTGATTGATACAAAAACCATCCAACTCAAGGATCCTACACCGTATGTTGCAAATAATCCTCTTCCTAACCATCAAGTCAACATGTTGGAAGCTGGTGATGTCTGGGATCGAGAAGAATCTATCTGGGCCGTCGAAACAGAAGGAGCCATGTCTACCACTGCCCAAGCACCACTAATAGTGCAAGGACTCGCCCCATTTGAAGTAGAAGTTGCTGCACCCAGACCACCGTTCACTGTCTATAGGGCATCCTCCCCAATTCAATGTGATACACATGTTGTACCTTGGGATTACAACAAAAGAGAAATGAATGTGGAAGAGACAGATGTTGCAACATGGGTCACCAGATCTGGAAGAATTTACACTTCTGAAAATTTGATTCAGGGAAGCTCTAGCAAATCCAAAGCACCGGTCATAGAGCTTGAGGATCAAGGTATTTGGAAAAAGATTAAAGCTAAAGAATACTCTGTCATTGAGCAGCTGAGTAAAACCCCATCCCAAATATCAATTCTGGAGTTACTGCAATCTTCCGAAACTCATCGAAATACCCTTCTGAAGATCTTTGGTGAAGCTTATGTCCCATCTAACATCACTCATGTAGAGGTATCCCAAATGGTAGGGCAGGTCTTTGAGGCTTACAAAATATCTTTTCCCAAAGATGAGCTGCCACTTGAAGGAACAACTCACAATAAAGCTCTGTACATTTCGGTTCAGTACCAGGATAAGGTGATAAACAAAGCATTAGTTGATGCAGGTTCAGGTTTAAACATTTGCCCTCTGAGCACACTGACGAGGCTAGGCATGGAGAGTGCAAAAATTCAGACATGGAAGATGAATGTGAGGGCATTTGATGGCTCTCAAAGAGGCACTATTGGGGAGATAACCTTGGACATGCTCATTGGTCCTGTCACTTTCCCCATAGCTTTCCAAACTTTGGACATCCCTTCATCATACAACTTATTATTGGGTCGTCCATGGATTCATATGGCTGGAGTGGTTCCATCTACTCTTCACCAATGCCTGATGTTTGAATGGGATTACGAAGAGGATGTAGTCCTTGGAGAAAAGGGGCATCTTGTATACACGATTGAAGGAAGAGAGAATATGGATGGTGAAATGTACCATACGGTGGATTTTGTCGGTAATATTGAGTTGCAACCTTGTTTCAGCCAAAAAATCATAGATATGATGGCCTGGTTCGGCTTCGAGCTTGGGAAAGGTTTGGGGGCTCAATTGCAAGGGATAGTCGAACCTATACAGCCTGTTCGACATTCCACCACTTTTGGTTTGGGATATAAGTACATTACCGAAATATGGCTCGATTGGCAACCACCTAGATATGGGTACTACTATCCATTGATGAAACCCATACCGCCATTGTATCAATCATTTCGATTAGCAGGTTTCATGGGAGGCAGCATTGATGAGATCTCAGACAACTTGAAGGGGTTATCGCTAACCAAAGAAGAGGGGAAAGTTTGCAACATCGTGATCAACGAGGAGGAGAAAGGGGGCCCTAATGGAAGCAAGGAAGCAAAGATCAGCGTCAGCAACTGGACCTCGACTCCATCCAGACCTCGTCGAGCATCTGGGAAGCCTTGGAAGATGTTTTTATTAAGTTTTAATTCAAACAAAAAGAGTTTTTAATAAACGTCTTAACTCTCATCCCATGTATTGCTTTAAAATGAGAACTTATGAAATTTTCAAATCTTTATCAATAAAGTTCTTTTCCACATTTTTGCCTTATATTCGCTATTTTTTTTCTCACCAGCAAAATTCACTATAAAAATGTCGAATCTGAGACTATGGCATACAATGAGACTGCTCAACTTAACATTAATGACTTAGAAGAAGTCGAAGACAATGAGGTTCCCGAGGAGTTAATCAAAAGGGTTGAGGAATTCGAGGAAAAACCCAATCCAAATTTGGTAGAGATAGAAGTGGTGAATTTGGGAAATGCAGAGGTGATACAAGAAACCCGAGTAAGCGTCCATATGAAAAAAGAAGACAAGAAAGAGTATACCGAGTTTCTCATAGAGAATAAGGATATTTTGGCATGGTCCTACCTAGACATGACAGGGCTAAGTACTTCAATCGTAGACCATCGACTGCCCATTGATCCAGCATATCCTCCGGTAAAACAGAAGCTGAGAAAATACAAGCCCGAGATGAGTCTGAAAATCAAAGAAGAAGCATAAAAGCAATAAGATGCTGGGATACTCCAAGTGACAGAATACCCAACTTGGCTTGCAAATGTCGTTCTAGTGCCCAAGAAAGACGGCAAGGTCAGAGTTTGCGTGGATTACCGAGATCTCAATAAATCTAGCCCTAAAGATAACTTTCCCTTACCAAACATACACATACTGATTGATAATTATGCTAAGCACGAAACTCAGTCATTTGTGGACTGCTTTGCCAGCTATCATCAAATTGAGATGCACAAAGACGACGCTGAGAAAACTGCCTTCATCACGTCGTGGGGCGTCTATAACTACAAGGTGATGCCTTTTGGTTTAAAGAACGCTGGGGCTACGTACATGAGGGCAATGACTACTTTGTTTCATGACATGATCCATAAGGAAATTGATGTTTATGTGGATGATGTCATCATCAAATCAAAGGAAAGTTCAAATAATCTGGAGGACTTACGGAAATTCTTTGCCAGGCTATGCAAGTACAATCTAAAACTGAATCCGGCAAAATGTGTCTTTGGTGTGCCTGCTGGAAAGCTTTTAGGTTTCATCTTCAGTCGTCGAGGTACAGAATTGGACCCATCGAAGGTCAAATCCTTTCGTGACCTTTCCCCGCCAAAGAGCAAGAAGGAGGTAATGAGTTTCTTAGGGGGCGACTTAACTACATTAGTCATTTCATAGCCCAGTCTACTGTCATCTATGAACCTATCTTCAGGCTGTTAAAAAGGATGCTGCGGTGAAATGGACAATTGAATGTCAACAGGCATTTGACAAGATCAAAGACTATCTATCCAATCCTCCTGTATTAGTTTCACCAGAGTTAGGTAGACCATTACTTTTGTATATTTCAGTATTGGATAATGCTTTCAGTTGCATCTTGGGACAACACGATGAAACAGGGAGGAAGGAGCAGGCAATATATTACATGAGCAAGAATTTCACATCGTGCGAATCCCGATACTCTCTATTAGAGCGTACCTGTTGTGCTCTAACATGGGTTGCCCAAAATGTACGACATTACCTCTCATCGCATACTACTTATCTGATTTCAAGGATAGATCCTTTGAAGTATATCTTTCAAAAGCCCATGCCCACAGGCAAACTGGCAAAATGGCAGATATTGTTGAGCGAGTTTGACATAGTGTATGTCACGCAAAAAGCAGTGAAAGCATAGGCATTAGTAGACCACATGGCAGAGAATCCTGTGGACGATGATTACAGGCCGTTGAAGACCTACTTCCCAGATGAACAGGTGGCCTTTATGGGAGAGGACATTTCTGAAGAATATGATGGATGGAGAATGTTCTTTGATGGAGCTAAAATCTGAATGGATCCGGCATCGGGGCTGTTTTGATCTCACCCACCGGGCAATATTATCCAGTATCAGCAAAACTCAGATTCCTTTGCTCAAATAATATGGCCGAATACGAAGCCTGCATATTAGGTCTCCGACGGGCGATTGACTTGGATGTCCAGGAAATGCTAATAATAGGGTATTCAGACCTATTGATCCATCAGGTTTGAGGGGATTGGGCAACAAAAAATTGAAAGTTGTTACCATATTTGGAGTGCGTGCATAGGCTATGTAAAAGGTTTGTCAAAACAGAATTTAGACATGTACCAAGGGTCCAAAATGAATTCGCAGACGCCTTAGCTACTATGTCTTCTATGATTCGACACCCTGATCACAATTACATCGATCCCATTCACATTCACATACATGAACAACCACCTTATTGTTTCCATGTTGAGGAAGAGCCTGATGGAAAGCCCTGGTATGATGACATTAGAGGATATTTGAAGTGTGGTGAATACACAGAAGATGCAAGAAGTGTACAAAAGAGTACAATTCGAAGGTTAGCAACCCAATTCTTTTTAAGTGGGGAAATCCTCTATAGGAGAACTCCCGATTTGGGGCTGCTAAGATGCGTCGAAGCAGGATAGGCTCGCAGGCTGGTCGAAGAGATACATACAGGCACCTGTGGCCCTCACATGAATGGTTTTACATTAGCAAAGAAGATTCTGAGATCAGGATATTATTGGCTAACTATGGAGACAGACTGCATTTGCTACGTCCAGAAATGTCATCAATGTCAGACTCATACAGATATGATTCAAGTACCTCCCAACGAACCCCATGGCACAGATTCATTCTTGTCGCAATTGACTATTTCACCAAGTGGGTTGAGGCCACCTCCCATAAATCAGTGACAAAGAAAGTTTTGGATGACTGTCAAAAACAACATTATTTGTAGGTTTGGAATTCCTGAGTCAATCATCACCGACAACTGCACCAATCTAAACAGTGACCTGATGAGATCAATGTGTGAGAAGTTCAAGATCAGTCATCCAAACTCTATAGCATACAGGCCACAGATGAATGGGGTTGTTGAGGCAGCAAACAAAAACATCAAAAGGATATTGCGCAAGATGATCGATACTCACAAACACTGGCAGGAAAAGCTACATTTCGCATTGCTGGGGTATCGTACCACAATCAGAACTTCCGCAGGGGCCACACCTTACTTCTTAGTATACGGCACTGAAGCTGTGATACCCGCCGAAGTAGAGATACCTTCTGTAAGGATCATCCAAGAAGCAAAGTTGAGTGATGCTGATTGGATACAAGGTCGGGCAGAGAATATGACATTAATAGATGGAAGAAAAATTAACGCCATTTGACATGGTCAGCTCTATCAGAATAGAATGGCCAGAGCTTTCAACAAGAAGGTTAAACCCAGACATTTCTCACCTGGGCAACTGGTTTTGAAGCGGATTTTTCAAAATCAAGACGAGGCAAATGGTAAATTTTCACCAAACTGGCAAGGTCCGTACATAGTCTCTCGAGTACTGTAAGGCGGAGCCCTCATACTTTCAGAAATGGATGGAAAAGTTTGGCCAAAACCTATCAATTCAGATTCTGTGAAAAAGTATTACATCTAGAGATTGATTCAAGCTCTTTTGTAATTTTGAACTACGTCAGACCTGATTCCCGTTTAAGAGGGGATACGTAGGCTCTCCTATGGGTTTTGGTCTTATAATAAATAAAACTTTCATTTCCCCATTTTCTATTGATAACTGGGGCAAATTTTTGAGAGGATCTCAAAAATTCCATCAAGATTTTCCTGGCACGTCTTCATACTGGGGCAGAAATTTTGAGTAAACTCAAAATTTCACCAAAAGTTTCTTCTCAACAAGCAGTCAGCTTACAACAAAGGTTAAATGATAGCTCCACTTTTGAGTCAAACGTTGTAAAGTCTCAACCTATGCCATGGTCAAAGATTCGACATCAGCTTTCATTAAATGATAATTTCAAAATCTTTCAAAGTTTTTTTTATTTTTTATTTTATTATTATTTTTTTCTTCTTCTTCTTTCCTTTCCCCCTTTTTATGAAAAAAAACAGACGCTCGAAGAGGTGTGGATGGCAAGCAAAATGAGCATGCTGCGCCAAATCATGGATACAGATCAACCTCCCCCCTTTAAACTAACTATTTTTCTTTGAATATAGAAAATACAGGTACATATACAAAGGCAACTGCAACAATCAACATCACCACATTTGAGCCCGACATATGACACTCGATCCTTCCAATAAGGCGGACGCCCAAGCTACAATATGCCCTCAAGCAAGTGCTGTGCTGACAAATTACATTATGCCCGATATTGCATCATTTTGCACCTACGCCTGATATCACACTATGCTCAAAGAACTACATCATTATATTATGTCCGAGAATGCCGAAATGCATCATTTCATGTGCTTGATATTGCATGAGCCCGAAGAAACACATTATTGCATGTGCTCAATATTTCATGTGCCCGAAGAAATACATCATCGCATATGCCCAATATTGACTTATGCTCGAAGAATTGCATTATTGCATGCGCTCGATATTTTATGTGCCTGAAGAAATGCATCATTGCATGTACTCGATATTTCATATGCCCGAAGAAATACATCATCGCATATGCCCAATATTGACTTATGCTCGAAGAATTGCATTATTGCATGTGCCCGATATTGGATGTGCCCGAAGAAATGCATCATTACATCATTAGGGCTCGACTTTGAATTCAAGTGTCAATTATGTTCATGGATTGTTAATTAGCCTAGATTTGAATTTGTAAATGAGTGTTTTGAATGACCATGGGAAAGAAAGAAAATTTATTTGATAGATACCGGACACATCAAGGGTTGCCTACGTATCCAAAAAGGAAATCAGGTCAAACGTAGTTCAGAAATACAAGGAATGGGGAAGGCTTTGGGCATAAAATCTTAGAACAATAATGCCAACTTTATTTATAAGAGTCTTGTCCTTATCATTTTCTCTGATGTGATTTACGCTTCCTTGTCAAGTGTCTAACGTACATCTTTGTAGGATCTCCTTGAACGATGAATGTATTCGCCATAAAAGGATTGCAATTGTTGTTTTGTGGTCCTTGTTGCACTATAATTTTTCCTTTTTCAATCATATTCTGAATCTTATTTCTCAATGATGTGCATTCTTCAGTGTCATGACCTTGGATGTTTGAATGATAGCCACAATTTTTGGATAGATCAAAGTTTGAAGTAGAGTGCTTGGGAATCCATCCATTTATTGGTCTTTGAAGTCCTTTAGCCCATAATATTTGGAAAATGTCGGTCAAATTCTCCCTTAAGGGAGTGAAGACATGAGGTTTCCTCACCTTATGTTGAGATACCTGAGGGTTGGAAGGCTCAAGAATAGCATGAATTTGCTCAATATTCTGATTTCTTTGTTTTGGAGGTATATAGGTAGATGCATCTTCGTTCCTTTCACCTAATGAGTCTTTCAGGACTTGAAAAGATTTTTGTGTATCAGCAATTCTTCCAGACTGAATTCCATATTCTAACTCTTTTCCAATTCGAATTAGACTGTCGAAACATTTAATACCAACAAAGAATGGGTTTTGTAGTATATACCCTCAAGTGATCTGATGAGTGTTTGGACCAACTCCTCTTCATGCGGTAAGTGACGTATCTTAGAGGCTTCCATTCTCCATCGTATGACATATTCCTCAAAAGATTCATGACTTAATTTCTTCAATTTGATCAAATTTAACATTGTAGGGTCAACTTTCTTATTAAACTTGTATTGTTCCACAAAGTCTCGAGCCATGTCTTCCCATGCGAGACATTTGTCAAAGTCTTTTTTGACGTACCAAGTGAAGGCAATTCCTGATAAGCTTTGAATAAATAACCTCATTAGGAGAGGTTCATTGTTTTCTAAGCCAACTAGACAGCTGCAAAAATCTTTGAGATGTGCTATTGGATCCCCACGTCCGTCGAACATGTTGAATTTTGGAATTTTAAATCCTGCCGGTAATTCAACTCCTGGGTGTAGACATAAATTTTTATACCTTAGATCATGAGTAGGTATTGAATTTAATCCTCCATTAACCTTTTTCTCCAAGTCATGCATTTTTCGCTGTAGTGCATCTAACTTAGTTTTCTCTATTTTGTCACCAATTCCCTCATATTGTGATGCATCAATGTTGAGGTGTGCTGGACACCTTTGTTGAGAGAGGGTGTGAGTAGGAATAGGATGAGGACAGATGGTCCAAAAGGTACTTTGTGTTGGACGAGAATATGGGTGTTTTTTTCGAAGGTTGAACATATTTTTCATATTGCAGAATCTTAGTTGAGCCAATTATCCAAATACTAGACAACCTTTAGTCAAAGAAGTAAATCAAACACAAAACCGAGTTATTATATAGTGAGCCAAAATTATAATATCAAATGAATGACACAGTAAACTCAAAGTGGGATATTATAATAGTTAATAGAATAAGGTCACGTAATTGATTCAAGTTATACTTTGCCAATTTGAAGTTTAGAGTCAAAGAAAGATTTTAACTCCATTTTGAAATATGATGATCAAATTCACACATAAATATGCAATTTGTATAAAGGGTGTTGGGGCCCTTTAGACATTAGGGTGGCTACTAATTATATGGATTGACGCCAAGGGTCAAACCACCTATGGTTTATGCAGCATGTATGACCTAACAAGGAGTTCTAAGAGTTGTCTTGACGCGGACTTGAAAGGGATTCTATGCGAGAGGCTCGTGGTTTCGCGGTAGTAAAAACTATCCATTACGTCCACGCATATGCCGACTCGATAATGAGTATTTGAATAGAATTGGAGTAGTTGTGAGAGGTGCAAAGGCACAACATCACGAAAAAAAAAGGAGAGGGTCCTTATTGGGGAAAAATGAGCGGAATGCCAGTTATCAAAGCAATAAACACTTAGTATTTAAATTGAAAAGTGGTAACATATAAGCATTTTATAAAACAATAAATAAATAAGCATAAATAAATAAAAGGAATTTAAACATATAAAGGTGTAAAAAAAATCACGCAAATAAGGAAAGAGGATATGAGATTAAATGTAGTAAACAAATAAGGAAAACGGGGCAATGTGAAACATGGTAATAAACAAACAAGAATGGAGAAAAGGGGTGGAACATGAAAAGAACATAGTAAACAAGGCAACAAAATGATAGCTAAATATAATGAACACCTAGCAAATAATGAAATAAAAAATATAAAGTAAACCCCACATAAATAAGAATGAAACACGTAATGGTAAGAACCTAATATCCCCAGCGGAGTCGCCATTCTGTCGCGCCCCATTTTCGCAGAAAACGGGTTTTGTGCGCGACCTAACAACTCTTTTGGGATTTCGAGTTTGGAGTCGCGACCTAACGAATTAAGGCGCGTTAGGGCACCTATCTAACCTAACTAAGTCTAACTAAGGTCAACGAGCCAGAGATTAGGGTAAGGGTTAAAATTACCTCGAGGGGAAGGTATTTGGCATCCCTCGAGGTCCACAAGTGTGGGTCCCGGCCGTATCTCATGCAGTCTATACGGGGGTTACAATTAGCAAACAAAGTCACTTCATTTAATAATTTATTTAATCTTGCTAAGTGATAACAAATACAAAACAATTAATACAATTTTTTATTAATTTGAGCATGCAAGGCTAGATGATAGCAATACATAAACAACCAAGTTTTATTTTTATTTAGCATATGAGACTATGTTATAAACAAAATTGGCAAATATTAAGCAATTAATATGTGCGAAAGTAAAGTTTGAAAATTGATGAGTTTTGAGTATGAATTTTTTATTTAAAAATTTTTTTGTTTCTTTATAGGGATGATGCCACGATATTGTTGATCGCGCTCTTCCACCATAGAAACAATTTTTATTTGAGGTCGGTCTAAAAATAGTTTATGTTTTTGAAAATGGTTTAAAAGATTTAGTTTGCATATAGGCACATAAACATTTGCATATAAATACACATAATTTCTTTTGAAATTCATGGGTAGGTGGTACTTCCGAGGACGCGTCGGGTTTAAAAATTGGAACTAGACCTCGCAGTTCCTTTGACTTTCCCACTAACGATAGGTTAGGAGATAGTGCTTATAATTTATTTTCAAAATAAACAAGTCATAATCAATCCAAAGTTTTAAAGGAAGATTGAATAATGACTTTTTAGGAAAATTATGTTGCAAGGTTTTGATATGAAATATTTTTAAAAGCCAAGTAATTTGCTAAATGCATGAAATGACTCTTATTTAGTATTATTAAAAAAAACATATTGCATCATGAATGCGGAAGACAAATAGGATTACTAATTAAATAATATTAACTAATTTTGGGGGGAAGGCACAAATATGCACAAAAAAAATTTATTTTTTTGGATATGTTAAAAGTTATTTACAAGCCTATAGACATGAATTTCTAGGTGTTCAAAAATAAAACATATATGCATGATTTTTGTAAATCTAAATGATATGAACAAATTAATCCTTAGGCATGGTTTCTACATGACAAGACAATTCTAAAAGTTATAACATTTTTAAAACACCTAATCAGCCTACTAAATTATTATGATTTGATTTTAACATTAAAAATTAATGGAAGCTAGTTATTATTTTTTAGACTTATTAACAAAGCATCAAATAATTGATTGGATTATAACACCTACAAACAATAATTCTAGGTGGTTAAAGACAAACGTATAGGCATGATTTCTAAAAAAATTACAATGAACAAGTAGGCATGTAAATCCCCCTCCCCTAGATGACCCCCAAATAAATTTATATATATGATCTTTAGATTTACAAATGTTACAACATTCGAAAAAATAAAATAGGAAAAAATATATATAAATACATTCAAATAAGCAAATAAATCTTTCTTCAATTAATCTTCAACTTGAACTTCAAGTTTGAAACCCGTCAAAGCAATCAAATAACTAAACAAGTAATCACACTTATTAGTCAAGGAGAGACAATATGCAATTGTTTAATGACGAATTCTACATATAGAAAAAAAAAACAATAGCTTACACAAATATGTGAATGTAAAGATAGTGTGAATGTTAAGAATACTAACCAGTTAAGCAAAACAAATTGATTCAACTTTTACTCGAACAAAGTTGTAAAATAGCGAAGAAGAACACTTGAATAATCACCGGATTCTTAATGTATTGTTAGAATAGCAAGAGAGCAATGAGAGAAGGGAGAGTGATGAGAGAATTTGTGATTGAGAGTGAATGAGTGTATGAGTTTTTTTTTTAATGAAGGGAGGGGTTTTATTTATATAGCAAAGAGGGGGAAACAAATAAGGAAAAGAAATATTTAAAGGAATCAATTAAAAATATTGTTTTCCTTATTTTAAAGGAGGTTCAAATCAGCCAAAAATAAAAATATATCACTTCCAAATATAACCAAGAATAAATTAGGAAGAGAAATATTATTATTATTTATTTATTTTATTTTTTTAAGGAGAGACAAATCAGATTTTAAGTTAAAAAATTTGTTATCAAATATAAACAAATAAGAATAAAGTAAAAAGAGTAATACATTCCTTAAATAAAGAAGAGTCAAATCAAAATTACTATTTTAAATAAAATAAGCAAGTAAAAATCAGATTTTAAATTATTAATATTACCATGTATAATCTAAGTACGAAATCTGCTTGTTATAATTAAGTAGCGGGTTATGATAAATCAACCAGAAGTCAAACAATAAATAATTTAAGGAAAAGAAAGACAATCTGCAGCACTATAAAATAATATATATATATATAATATATATAAAAAGAAATCAGCATTCAGCATTTACAAGGAAGGAAATAATTTCACACTTACCATAGACAGTGGGGTCAGCCAAAACAATTATGCAAAGCAAACCTTTTACAAATTGCTTAATCACAGTGAACCCAATATTGACACAACAACTTGTCCAAATTATCTATTAAGGAGTTTTAGCAAAAAAATGTGAAATGCTTGTTGAATCGATGATTACACATATATTGAGGCGTTATTTGGTCAATTGATTATGAATTTATATCATATTTCTTAATACTCAAACACTTAATTATCCTTGAATCGTTACTACCGTGATTAAATCGGTAAGAATATTTCAAAGGAAGAAAAATAATTTGGTTAAGGAGAAAAATTATTCACTAACTAAAGCTATTACTAATGAACAGATCACCACTTCACCAATCAAAGATAGCATAATGAATGTGTCAGGCAAAATCAACAGCTTCAGCAACTTCAAACAAACAATATAACCTATTGCTATTTAACCGAGACATCAAAATCAGCAAGCGATAAAGAACATTTGAGCACTCGACAATGGTTAAAGATCTTCCCGCAGAACAAAATGTGTAACTCAAAATCATGAACTTCATAATTATGCTTTAAGGAATTGGAGTAATGTATCACACAAAGAAGCAAACCTGGACGGATCTGTTAAGATCCATTTTTTATAAGTCGAAATCCGGGTGCTCCGCTGGAACTTTCTGTTGTTGTTTGGTCGGAGCTGCGCTATTTTATGCTACTACTGATGGCTGCCGGTGGTGCTGACCAGGTGTACCTCTAAAAGAAGGAGATAAACGGGAAGAGGAGAGGGTGATGTCGGAGTTCGTTGTGGCTCGTCCGTTTGAAGCTGCTGCTCGCCATGGCCTCGTCTGGCTGCTGGCCGTTGCTTGTCACCTGGCAGCTCGCCGGTGGATCTGCTCGCTGCAAGAGAATGGAGAAGAAGAGAACAAGGGGGAGAGGGTAGAGAAGGGAGGAGAAGAGAGGGAGAGCGACGGGAGAAGGACGGTGCACCTGGAAGCTGCTGCTTCCGGCGGCTGCTGGTGTTTCGTCCGGCTGTCTCCCTCGCCGGAAAAAATGGAGGAGAGGGAGAGAGAAGGGAGAAGGGAGGCGGCTGTAGAGGGGAGGGAGAAGAAGAGTTGTAGGTTTTGGGACTTTTGGTGTTAAAAGAGAGTTTAAAAAAAAGATGATATCAACCGTTAGATTAGATAGAGATGGAGGGTTAGGATTTGATCTAGAATTTAATTAATTAAATAGACGGATGAGATCAAAAGATGATGTCTTGAAATTAGATGAGTTAGATACGGAATGGCTAAAATTGCAATTAAAATTGACTAGAATTGAAAGGAAGAGATGGCTATGATTGTAATAAAATTTTAATTGGAGTGGCTAGAATTGAAAGAAATTAGAATAAAATAGGCTAGAATTTAAATAATATTATTAAAATATTTTTGTATAATTGAAAATCATTTAAATTTTAAAACATTTGAAATTCATTAATAATTTAAAAAATATAATAATATTTACAATAATTTTATAAAGTAAATGATACTAAAATATATAATTTTGAGAAAAATCGACTAAAACTTCAAGTAAATTTTAAAATACGTATTTAATCGGATATAGTCCTAAAAAATGGTTAAAGGTCGGTAAAAATTTGGTGCCAACAACTGCCCCTTGGTTGATTGAGAATGAAGAATGAATTCTCAGGCAACCAACATTGACTTAGTAGCCGATTTTGTCCGACCGACGAGAGATGTCAGTTGGATCAATTGAAACGATGTAGAGTTGGAAAAAAAAAAGGTACGACCGAGACTTTGGTTTTAAGTCGCCTACATATCTCTGGTTATACGAGAATCAGGTCATGTGTAGTTCTAGATTCAAGAGCAAATGAAACTCTTAAAAGTTGAAAGAGCGCTAAGGGATTTAAAAGACACGATATTGGCTTGAATGGACAAGCATAGAGTAGCGAGAAAAGAGAGATTGAGAGGCTAGAAGAGCGTGATAGAGAAACAGCATGATAGAGTGAGGATATAAGCATTTGAGCAAGGTTCGGAGTATGAAAACAAAAAATTGATAAGGTCCTCGTTGTGATAGATTATAGCATGATAATTGTAATCAAGGGCGATCGATCATATCTGCGAATTCTAGATAAAATGTTAGCTTATAAATAGATAAAGTATTGACCAATAATAATAAATATGAGTTATAAATAGACAAGAGGTGATAAAAAGCGTATCTGTTTGAGACGTAGTGCAAGCCTTGATAGTCTTTAACTTCCTGAAGGATTGAAACACATCTCTGAAGAATAACACCAAACTCCAACAGATGTGATAATATAGCGATAATAAAATAGACGGGAATGTATCGTAGTAAGGTGTATGTAAGCATCCTGTTGTAAGGTAGAAGAGTCTAAATGTCATATTGTAAGGCAGACGAGCATAAACATCATATTTTAAGGAGGAAAAGCCTAAACATCCTATTGTAAGGCTGAAAAGCCTAAACATCCTATTATAAGGCAGAAAAGCCTAAACATCCTATTGTAAGGCGGAAGAGCCTAAAGTCGTATTGTAAGGCAGACGAGCCTAAATGTCGTATTGTAAGGCAGACGAGCCTAAACATCCTATTGTAAGGCGGAAGAGCCTACACTATATTGTAAGCGGAAGAGCCTAAATGTCATATTGTAAGGCAGACGAGCCTAAATGTCGTATTGTAAGGCAGACGAGCCTAAATATCCTATTGTAAGGCGGAAGAGCCTAAATGTCGTATTGTAAGGCAGACGAGCCTAAATACCCTATTGTAAGGCGGAAGAGCCTAGACATCCTATTGTAAGGCGGAAGAACCTGAATGTCGTATTGTAAGGCAGACGAGCCTAAACATCCTATTGTAAGGCGGAAGAACCTGAATGTCGTATTGTAAGGCAGATGAGTCTAAACATCATATTTTAAGGTGGAAAAGCCTAAACATCCTATTGTTAGGCGGAAGAGCCTAAATGTCATATTATAATAAGGCGGGAGAGCTTAAATATATATTCAGTCAATCGTAGAAGAAAGTTGATAATAGACTCTTCAAAAAATAATATGAGGATAGTATGACTGACATAGTAGCTCCTAAATATGACAATACGCTCATATATAATTTATTCCTGCATCCACATAAAAATCATAAATTCAAAAGGCGAGAGATGGTCATACCTGTGCTTGTTTTGCCTTTAGAGTTGCATTCCGTTGTGATGAAATTTTTGAGGATTTCTCAAAAATTTCTGCCCCAGTTTAGAGTATAAGATATATACTCGCTTTTTTTCAAATATCTTTATGATAATTTTTGAGATTTCCTCAAAAATTCTGCCCCAGTTTATTAGTGGGTAATTTTGATCCTGCTTCACTCAAAGAAAAATTGTAAGTTCCAAAGAAAGTGATTGTCTTGAATGTGGACAGTAGGGCTCGACTTCGAATTCAAGTGTCAATTATGTTCATGGATTGTCAATTAGCCTAGATTTGAATTTGTAAATGAGTGTTTTGAATGACCATGGGACAGAAAGAAAATTTATTTGATAGAGACCGGACCCATCAAGGGTTGCCTACGTATCCAAAAAGGAAATCAGGTCAAACGTAGTTCAGAATTACAAGGAATGGGGAAGGCTTTGGGCATAAAATCATAGAACAATAAAGCCAACTTTATTTATAAGAGTCTTGTCCTTATCATTTTCTCTAATGTGATTTACGCTTTCTTGTCAATTGTCTAACGTACATCTTTGTAGGATCTCCTTGAACGATGAATGTATTCGCCATCGAAGGATTGCAATTGTTGTTTTCTTGTCCATGTTGCACTATAATTTTTCCTTTTTCAATCATATTCTGAATCTTATTTCTCAATGATGTGCATTCTTCAGTGTCATGACCTTGGATGTTTGAATGATAGGCACAATTTTTGGATAGATCAAAGTTTGAAGTAGAGTGCTTGGGAATCCATCCATTTATTGGTCTTAGAAGTCCTTTAGCCCATAATCTATGGAAAATGTCGGTCAAAGTTTCCCTTAAGGGAGTGAAGACACGAGGTTTCCTCACCTTATGTTGAGATACCTGAGGGTTGGAAGGCTCAAGAATAGCATGAATTTGCTCAATATTCTGATTTATTTGTTTTGGAGGTATATAGGTAGATGCATCTTCGTTCCTTTCATCTAATGAGTCTTTCAGGACTTGAAAAGATTTTTGTGTATCAGTAATTCTTCCAGACTGAATTCCATATTCTAACTCTTTTCCAATTCGAATTAGACTGTCGAAACTTTGAATACCACCAAAGAATAGGGTTTTGTAGAATATACCCTCAAGTGATCTGATGAGAGTTTGGACCAACTCCTCTTCATGCGGTAAGTGACGTATCTTGAAGGCTTCATTCTCCATCGTATGGCATATTCCTCAAAAGATTCATGACTTAATTTCTTCTTTATGATCAAATTTAACATTGTAGGGTCAACTTTTTTATTAAACTTGTATTGTTCCACAAAGTCTCGAGCCATGTCTTCCCATGCAAGCCATTTGTCAAAGTCTTGTTTGACGTACCAAGTGAAGGCTATTCCTGATAAGCTTTGAATAAATAACCTCATTAGAAGAGGTTCATTGTTTTCTAAGCCAACTAGCCTGCTGCAAAAATCTTTGAGATGTGCTATTGGATCCCCACGTCCGTCGAACATGTTGAATTTTGGAATTTTAAATCCTGACGGCAATTCAACTTCTGGGTGTAGACATAAATTTTTATACCTTAGATCATGAGTAGGTATTGAATTTAATCCTCCATTCACCTTTTTCTCCAAGTCATGCATTTTTCGCTGTAGTGCATCTAACTTAGACTTCTCTGTTTTGTCACCTATTTCCTCATATTGTGACGCATCAATGTTGAGGTGTGCTGGAGACCTTTGTTGAGAGAGGGTGTGAGTAGGAATAGGATGAGGAGAGATGGTCCAAAAGGTACTTTGTGTTGGATGAGAAGATGGGTGTTTTTTTCGAAGGTTGAACATATTTGTCAAATTGCAGAATCTTAGTCGAGCCAATTTTCCAAATACTAGACAACCTTTAGTCAAAGAAGTAAATCAAACACAAAACCGAGTTATTATGTAGTGATCCAAAATTATAATATCAAATGAATGACACAGTAAACTCAAGGTGGGACAATTATAACAGTTAATAGAATAAGGTCACATAATTGATTCAAGTTATACTTTGCCAATTTGAAGTTTAGAGTCAAAGAAAGATTTTAACTCTATTTTGACATAATGAATTGATTTAAAATATGATGATCAAATTGACACATAAATATGCAATTTGTCTAAAGGGTGTTGGGGCCCTTTAGACAATAGGGTGGCTACTAATTATATGGATTGACGCCAAGGGTCAAACCACCTAGGGTTTATGCAGCATGTATGACCTAACAAGGAGTTCTAAGAGTTGTCTTGATGCGGACTTGAAAGGGATTCTATGCGAGAGGCTCGTGATTTCGCGGTAGTAAAACTATCTGTTACGTCCACGCATATGCCGACTCTCTATAATGAGTATTTGAATAGAATTGGAGTAGTTGTGAGAGGTGCAAAGGCACAACATCACGAAAAAAAAGGAGAGGGTCCCTATTGGGGAAAAATGAGCGGAATGCCAGTTATCAAAGCAATAAACACTTAGTATTTAAATTGGAAAGTGGTAACATATAAGCATTTTATAAAACAATAAATAAATAAGCATAAATAAATAAAAGGAATTTAAACATATAAAAGTGTAAAAAAAATCACGCAAATAAGGAAAGAGGATATGAGATTAAATGTAGTAAACAAATAAGGAAAACGGGGGAATGTGAAACATGGTAATAAACAAACAAGAATGGAGAAAAGGGGTGGAACATGAAAAGAACATAGTAAACAAGGCAACAAAATGATAGCTAAATATGATGAACACCTAGCAAATAATGAAATAAATAATATAAAGTAAACCCCACATAAATAAGCATGAAACATGTAATGGTAAGAACCTAATATCCCCAGCAGAGTCGCCATTCTGTCGCGCCCCAATTCGCAGAAAACGGGTTTTGTGTGCGACCTAACAACTCTTTTGGGATTTCGAGTTTGGAGTCACCACCTAACGAATTAAGGCGCGTTAGGGCACCTATCTAACCTAACTAAGTCTAACTAAGGTCAACGATCCATAGATTAGGGTAAGGGTTCAAATTACCTCGAGGGGAAGGTGTTAGGCATCCCTCGAGGTCCACAAGTGTGTGTCACGGCCGTATCTCATGCACTCTATATGGGGGTTACAATTAGCAAACAAAGTCACTTAATTTAATTATTTATTTAATCTTGCTAAGTGATAACAAATACAAAAACAATTAATACTATTTTTTTATTAATTTGAGCATGCAAGGCTAGGTGATAGCAATACATAAACAACCAAGTTTTATTTTTATTTAGCTATGAGACTATGTTATAAACAAAATTGGCAAATATTAAGCAATTAATATGTGCGAAAGTAAAGTTTGAAAATTGATGAGTTTTGAGTATTAATTTTTATTAAAAAAAAATGTTTGTTTCTTTATAGGGATGATTCCACGATATTGTTGATCGCGGTCTTCCACCATAGAAACAATTTTGATTTGAGGTCGGTCTAAAAAATAGTTTATGTTTTTGAAAATGATTTAAAAGATTTAATTTACATGTAGGCACATAAATATTTACATATAAACACACATAATTCCTTTTGAAATTCATGGGTAGGTGGTACTTCCGGGGACGCGTCGGGTTTAAAAATTGGAACTAGACCTCATAGTTCCTTTGACTTTCCCACTAACGATAGGTTAGGAGATAGTGCTTATAATTTATTTTCAAAATAAACAATGTCAAAATCAATCCAAAGTTTTAAAGGGAGATTGAATAATGACTTTTTAAGAAAATTATATTGCAAGGTTTTGATATGAAATATATTTAAAAGCCAAGTAATTTGCATGAAATGATTCTAATTTAGTATTATTAAGAAAAAAAACATATTGCATCATGAATGCGAAATCTTCAAGAAGACAAATAGTATTACTAATAATATTAACTAAGTTTTAGGGGGGAGGGCACAAATATGCACAAACAAAATTTTTTTAAAGTTATTTACAAGCCTATAGACATGATTTCTAGGTGTTCAAAAACAAAGGAGTAACACATATATGCATGCTTTTGTAAATATAAATGATATTAACAAATTAATCCTTAGGCATGACAACACAATGCTAAAAGTTATAACATTTTAAAACACCTAATCAGCCTATTAAATTATTATGATTTGATTTTAACATTCAAAAACTAATGGAATCTAGTTATTAAAATCGATTAGATTATAACACCAAACAATTATTCTAGGTGGTTAAAGACAAACCTATAGGCATGATTTCTAAAATTTTACAACGAACAAGTAGGCATGTAAATCCCCCACCCCTAGACGACCCCCAAATAAATTTATATATATAATCTTTAGAGTTACAAATGTTACAACATTCGAATAAATAAAATAAGAAAAAAATATATATAGATTCGAATAAACAAATAAATCTTTCTTCAATTAATCTTCAACTTGAACTTCAAATTTGAAACCTGTCAAAGCAATCAAATAACTACACAAGTAATCACACTTATTAGTCAAGGTGAGACAATATACAATTGTTTACGGAGGAGTTCTACATACAGACAATACCTTACTCAAATGTGTGAATGTAAAGATAGTATGGATGTTAAGAATACTAACCAATTAAGCAAAACAAATTGATTCAACTTTTACTCGAACAAAGTAGCAAAATAGCGAAGAAGAACACTTGAATAATTACCGGAATCTTAATTTATTGTTAGAGTAGCAAGAGAGCAATGAGAGAAGGAAGAGTGATGAGAGAACTTGTGATTGAGAGCGAATGAGTTGATGAAATAATGAAGGGAGGGGTCTTATTTATATAGCAAAGAGGGGGAAACAAATAAGGAAAAGAGATATTTAAAGGAATCAATTAAATATTGTTTTTCCTTATTATAAAAGAGGACCAAATCAGAAAAATTTTAAAATATTTCATTACCAAATATAAACAAGTAAGAATAAATTAATATGGAGTAATATTTATTTTTCCTTAAATAACAAAAAGTTCAAATCAGATTTAATTTATTTTACCAAAATATGAGCAACTAAATATGACAAGGAATTAATTAGGTTGTCATAAACAAACAAGTAAGAATAATTAAGCCAAATATTAAAGGAAGGAGATATTAATTAATATTATATTTTTTTTTATTTTAAAGAAGAGTCAACTTAAAATTTTAAAATGTTTAAGAGTCAAATTAAATTTTTAAATATTTTGCTATCAATTAATTATAAACAAATGAATATACGGGAGAGAACCAAACATGAAGGATGAATAAATCAAAGACCGTAATCAATAATATGCTAGCAGCTATTCAACAATCACGTGAAATTAAAAAATTTTAAAAGGATGACAAGACATCAATATCTACCAAGAATCATGCTAGAATTTTTATATGAGAGGAACAGTAAAATTCAATAGGATCAAATCCACTGCAAGGTTATTCGAATTGATCAGACAATAATCAATTAAACATACCAAAACATAAACTAGTATTAAATATTAACAAATTGACATCATTTGAACATTTAGCAAGAATAATGACACAATAGATAAATATTATTAACAAGCGTGTATGAATTAAACGAATGTAGTAACAACTTAAAACCTTCGAAACTTCGCCTGAATTGCTTCTCGCCAAACTGCTCTCCGGTTGTTGCTGCTGGCCACGGAAGAGAGTAGAGGCGGCCGGTGCCTACTGGTCATCGCTGATGTCGGAGCTGCTCCTCTCTAGGCTGTTGCTGCCTGCAGAAGGAGAAGAGAAGAGGGGCGAGAGGGAGAAGAGCAAAGGGAGGTGGAGAGATGGAGAGGGGAAGAGGGGTGTCGCTGGGTTGTTTCTCCATCGGAGAATGGCGAGGAGAGAGGAGGGAGTGGCGGCTTCAAAGGAGAGGGGAGGAAGAAGAAAGAGCGAGGGGAGAGAGGGCTGGCTGCCACCAGCACGTGGTGGCGAGTCCCGCCAGAAAATGAAGAGGCGACGGGAGAAGAGAGAAAGGGAGGAGGGGGGCGTTAGTTGGAGCAGCCTCCCTCGATGTTGTCTAACTGCTGGTGGCGCTGGTGTCGGAGCTGTTACCTTCGCCGGAGCTCTCATCAGAGTTGCTGATGGCCGCTTCCTTCGCCATTGGTTCTCGTCGGTCTGCTTCTGCTGGTGGAGAGGCGAGAGACGGGGTCTGGGGACTGGAGAGAGAGGAGAGGAGGAGGAGGTGAGGAGAGAGGCTGGTCGGAAAAAGGGAGAGAGGAGGAGGAGCGACGGGAGAGGGAGAAGAAGAGGGGGTGGCGGCTGGAGAGGGAGGAAAGAGAGAGGAGGGCTGACGGCTTGGAGAGGGGGGGAGGAAGAGAATGAATTAAAATTTTAGGTTTTAGGGTCTTTTGGTGTTGAAGAAAGAGAATGGGAGATTTAATCACAACCGTTGGTTTAGATAGAGATGAAGGGTTAAGATTCGATCTATGATTTATTTTTTAAGACGGATGGATGAGATTAAAAGATGATGTTTTGAAATTAGATTGACAAAGATATAGAATGGTTAAAATTGCAATTAAAAGTGGCTAGAATTGAAATGAAAGAGTGGCTATGATTGTAATAAAAACTTAATTGGAGTGGCTAGAATTGGAAGAAATTAGAATAGAATAGGCTAGAATTTAAATAATTTTATTAAAATACTACATACATTAAAAATTTTTTGTATAATTGAAAATCATCTAAATTTTAAAACATTTGAAATAATATTTACAATAATTTTATAAAGTAAACGATACTAAAATATACTTTAAGTAAATTTTAAAATACGTATTTAGTCGAATATAATCCTAAAAATGGTTAAAGGTCGATCGAAATTGGGTGTCAACAGTAGCCTTTGCAATCAAGTGTCTCCTTCCATAGAAATCTTGTTTTTCACTATCTCCTGAATCTCTATCATAGCTCTCGAACGATTCAGTTCCTCCTCTACTCCTTTATTTTTCAATTTTGAATCTTCTTCGACCCAAAACTCATGATTCTTAGCATTTTGAGTAGTTGCTTCTTTTTTTGTTGTTTCCAATGGAACTTACGTGAGGGGGTCCCTCTTTCCCTTTTAACAACTAGTAGAAGTGTTTCTTTATTGAAAGTGTTTTTTTATTTAAACACTTCAATTGTTTTCCAATGAAACTTACTTGAGGGGGTTTCATCTTTCATTTTAACAACTAGTAGAAGTAAATTCTTTATTTAAACACTTTAATTTTTATTTCCAACACCAATGTGGGAGAAATGTCTTTTCTTAAAGCATAAGAGAATCTTTTTCAATTCTTCCTTTCATCTTCCCTCCATTTCCCATTAACTCTTGCTATACCCAACATTCTAATTTAAAGATAGAGTATCATATAAACCCCCTCTATGGACTCAATGTCATTGCTAAGATTTACCTCATGGGATTTGCTTAGACTTAGTACTGAGGTTTGCCCTGTCTTATTAGGATTTACCACACCTAAGTTGAAATTTAGTCCACATTGACAAGGATTACACAAGAGTGACTCTGATACCATTTGTGATTGACCAGTCTTCTATTGATATGTTCCGCTCTTGGCCTAGGCCTGCACGACTGTAAAACATACCCCTAGTTTGTAAGACTTGCTTTTTTTTTATATATATATATATATATATATATATATATATATATATATATATATAATATATATATATATATATATAATATATATATATATAAACACACATAATTCCTTTTGAAATTCATGGGTAGGTGGTACTTCCGGGGACGCGTCGGGTTTAAAAATTGGAACTAGACCTCATAGTTCCTTTGACTTTCCCACTAACGATAGGTTAGGAGATAGTGCTTATAATTTATTTTCAAAATAAACAATGTCAAAATCAATCCAAAGTTTTAAAGGAAGATTGAATAATGACTTTTTAAGAAAATTATATTGCAAGGTTTTGATATGAAATATATTTAAAAGCCAAGTAATTTGCATGAAATGATTCTAATTTAGTATTATTAAGAAAAAAAACATATTGCATCATGAATGCGGAAATCTTCAAGAAGACAAATAGTATTACTAATAATATTAACTAATTTTTAGGGGGGAGGGCACAAATATGCACAAACAAAATTTTTTAGTTAAAGATTATTTACAAGCCTATAGACATGATTTCTAGGTGTTCAAAAACAAAGGAGTAACACATATATGCATGCTTTTGTAAATATAAATGATATTAAAAAATTAATCCTTAGGCATGACAACACAATGCTAAAAGTTATAACATTTTAAAACACCTAATCAGCCTACTAAATTATTATGATTTGATTTTAACATTCAAAAACTAATGGAATCTAGTTATTAAAATCGATTAGATTATAACACCTACAAACAATTATTCTAGGTGGTTAAAGACAAACCTATAGGCATGATTTCTAAAATTTTACAATGAACAAGTAGGCATGTAAATCCCCCACCCTAGACGACCCCCAAATAAATTTATATATATAATCTTTAGAGTTACAAATGTTACAACATTCGAATAAATAAAATAAGAAAAAAATATATATAGATTCGAATAAACAAATAAATCTTTCTTCAATTAATCTTCAACTTGAACTTCAAATTTGAAACCTGTCAAAGCAATCAAATAACTACACAAGTAATCACACTTATTAGTCAAGGTGAGACAATATACAATTGTTTACGGAGGAGTTCTACATACAGACAATAGCTTACTCAAATGTGTGAATGTAAAGATAGTATGGATGTTAAGAATACTAACCAATTAAGCAAAACAAATTGATTCAACTTTTACTCGAACAAAGTAGCAAAATAGCGAAGAAGAACACTTGAATAATTACCGGAATCTTAATTTATTGTTAGAGTAGCAAGAGAGCAATGAGAGAAGGAAGAGTGATGAGAGAACTTGTGATTGAGAGCGAATGAGTTGATGAAATAATGAAGGGAGGGGTCTTATTTATATAGCAAAGAGGGGGAAACAAATAAGGAAAAGAGATATTTAAAGGAATCAATTAAATATTGTTTTTCCTTATTATAAAAGAGGACCAAATCAGAAAAATTTTAAAATATTTCATTAACAAATATAAACAAGTAAGAATAAATTAATATGGAGTAATATTTATTTTTCCTTAAATAACAAAAAGTTCAAATCAGATTTAATTTATTTTACCAAAATATGAGCAACTAAATATGACAAGGAATTAATTAGGTTGTCATAAACAAACAAGTAAGAATAATTAAGCCAAATATTAAAGGAAGGAGATATTAATTAATATTATATTTTTTTTTATTTTAAAGAAGAGTCAACTTAAAATTTTAAAATGTTTAAGAGTCAAATTAAAATTTTAAAATATTTTGCTATCAATTAATTATAAACAAATGAATATACGGGAAGAACACCAAACATGAAGGATGAATAAATCAAAGACCGTAATCAATAATATGCTAGCAGCTATTCAACAATCACGTGAAATTAAAAATTTTTAAAAGGATGATAAGACATCAATATCTACCAAGAATCATGCTAGAATTTTTATATGAGAGGAACAGTAAAATTCAATAGGATCAAATCCACTGCAAGGTTATTCGAATTGATCAGACAATAATCAATTAAACATACCAAAACATAAACTAGTATTAAATATTAACAAATTGACATCATTTGAACATTTAGCAAGAATAATGACACAATAGATAAATATTATTAACAAGCGTGTATGAATTAAACGAATGTAGTAACAACTTAAAACCTTCGAAACTTCGCCTGAATTGCTTCTCGCCAAACTGCTCTCCGGTTGTTGCTGCTGGCCACCGGAAGAGAGTAGAGGCGGCCGGTGCCTACTGGTCATCGCTGATGTCGGAGCTGCTCCTCTCTAGGCTGTTGCTGCCTGCAGAAGGAGAAGAGAAGAGGGGCGAGAGGGAGAAGAGCAAAGGGAGGTGGAGAGATGGAGAGGGGAAGAGGGGTGTCGCTGGGTTGTTTCTCCATCGGAGAATGGCGAGGAGAGAGGAGGGAGTGGCGGCTTAAAAGGAGAGGGGAGGAAGAAGAAAGAGCGAGGGGAGAGAGGGCTGGCTGCCACCAGCACGTGGTGGCGAGTCCCGCCAGAAAATGAAGAGGCGACGGGAGAAGAGAGAAAGGGAGGAGGGGGGCGTTAGTTGGAGCAGCCTCCCTCGATGTTGTCTAACTGCTGGTGGCGCTGGTGTCGGAGCTGTTACCTTCGCCGGAGCTCTCATCAGAGTTGCTGATGGCCGCTTCCTTCGCCATTGGTTCTCGTCGGTCTGCTTCTGCTGGTGGAGAGGCGAGAGACGGGGTCTGGGGACTGGAGAGAGAGGAGAGGGGAGGAGGATGGCTGGTCGGAAAAAGGGAGAGAGGGAGGAGGAGCGACGGGAGAGGGAGAAGAAGAGGGGGTGGCGGCTGGAGAGGGAGGAAAGAGAGAGGAGGGCTGACGGCTTGGAGAGGGGGGGAGGAAGAGAATGAATTAAAATTTTAGGTTTTAGGGTCTTTTGGTGTTGAAGAAAGAGAATGGGAGATTTAATCACAACCGTTGGTTTAGATAGAGATGAAGGGTTAAGATTCGATCTATGATTTATTTTTTAAGACGGATGGATGAGATTAAAAGATGATGTTTTGAAATTAGATTGACAAAGATATAGAATGGTTAAAATTGCAATTAAAAGTGGCTAGAATTGAAATGAAAGAGTGGCTATGATTGTAATAAAAACTTAATTGGAGTGGCTAGAATTGGAAGAAATTAGAATAGAATAGGCTAGAATTTAAATAATTTTATTAAAATACTACATACATTAAAATATTTTTTGTATAATTGAAAATCATCTAAATTTTAAAACATTTGAAATAATATTTACAATAATTTTATAAAGTAAACGATACTAAAATATACTTTAAGTAAATTTTAAAATACGTATTTAGTCGAATATAATCCTAAAAATGGTTAAAGGTCGATCGAAATTGGGTGTCAACAGTAGCCTTTGCAATCAAGTGTCTCCTTCCATAGAAATCTTGTTTTTCACTATCTCCTGAATCTCTATCATAGCTCTCGGACGATTCAGTTCCTCCTCTACTCCTTTATTTTTCAATTTTGAATCTTCTTCGACCCAAAACTCATGATTCTTAGCATTTTGAGTAGTTGCTTCTTTTTTTGTTGTTTCCAATGGAACTTACGTGAGGGGGTCCCTCTTTCCCTTTTAACAACTAGTAGAAGTGTTTCTTTATTGAAAGTGTTTTTTTATTTAAACACTTCAATTGTTTTTCCAATGAAACTTACTTGAGGGGGTTTCATCTTTCATTTTAACAACTAGTAGAAGTAAATTCTTTATTTAAACACTTTAATTTTTATTTCCAACACCAATGTGGGAGAAATGTCTTTTCTTAAAGCATAAGAGAATCTTTTTCAATTCTTCCTTTCATCTTCCCTCCATTTCCCATTAACTCTTGCTATACCCAACATTCTAATTTAAAGATAGAGTATCATATAAACCCCCTCTATGGACTCAATGTCATTGCTAAGATTTACCTCATGGGATTTGCTTAGACTTAGTACTGAGGTTTGCCCTGTCTTATTAGGATTTACCACACCTAAGTTGAAATTTAGTCCACATTGACAAGGATTACACAAGAGTGACTCTGATACCATTTGTGATTGACCAGTCTTCTATTGATATGTTGCCGCTCTTGGCCTAGGCCTGCACGACTGTAAAACATACCCCTAGTTTGTAAGACTTGCTTTTATATATATATATATATTATATATATATATATATATATATATATAATATAATATATATATATTATATATATACACACAACATCTCATATGTTTTGGTGATATGTGACTTTTTATATAAGCTTTAGCGTCACAATATTATCACTTTTCAACAAATTAGAAAAATCGATTGAACCGCAACCTAATATATATAAGTATCCCCAGTACTGCCCCTTGAAAGCTACATGTGTTCAGTTTCAGCAATCCAAGTTTACATTTTATTATTATAATAGTGATACCTAAGAGAAGAGAAAAACATCAAAATGGTCCTTAATATATGGGTAATGCTCTAATTTTGTCCTTAATATATCTTAGTTGATTGAGATGATCCTTATTGTATAACAAAGGTGTTTATTACGATCCTTTATATATTTCACTTGTTTGAAATGTTCCTCAATGTATATCAAAAGGTGTTGGTGTTCAGTTTGGTCTTTTACCCTAAACCTAAAATTTTTGTAAGAGAAAATACATAATCACCTATTAAAGTAAGATGTGATTTGTATAAAGACATTTGAACTTTGCGAAGATCATGTTAACCCACTAACCTACCTTCAACCAAACGTAATACGTCATGTTTACTTATTTTTGCACCTGTTGTGTTCTCACATTTCAAGAGCACGTGAGTAGTTTAAAAAATAGTCTCTAACCAATATAAGAAACCATGTGGCATTTCAAATTGAATTCTTTTTTAAAAATAAAGATTCATTTTCCCCAAATCAATTCAAACATCATTAACAAATAACAACTATTGAAGCTTGTTGGAGTATCTATGGTTGAGTTAGCACGATAGTATTTCTCAAAGTTCAATTCAATGTCACAAAACGAGTACTCCGTTAAGTCATTCTAAATTCTGGACTCTTCGTTTGTTTATCCTATTTCTTTGTCATTGTGATAGTACAATTTATCATCGTCGACAATTGATATTTTTTGACGGAGATGACGAAAAGATAACAAAAGTGAAAAGAATGAAGAGAAAGAAGGACATTGTTAATCACTGTTTTATCTGACAATATTTTTTGGCTAAAATAACAGATTAATGGTGGTTAGCCATGGTTGTTTCTACCATCTGAGGCGAAAGGCCTCTTGGTGTTAATAGAAGTATTTGTATAGTTTCAAGAAGAGGAATAGAATAAAATGGTGATTACATTCCTAAAATTACAATGATAATATCATAAAAATAATAAACTTATTTTTGTTTACCATTTCTAATTGAATGTAATTTTCTTTTATTTTTATTTGATAAAGAAGGTTATGGAAAGGGGAGAAGTAGATAGGGGCGGAGAGGTGGGGTGGGGGTGTATATTTCCCTCTATTTATAGTAATGAAAATTCTTTTTTCATATTTTTTTATTGAATTTATGACATGTAACACATGGCAATTAGAGATTGGGCATGAAAATCACACATTTTCTCACAACTGGATTTACTAAAAAATGAGGCAATGTTATTACTTTGAAATTGTTTAAGGATGTTAGGACATCCACAAAGTTTAAGTGTCTCTATAAAAAAGAGTATTCGGGGTGTACTTTATTTACTCTTTTTTATAAAAAGAAAAGTTAAATGTAAATATTGACCTTACGTGACTAATAAAATTCACCGTTAGTTATCTTTTTTGTTAGCTCCAAAGAAATAACTCCATAAAATCTAACATTATTTTTTCTACTCTTTAACAAATTTTTCTATAATTTCTTTCTAAAATATTATTCCATTGACCTATTACCTATTTCTGGTTTAAGCAAGAGAAAATAGTAAATTTTGATAGAGAAAGTAAAGAGAACGATGTAAGATTTTGTGGAGTTTGTCTTTAGCACTACAAACAAGACAATTATGATGAATTTCGTTAGCCATGTGAGGTTTACGGTTAAATTTAACACATTTATATATATATATATATATATAAATTTATTATTTAGGTAGTAGGATTTAAAACAGAAAAAGTAAATATATTCTCCATTTGAAGTGACAGTGTCACGACCCAAAACCGAGCCGCGACTGGCACCCACACTTACCCTCCTATGTGAGCGAACCAACCAATCTAAACCCTAACATTCAATGTATATCAACAGAAAATAATGCGGAAGACTTAAACTCATTAATAAAAACCAATTCAATAACTATCAAAATTCAACATCTATTATTTCCCCAAAATCTGGAAGTCATCATCACAAGAACATCTATCCTCAAATTACTAAACTAAAAATGTCTAAGAAGCTAAGACAAATAAAAGCTAGTCCATGCCGGAAGTTCAAGGCATCAAGACTTGAAGAAGAAGATCCAGTCCAAACTAGACGCATTAGCTCACCCTGAATTTCCGATGTAGTGAAGACAGGCTAGATTTACTGTTGAGTTGAAGACAACGGCACGTTTGCTGCACTCCACAAATAACAAAGAAGAAAACATAAAAGTAGGGGGTCAGTACAACCACAAGTACTGAGTAGATATCATCGGCCAACTCAAAATAAAAGATAATATATATCAAGTAATATTATAAAATCAACTATAATGCTTAACATGTAGCAACAACAAGTACTATATCATTAACAAATTCCGTCAAGTTCACACATGAGGACTCAAGCCTCAATACCATACTCATTTGGGAATTGGGTTCATTAGATTGAGTATGTTTATCATCTTTCAAGATTCATTATCTTCCTTCCTCTTGTGTCGTTACATGACACTCCGATCCCCTACTACTATGTGTCGGTACGTGACACTCCGATTCCCTAATTCTACGTGTCGATTCGTGACACCCGTCCCACTAATACTATGTGTCGGTACGTGACACTCCGATCCCCTACTACTATGTGTCGGTACGTGACACTCCGATCCCCTAATTCTACGTGTCGGTTCGTGACACCCGATCCCCTAATAATATGTGTCGGTACGTGACACTCCGATCCACTAATCTCATTCTATCAATTCATCAAGCCTTCTCTATACCAAGGCATCATCAATCCCATTACTTTAATTCATCAAGCCTTCTTTTATACCAAGGCATCATCATTAATAAGTAGATTAAAGTTTCTTTCAAGATTGGGATTCAATAGTTTCATCATGCTTGTTTCATCACAATCACATAATCATATTCATGCAAGCATACAATTAAGCATATAGACAGGTTTACAATACTACCAATACATATCATTCGCTATCAAGAGTCTACTACGAATAGCATGAAAACCATAACCTACCTCCACCGAAGAATTGGAATCACAAGCAATTTCCCAAGTTTTGTTCTTCTTCTTCCCGATCGATTCTCTCTCAATTCGTTTCTCTTCCCTCTTCTTTTTCTTTCTGTTTTCTTTATTCAAGCCCTCTTTCTTTTACCCTAATTAACATATAAATAAGAATAAAGGATGGCAATAATAGCCCATTAATTAACTTAAGGTTACCTCTTTTAACCCCCAAGTAATTAGATTTATTAATATTAACCCTCAAACTTTATAATTAAGGAAAGAATAGTCCAAAACGTCCTTTAAAACGTGTAAAGAAATCCGACCCAGACAGGGACTTACGCAACCTGTGACGGCCCGTCGTGCCTGCGACGGTCCGTCATACAGGTCGTCGTAAGGACCAGAACTCCATTTTCACTACGGAGTGTGTGACGGTCTGTCACACATGTGATGGTCCGTCCTGCACTTCCGTCACGACGTTCAGAGACTCGTTCCCCGTACCAAATTCTCAAGAGTTGAAGTGTTTTGCAACGGGAGCTCATGACGTTTCGTCCTAGCTGTGACGGCACGTCCTGCAGGTCCGTCACAGATTACAGAGAGTCGATTTTAATACCCAAATTTCAGAATTCTAAGTGTTCTGGGACGAGACACCCTCGACGGTCCGTCGTGCCCATGACGGCCCGTCGTGGTATCCGTCGTCTCATCCAGTTTTTCCAGAAATAAAATTTGCTGCTTAAAACGACTAAACAGGTCGTTACAATAGATACCAATTTACCCATCGTTCGTCCTCGAACGATCAAAAGAAGGAAAACAAGTTGAAAAAGAGTACCTGAATCTGTAAACAGATGTGGGTATCTTTCTTGCATATCAGCCTACTTCTCCCAAGTGGCTTCTTCAACCGGTCGATTCTTCCATTGAACTTTGATGGATGTAATCTCCCTCGACCTCAACTTGCAAACTTCTCTATCTAAAATAGCAACAGGTTCCTCTTCATAAGTCAAATTCTCATCAAGCAGAACAGAATCCCAACGGATGATGTAGTTTCCATCCCCATGGTACCTTTTCAACATGGACACATGAAATATCGGATGCACTCCGGACAGCCCTGGAGGTAAGGCTAATTCATAAGCCACCTCCCCTACTCGCTTTAGTACCTCAAATGGTCCAATATACCTTGGACTTAGCTTACCCCTTTTTCCAAACTGCATCACCCCCTTCATGGGTGAAACATTCAACAAGACTTGTTCACCCTCCATGAACTCCAAGTCTCTAACCTTTCTGTCCGCATACTCCTTTTGCCTACTTTGCGCCGCTAGAAGCTTTTCTTGGATAGATTTCACCTTCTCCACAGAATCCCTCAATAGATCAGTACCCCAAGGTCTAACCTCAAATGCATCAAACCAACCAATGGGAGACCTACATCTCCTCCCATACAATGCTTCAAATGGAGCCATGTCAATGCTGGTGTGATAGCTATTATTGTATGAAAACTCTGCCAAAGGTAAGAAGCTATCCCAATGACCACCAAATTCTATCACACATGCACGAAGCATATCCTCCAACACTTGAATCGTTCTCTCAGACTGACCATCAGTCTGAGGGTGAAACGCAGTACTAAGGTCCAACCTAGTACCTAATTCGGCATGCAATGTTCTCCAAAAATTAGAAGTAAACTGCGTACCTCTATCTGATATGATGGAGAGTGGAACTCCATGCAATCGAACGATTTCTGAGATGTAGATTTTTGCCAACTTCTCTACATTGTAGGTCACCTTGACTGGAATGAAGTGAGCAGACTTAGTTAACCTATCAACAATCACCCAAATAGAGTCATACTTACCCAATGTCTTAGGAAGTCCAACCACGAAGTCCATCGCGATTCTCTCCCACTTCCATTCAGGAATGGGCATCCTCTGAAGTGTTCCTCCGGGCCTCTGGTGCTCATACTTTACTTGTTGACAGTTTGGACATTTGGCAATAAAATCAACAATATCACGCTTCATTCTACTCCACCAAAAGTGTTGCTTTAGGTCACGGTACATCTTGGTTGCACCCGGATGTATCGAATACCTTGAACTATGAGCCTCTGTCAGAATAGTGTTGATCAAGTTATCGACGCGGGGTACACATACCCTCCCCTTAATCCTCAACACACCTTCATCATCGATTGTTGCTTCTTTAGCCTCTCCTTGCAACACTTTATCTCGGATCCGGATCAATTTCTCATCGTTAAACTGCTTTCCCTTAATCTTGTCAAGGAAGGAAGATCTTGCCTCCACACAAGCTAACAATCCTCCCTTCTCATTTATTTCTAATCTCATAAGGTCGTTAGCCAGAATCTGAACTTCTCTAGCCAATGGGCGTCTAGAAGCTTGCAAGTGAGCTAGACTTCCCATGCTTCCCGCCTTTCTACTTAAAGCATCTGCTACAACATTAGCCTTCCCCGGATGATACAAAATAGTGATGTCGTAGTCCTTCAGTAGTTCCATCCATCTCCTCTGTCTCAAGTTCAAATCTTTCTGAGTAAAGACATATTGTAGGCTACGATGATCCGTATAGACCTCACACTTAACCCCATACAAATAGTGTCTCCATTGCTTTAGTGCAAATACTACCGCGGCCAACTCCAAATCATGGGTCGGATAGTTACGTTCATGCACCTTTAATTGCCTCGAAGCATAAGCAATCACATTCTTCTCTTGCATTAGCACTGCACCCAAACCCGAATAGGATGCATCACAATAAACGATGAAGTTTTTACCCTCTACTAGCAAAGCAAGAATTGGTGCAGTAGTCAACAAGGTCTTAAGCTTCTGAAAGCTTTCCTCACATTCATCTGACCATACGAATGGAACATTCTGCTTAGTCAAGTTCGTTAATTGGGAAGCAATGGAAGAGAATCCCTTGACGAATCGGCGGTAGTAGCTAGCTAACCCAACAAAACTCCTTATTTCTGACACATTAGTAGGTCTTACCCAATTCTTCACTGTCTCAATCTTAGATGGATCTACCATCACTCCATCCTTAGAAACCACGTGCCCCAAGAAGGACACTGCATCTAGCCAAAACTCACACTTAGAGAACTTGGCATAAAGCTTTTTCTGCCTCAACATTTCCAATACAATTCTCAAATGCTCCTCATGTTTCTTCTTACTTTTAGAGTATATCAGTATATCATCAATAAACACGATCACAAAAAGATCCAGATATGGCTTAAAAATCCCATTCATCAAGCTCATGAAAGCAGCAGGGGCATTTGTAAGACCAAAAGACATTACCACAAATTCGTAGTGCCCATACCTAGTTCGAAAAGCAGTCTTTGGCACGTCCGCTGCCCGTATTTTCAATTGGTGATAACCGGATCTCAAGTCAATTTTAGAGAAGACACACGCACCTTGTAACTGATCGAACAAGTCATCGATGCGAGGAAGAGGATACTTTTTCTTAATGGTTACCTTGTTCAGTTGTCTATAGTCTATGCACATCCTAAAACTCCCATCCTTCTTCTTCACAAACAAAACCGGAGCACCCCAAGGAGATGCACTTGGCCTAATGAAGCCTTTGCTCAACAACTCTTGAAGTTGTGCCTTTAACTCTCTTAACTCCGCGGGAGCCATTCTATAAGGGGGTATAGAAATGGGGCGAGTACCCGGTTTCAAATCAATGCAGAAGTCAATATCCCTATCCGGTGGCATACCAGGAAGATCTGCAGGAAACACATCCAAAAATTCACGTACTACCGAAACCGACTCAATTGAAGGTACTTGGGTAGTGTCATCCCTGAGATGTGCCAAGAAAGCTAAACAACCCTTACTAACCATCTTCTTAGCACGAAGAAAGGACACGATACAAACCGGATTGGAAGTGTAGTCGCCCTCCCACACTAACGGATCTGTCCCAGGCTTGGCTAACGTCACAGTTTTAGCATTACAATCCAATATCGCAAAATTCGGAGAAAGCCAAGTCATACCCAGAATTACATCAAAGTCACCCATTTCTAAAATAACCAAATCTACATAAGTGTTGCTCCCCACAAAATTCACCAAACAAGACCTATATACCTTTTCAACTATCACAGACTCACCCACCGGAGTAGAAACATGAATAGGCGTGTCAAGTAATTCACAATGTAAATTTAGACCATTAGCAAATGAGGAAGATACATAAGAAAATGTGGATCCAGGATCAAACAATACGGAAGCCATGCAATCACAAATCAAAAGGTTACCTGTGATGACAGCATCTGATGTCTTCGCTTCAGACCTCCCAGGAAAAGCGTAACAATGGGCCCCATTACTTGTCTGTTCGTTGCCCCTACCATGTTGCGTAGTAGTGACTCCAGTTTGCCCATCACCTCGGCCGTTTTGGTGACCACCATTGCCTCGACCACCACGTCCTCTAGAAAAATGGCCTCTACCATGACCACCTCTACCTCTAGCTATTGGGGGTCTGTAACTCTGTTTTGGACAATTCCTCCTAATATGTCCAGTCTCCCCACATCCATAACACTCTCTAGAGTCAAGCATAGGTCTCTCGGAGAAGTGTTGACCGGTCTGAGGTGGTCCCCCAACTACAGTCTGTAGTGAAGACTGAATTGGTCGGACTGAGTAACCTCCCGAACCCTGTCCTCTAGTGTAAGAACCATTAAACTCACCTCCCTTTCGAAACCTTTTTGATGTCGATGTCGTGGTGAAGTCGTCTGGCTTCACCCCTTCCACCTCTATCACAAAGTCTACCACCTCTTGGAAGGATTTTGCCGTAGCCGCTACCTATAAGGCTGAAATCCGCAATTCTGACCTCAACCCCTTCACAAAACGGCGAATCCGTTCTTGTGGACTGAAACAAAGTTGGGCGGCATACCTGGATAATGCACGGAATTTAGCCTCATATGCATTAACCGTCATCCTACCTTGCTCTAGACTCAAGAACTCATCCCTTTTTCTATCCCTCAAAGTCCTTGGGATATACTTCTCCATAAACAAGCTAGAGAATGATGCCCAAGTCATAGGCGGTGCCTCTGTTGGTTGACACTCAACATGTGACCGCCACCACATTTTGGCGTTCCCTTGAAACTGATAACTCACAAACTCAACACCAAAACGTTCTACTATCCCCATCTTGTGTAGTAGCTCATGACAGTCAACCAGAAAATCGTAAGCATCTTCTGATTCTGCACCCTTAAAGACTGGAGGTTTCAATTTCAAGAACTTACTGAAAAGTTCATGCTGATCATTTGTCATTATAGGCCCAGTAATCAGACGTGGAAATGTGCCTATATCCAATGAGGCATCCATGCGGGGAGCCCCAGCAGCGGCATGTCGTACCTCTGAAACCAGAGGTATTGGTGCAGAAACCACTAGAGGTGCCTGCCCCTGATCAGATAACCCGCTAAGATAAGCAAGAACCTGATTGATCATCTCTGGGGTAGGTTGGGGTGGCAATTCCTCATTTTGCACTTGTTCATTCTCCCCTTCCTCACCCTCTCTCACTACTTCCTCAGTCGGTGGAGGAGTCGCCGCCCTAGTACCAGATAGGCTAGGGGCTCGTCCTCTTCCTCTAGAGGACGTCCTCCCACGACCTCTACCACGGCCTCTTACCACTAATCCTCTTCGAGCTACAGCCCCAGTGGCTGGCTCAGTCGTTTCTTGTCTTGCCGTTGTTGCTGCTGGTGCGGTCATTGCTCTAGTTCTAACCATCTGCGAAATAGAGTGAAGATGGTCAGATACCAATTCATATCACCTAGATACCAATTGGACTCAAGTAGTAGCACGAAAGAAAGAATGAAAGAATGGAATATTCCTAAAGTCTTATAGCCTCTCAAAGAAAAGTAAAGGCGTCCCCCTACCGTTCCTTAAGACTCTACTAGACTCGTTCTTGTGTGATGAGACCAACGAACCTAATGCTCTGATACCAAGTTTGTCACGACCCAAAACCGAGCCGCGACTGGCACCCACACTTACCCTCCTATGTGAGCGAACCAACCAATCTAAACCCTAACATTCAATGTATATCAACAGAAAATAATGCGGAAGACTTAAACTCATTAATAAAAACCAATTCAATAACTATTAAAATTCAACATCTATTATTTCCCCAAAATCTGGAAGTCATCATCACAAGAACATCTATCCTCAAATTACTAAACTAAAAATGTCTAAGAAGCTAAGACAAATAAAAGCTAGTCAATGCCGGAAGTTCAAGGCATCAAGACTTGAAGAAGAAGATCCAGTCCAAGCTAGACGCATTAGCTCACCCTGAATTTCTGATGTAGTGAAGACTGGCTAGATTTATTGTTGAGTTGAAGACGACGGCACGTTTGCTGCACTCCACAAATAACAAAGAAGAAAACATAAAAGTAGGGGGTCAGTCAACCACAAGTACTGAGTAGATATCATCGGCCAACTCAAAATAGAAGATAATATATATCAAGTAATATTATAAAATCAACTATAATGCTTAACATGTAGCAACAACAAGTACTATATCATTAACAAATTCCGTCAAGTTCACACATGAGGACTCAAGCCTCAATACCATACTCATTTGGGAATTGGGTTCATTAGATTGAGTATGTTTATCATCTTTCAAGATTCATTATCTTCCTTCCTCTTGTGTCGGTACGTGACACTCCGATCCCCTACTACTATGTGTTGGTACGTGACACTCCGATCCCCTAATTCTATGTGTCGGTTCGTGACACCCGTCCCACTAATACTATGTGTCGGTACGTGACACTCCGATCCCCTACTACTATGTGTCGGTACGTGACACTCCGATCCCCTAATTCTACGTGTCGGTTCGTGACACCCGATCCCCTAATAATATGTGTCGGTACGTGACACTCCGATCCACTAATCTCATTCTATCAATTCATCAAGCCTTCTCTATACCAAGGCATCATCAATCCCATTACTTTAATTCATCAAGCCTTCTTTTATACCAAGGCATCATCATTAATAAGTAGATTAAAGTTTCTTTCAAGATTGGGATTCAATAGTTTCATCATGCTTGTTTCATCACAATCACATAATCATATTCATGCAAGCATACAATTAAGCATATAGACAGGTTTACAATACTACCAATACATATCATTCGCTATCAAGAGTCTACTACGAATAGCATGAAAACCATAACCTACCTCCACCGAAGAATTGGAATCACAAGCAATTTCCCAAGTTTTGTTCTTCTTCTTCTCGATCGATTCTCTCTCAATTCATTTCTCTTCCCTCTTCTTTTTCTTTCTTTTTTCTTTATTCAAGCCCTCTTTCTTTTACCCTAATTAACATATAATTAAGAATAAAGGATGGCAATAATAGCCCATTAATTAACTTAAGGTTACCTCTTTTAACCTCCAAGTTATTAGATTTATTAATATTAACCCTCAAACTTTATAATTAAGGAAAGAATAGTCCAAAACGTCCCTTAAAACGTGTAAAGAAATCCGACCCAGACTGGGACTTACGCAACCTGTGACGGCCCGTCGTGCCTGCGACGGTCCGTCATACAGGTCGTCGTAAGGACCAGAACTCCATTTTCACTAAGGAGTCTGTGACGGTCCGTCACACATGTGACGGTCCGTCCTGCACTTCCGTCACGACGTTCGGAGACTCGTTCCCCGTACCAAATTCTCAAGAATTGAAGTGTTTTGCAACGGGAGCTCACGACGGTTCGTCGTAGCTGTGACGGCACGTTCTGCAGGTCCGTCACAGATTACACAGAGTCGATTTTAATACCCAAATTTCAGAATTCTAAGTGTTCTGGGACGAGACACCCTCGACGGTCCGTCGTGCCCATGACGGCCCGTCGTTGTATCCGTCGTCTCACCCAGTTTTTCCAGAAATAAAATCTGCTGCTTAAAACGACTAAACAGGTCGTTACAGACAGAGCTTGAATTGTGACACATATGTTAGAAAATGCACTTGAATCTATTGTTAAGTGGTAGTATTTAAACATGACCAAATATGTTTTAAGATTGTACCACTTATTGTATTTAAGTTAATTAATCGGGAAAGGGTCTAAAATACCTTGAAGTATTGAAAATTATACAAAACTATTCTCCATCCACCTATTCACTCAAAAAATGTCCTTTTCATCCACCTATTGGCTCTAAAATACCCTTACCATCCATCTTTGAGTTCAAAATTGACAACTTATTTAATGATTTTAAATTTAAGCTATTTAAATATTTTTTAAAAAATATTTTGCGCTTAACTATTGGTAATAATTTAATTTATTAGTATCATTTATAAATCAACCACTATCCACCCAATTAATAAATCAATTATAATATCAAAATCGCCCAAAACACTACTAAAACACGACGAAATTACAAAATCCTGAAAATGACATCTTAAATTATTCGAGTCTGAATTGAAACCCCAATTTTATTTAGGTTGAGCCGCTTATTTAGGAGGACACTTCAATAGGATTCTCTTTCAACTTGAATTCGAGATTTTATCATTAAAGGTAAAAAAGTAGTACATCCCAAATTAATTAATGCAATTTTTTAATATATTTTTTAAATATTTATGATTTATTTAAATAGTAAACTTAAATATATTATTTTTTTTTAAAAAAAGTTACCTATTAAGTACCATCACATTATTGAGACGAAATAATAATTAAAATGAACATAGCCAGACTTTTAAGTTTATCGATAATTTTTATTTAGACACTTGAATTATCATATGTTTTGATTGAGGATTAGAATGTATGATAATGTACTTCTATATACATTTTTGCCTCAATTTTTTAGAAACACTCATTGGCAGTAGTTGTTGCATTAATAATGGGGCGGGTTTATTAATTGGGGGGATATAATTAGTAATGGGTGGGTTTAATTAATAATGGGTGGATAGTGGGATTGGTTTATTAATTATATTAATAAGTTTAATTATACCAAATAGTTGAGGCCCACGTATTTAAAAAGATATTCAAATAGTTTATATTTAAAATCGTTAAACAATGGTCAATTTTGAATTCAAAAGTGGATGACAAGGGTATTTTAGAGTCAATAGGTTAATAATAATAAGAAAGGTATTTTGGAACCAATAGGTGGATGGAGGACAATTTTACACTATTTCTAATACTTCAAAGGTATTTTAGACCATTTTCAGTTAATTAGTTTATTGTAATTTTTCCTTATTAAAGTTCTGATTGAAGGCAACAATATCACCATAGTTGTGTTTGCTTTGAAATCCTCCACAGAGAGTGATGCATTTCCATAATTGGTGTCATTCTTTATTTTCTTAAATTTCATGTCAAGTTAAACTAGACCAACATAGGGAATATTACCGAAAATCAACACAACTTAACATGAAGTCCTTAATTTATTTATTGATTAATTAGACAATCTACATATGGACGTCATACAACCAACTTAACTAGTTTGAAATCACAAATTATGTAGCATAGACAAAAAAAAGATTCTACAAGAACATGAAAAGAACCTATAATTTCATCCAATTGTAGCACATTGAAGCTGAGATTTCATCATCTAGACGATAGGGAGTTTGTTTCCTTAAAGCAATATATATTGACCATTATGAAGAGCGCATGCACAATTTTGAGCACCAATATCATCTGCAACACAAGGAGGCTTAACGCTTCCATCTTGGTACCACATTTTTCTTTTTTGCACCAAATCCATGAAGAAATCGTCCAATGTTTCTCTTGTGATACTTGGCATAACAATTACATGTGCAATATCCTTCACGCAAGAGAGTTGCCAATGACGAGTAAACTCATGATCATGAGGCCTCTCAAGCACAACTATAGTACTCAACTCATTAAGCATGACACTAATATTTGCTTGCTTAAGACGATCTCTTAAATATCTAGCGTTGTTGAGGCATCTCTTAACATCTTGCTGTATCCCAATTTGACCTTTGGAGCTTAAACTGTACCACAACAAAATTGGAGTTAAGCCATTTCGACTTCCAGAAATTGTGGCATCCATAGAAGCAATGTATTCGACATTTCTTGAGAGATAAGCGATGTGACTTTTTCTTGTTATTTGAACTCCACAAGGAATTGGACATCCTATGAACTTGTGACCTGAAATTGTGACACTCCCAATTGGCTTCTTAAAGCTAATCACCTGTTGTCAATTAATTGAAGCACAAACAATCAAAAATTTTCTATATTGTAGTATATATTGTTAGGTGACGTTTGGTGTGAGGGTAAAAACATGTAGTGATGGAATAAAAATTTTGTATCTTGTATGGTTGTCATGTTTGGGATGACTCACCCACTGTTTAATTATAATAATGGGATAAGTTATCTCATATACATGGTGGGATAAGTTATCTCAGGATAGCTAAGCACAGGCCTAGGATAACTGAGATAACTTATTCTCAACCAAACGATCGAGAGTGTTTGTTGGATATATGTTAGAAACTCACATTTTTAGTGAAAGGGACAATAAGTCCATTGAGGGCTGCATCACAATGGATATAAAACTTATCATGGGAATAACCACAATCTTCAAGTGTTTGAAGAATAACATCAATGTCATCCATAGCCCCTTTGAATGTAGTTCCTACCATTAAGAAAAAGGCCAGGGTAGAGCTCTAAGAGAATGAAATAATTAAAGAATGAAATATGAAAATTTACCAATATTAATATTTATAATTGCTGGTTTGTCCTTGTTATGAAGCAATTTTGCTTTCAAATCAGAATAATTCATCTCTCCATTTGTTGATGTGTTGATCATTTCCAAATCTATTCTGTACAATCTTGCAGCTTTGAAGACTGAATAATGAGAATCTTTTGATGTGTATAAGATTCCATTAGGAAGTAACTCTCGCTTACAAAGAAAATATTATTGAGTTAATTTTTAAAAAAGAATAACTGAAAAAAGAACATTATTATTATATTTTACTTTCTGTCATATCAACTCTTAATATTACCAATTTGTCACCATTCACTACAAATTTTGATATTCGAAAATAGCTATAAAGTACGGAATTTTTTAAAACTAAATTGGTGATCGTGTTTTTGCAATTTATTATAAATGTGTTTGCACAAACTTATATATGAATGCCTCACAAGACATGTTGGGACCACTAATTTAGCAATGGACACATCTTGATAATATTTGGAGAAATTAATCAAAGCACACCAGACTCAAGTAGATAGTTAGATGAGGCTTTGGGCACAATATTGATAATATAGTGTAGTTTTTGTGCAAAGATGTATCAATTAACCTCCTTTGAATACATTAATGTAGGTCCATTAAGGAATTTTGAAATGCTAACAAGTAGTTATTGTGATAACTTAATTGTTGTTAAATAGTATGTTTTTCTGAAGTAATTAATATTTTTTGTAAATACTTTTAAAGTCTATAGCAATATTGGACTCAATCACAATATATTCACTAGTGAAGATAAAACTTTAATAATATTTGCTAATGTACATATTTAATGTCAGTAAAAAACATTTTTATCACTGTAATAATAGAAACTTACCCTATCCAAATTCCATGAAGATTGCCTTCTGTGCCACCATGAGTAACATAACCCCAATATTCATCCTTGTCAATTTCCCATAATTTGGCAAACCAATCCAAAACGGCCACTTCAAAATCTTTTGAATGAAAATCCACAGGGTTTTCCGTGAAAGGATCACCACAATTATTTAAGTGAAATTGCAAAAGTGGAGCTAAAGCAACGTGGTGATCATAGAATATGTTCTCTGGAAAACCTAGAGAGACAAAAGGATCAATTATATAATTCATAAATTAATCTTTAATTTTCACATTACAAATTAGTACTACATCCGTAAGCCTTCTATGTATTACATTCGTTCATCAAGAAATTAATCTTCTTTCATTCAATGTGTTTATGTGTCAAGTTATGAACTCTAGTTAATAATTTACATGAAAGACAGAAGATTAAATGAAGGAGAAAAGTAAAATATTACCAAGATGATATTTGACTCTTTGTGCAAGTGTTTTTAAATAATTATCCAATATATAGTCAGGTGAAGAAACACCACTTCCCAACCCAGGCTCTATCACGGCTAGTTGCAATTTCTTTCTTGGCCTTGGTGGTGTCACCTTTACTAATTTCTTCATGTTTCCATTGACAACATTCTCACTTGGAAGAGATGCCACTATGTTGCTCATCATTTTAGTGCAAAGCATCATCATGCAAGTCAAGATTCGTGGGGAAACTTAGATCATTAACGAAATGAAGAAATACACAAAGAGAGTTTTTAAAGGAGGCTTTTGTATTGCTTGCTCTTGCTTTGTTCATGTTCAAATGAATACACATGAATTTATACTACACACTTTGGGGATAAAGTTTAAATAAGAATCTACACAAGTCCCTATATATGTACAAGTGGGTCACTCTTCTAGAATTTTTTCAATGTCTAAAGATTTTTAAGGACTTTCAAGAAATTTTCTCCAATATTCTAGAGTCTTCTTTAAGCCTCTTCAATACCTTAGATTCATCCATAAAATATAGCTCATTTATTCTTTAACTAGTGAAACTATCCGCACTTCACGCGGCTATATGCAATTTTTATAAGATAATAATATGAAATATGTTATACTTAGGTTAGTATCGAATATATAGATAATATTAATATTTCTCTTCATCTGCGATATCATATGTTTTTTCATTTTTTTAAAACATAAAAAATATAATATTTTGGACATGTATATAGTAGAACAAAATATTCACTGTGATGAAGTAAATGGAATAAGAGATAATATGTTGAAATAAAAATATAGAGTATTACGTTGAAAATATTTTGAATGTTTTAATTTTCTCTATCTTTTGTAAGAGTATTAATTTTTTATTCAAACTCTAATTTCGTCAAAACAAAATTGATTGTTTTATTATGTCCTTATTATTATATTTACTTCTTATAATTTTTAAACATTAGTTAATTATTTATAAGATTTATAAAAAATGAAACATACAAAAGTTATGAATAATATTATAACAATCCGATAAGTCGTTTCGAGCTATTAGCACAAATTAGTATTACAATGTTGATATGTAAGTGGTAACAAAGTGTTTTTCTTTCTTTAATTGCGAGAAAATTGTCTTATTTTTTTCCAATTTAAAGGGTTAAGTATTGTTGGTGCCTTACTGTCGACAAGAACAAGGGTTGAATTAAAAGATAATTATGACTACCAATTGGGCATAATAATCCAATCATTTGGGGGATATCATTTTAATAATTATATATAATAGATGCACTAATAAGTTTCTGTCTAAAAGTATTTCTTGAGTAAATAGGAGTAGCTCATGTTTAAGAACTAGATTCGTAATTGGGTTTGATTTCAGAATTTATTTATAATTATCATGATTTAAGTTAAAATATTAGTACATGTAATAAATGTTAGGTATATTATAATATATTAACACAACTAAAGTTAAGTCATGTGAAAGAATTAAAACTTAATTACATGATTGAAACTTAGGGATTTGATGTTATAGATACATGCTCTATAATTCATGAAACTTAGCGACTTGAAAATAGATACATGCTCTATAATTCATGAAACTTAGCGACTTGAAAATAGATTCATGCACAATAATTTTGACTTAGATGTTATAGATACATGCTCTATAATTCATGAAACTTACCGACTTGAAAATAGATTCATGCACAATAATTTTTTTTGACTTTGGGATCACAGTTACAAGGGGTTGGAAACATTTTAATTTAATATATACCGTTATTCCACTATTTACATTATTCATAAAAAAAATAATAATGTAGTAGAAAGGTGTTATGGGCGGTGAACCATTTTTAGAAGAATAAGATATGTACACATGTTATCTATTAATATTATAGTTGTAGCAGTCATGAGAGTATACAAAATTTAACAAGAAAAAAGGTTTATAAAAATAATTAAACAAACACATATTATATGATTAGCTAAAGATTCATAAGTATGTAAGGTCAGGAGGAAACTAAAAATATTGTTCTGTTATCGAATTAAAATTTAAAAAAAAATTCTTGAATTTATGCAATATAATAATAAAAATCTTAAATTTAAACATATAAACCTTCAATACAGTATAGGGAATAACGTTAAACACTCAGGGTTGTTATTAGATTATCTACAAGATAAATATGGATTATATGGGAATTTTATTAGGGACTACATATGAAAATTCGCAAGAAATTAAGTTTTCTACGAGTTTTCCTACAAAAACAATCCGATGATAAAACTTTCTTAGCTAATTATTCTATGCGAATTTTAAAATCCCCCAAGTAATTTACCTAGGGATTTATATTTCGCAGGTAAATTACTTCAAAATTTTCTTGCAAAAAGATATACCAAATTCTTTTTGTAAAAATTAACAAAAAAAACAATCTTTCTAGACAATATTAATTAATAATTAGTATCTCCTAATTAATTATTGTTTTCTTGAACCTCATACTCTTGGGACACCCCAACATATAGGCACCTACTTAATTGCTCTAACTTAATCCTAGTTCACTCTACTTAATTGCACTAACTTAGTCCTAGTCAACTATTCAATGCCCAACCTATATGTAATTACTCTTTTTATAAATGCTAAAGATACGTGTGTTTATCCAATGTAATAAAAAGTAACACTAGCATTACACTAAATATTGTTGTTCTTCTTCAATTTGATTAATTTTGAAGTTAAATTTAATTATTTGAGTATTAAAATACAATTAAGATATTCATTACACGAAAAATAGTATAAACTCATCTCATATCATTATGAGATAAAAATATATCTTAAAATATTGAGTAAAGTTCATATTTTTATTTTTTCACAAATAAAGCATGACGACTATTTATATATTAAAATAGATCACTACCAGCCATATTATCATGTAAATTTTATGTTTACACTCTCTTGAGATAATATCTATAACAAAGCACATTAAATGTAGAGAAATTTACAGTATGCATACAAAGTTCTTATAAATAAATAATTGAAAATATAAATATATTTATAAATTAAATGTAGAAGAAAGTTATGTATAATGTGCAAGGAAGTTATAAATCAATAATTGATAGTATATATTATTTGGAAATTTGGTGTTTATAATTTTAAGTTATCTTTTAATAATTACATTTTAATATACTTAATTTTATACTTGGATATAATATCATTTAATAACTTACTATAGAATTCTTTTTTTTTTTAATTTTTAATACTAGTAAAAATATAATATACCAATTGGATATACAAGTATATTTTTCGTTTCATATAATTCTATTAACAAGGGGTAATTAAACTTTTCTGATAGTTATTTTTCTTTTGGATAAATGACTGTCCATATAATTTTAATTCTTTCTATCATTCAAATAAAAAATAAAATAAAATGGTACCATTGGTTTTTAGTGAGATGAAATATTAATTATATGTAAGTATCCTAAAATTTATGGTAATGTTCCAACACCGTATTAATTTGACAAATACTTATGCTAGTTACTTTTCTATTGGAAAAATAACTACCTATATAATTTTAATTATTTGTATCATCAAATAAAAAAACAAAATAAAAAATTGTATCATTGATTTTTAGTGAGATAAATTATTAATTATATAAAAATATCTATCCTTAAATTTATGTTAATGTTCCAACACTGTATTAGATTGATAAATATTTATGATAATTATTTTTCTATTGGATAAAATAACTAGCCACCTAATTTTAATTCTTTGTTTCTTTCAAATAAAAAATTTTAAAAAAATAATATCGATTTTTAGTGAGAATAAATATTAATTATATATGAGTTAAAAATATTCATCCTAAATTTTATGATGATGTTTCAACACCTTATTAAATTGATATTATTGCATAATAATTTATCAAATCTAAAAATAGAATAATTATTTAACAATACATGTCATTTTAGTGATCATTTGTTCTTTTATATTATTATATTTTTTAAGTTTCTTAAATATATTTTTAAGAAAATATTCCCTGAGGACTCCTAATTTTCAAAAATCATTAGATTTCAATAAGAAATTATTCCAATTAAATTATATTAAAACTATTAAACTTTGCATATTTTCAAGTAAATCCCTCCAAAATTTCAAATCAAATTCCCAACAACAGAATCCCAAAGTAATTCTTCAAGTAAGAAAATTCCTAAGTAAATCTCCAACAAAATTTATAGAACATGAATACCCATGTATTACCACATAAAAAATATTTCTAGATGAATTTCTAAGTAATTATTTGCAAATAAATTTATCTAGGAATTTTCTTGTGAAAAAAAAAAATATCCTTTTTATTATTACTTGTGAATTTACCTATGAAAATAATACTTACAAATTATTTGTCGTAGATAATTCCCTAGGTAATAATTTTGCGAAAATGGCGTCAAATTTACCCACCAATTTTTCTAGAAAATTATTTTCGCTGGTAAAGAAGTCTATAATTTAGGAATTTCATATTTTCGTATGAAAATTCGTAGGAATTTTTTGTAGAAATAATCCTCAAGTAAAATTCGTAGGTAATTTATAGGTTTCAAGTAGTTGTGTTGTAGTACGAGCACCTACGTACTATCTTGCTTACAAATATTACACATTTGGTAGATTGGAACATTATGAAGCTTTAGAAAAGAGAAAGGAAAAATCTTGAGAATTCGTGACACGTCTTCGGCATTTGAGATACTGAAGGAATATTGATTGTATTCAAGTGTTAAGGGAATACATGGGAGATATATATAGGAGATATAGGAAGGAGTACTAATCCTAATAGTACTAGGATTAAGGAGTACTAATCCTAATAGGACTAGGATTAGTACACAGTAAATACTAATATTATTTTATACTATTTATTTAATACTATCTGTTATTATCCCCCTCAAGCTGAGCTGAGCGGAAGCAAACGGAAGCTTGGAACTGAGGTAATCGTGTTGTCGGCTCGGGAGAGGCTTGGTGGAATATCAGCCGGTTGTTCTTCAGTGGGTACATACTGCACAGTCATGGTGCCGGCCTGAACTTCATCGCGAACAAAGAGACAATCGGTATCAACATGCTTCATTCGGTGTGTAGGACGGAATTTTTGGCCACACAGATGGTTGATTTGTTGTCACAATAGAGAGCAGGAACAGTGCGAGTGGTGCGGAGTTCGCGAAGAATATATGTGACCCACATGGTCTCAGCAGCAAGAACAGCAAGGACGCGGTATTCAGCTTCAGTCGAGGACCGAGAGACCTTGGGTTGTTTTTTGTACACCATGAGATCAGGTTCGGCACCAAAAAAACGAGAAACCCCGATGTAGATTTTCTTTCATTTTTATCATTCGCCCAATCTGAATCTGAGAAATCCCGAAGCTCCAAGTCCCCTGGTCGAATGAGTAAACCACGACCAAGAGTGCCAAAAATGTACCTGAGAATGCATTTTAGACAATGGTAATCATGTTCACTTGGTTGATGCATGCGCTGAGAAACTCGGTTGACAGCAAACTGGATGTCAGGACGGGTAATGGCCAGATACTGTAGAGCCCCAATGAGGCTGCGGAAGTGGGTGATATCAGCAAAGGGGGTGTCGGCTCCATTCGTAGACGAAGAGACTGCCATCCGTATTGGTTGACTGATGCATTTTTCCAATCCAGCTTTCTGCAACAGATCTCGAGCATATTTTGAGTGATGAAGAAACAAGCCGCTGCTGTCCGAGAAACCTCCATTCCCAGAAAATAATGTAACGGGCCAAGGTCCTTCATTTTGAAGGTAGTATGCATAGCTCGAGTGACATCCTGAATGAGAGCTGCAGTAGAGCCTGTAATAATGATATCATCTACATAGATAAGAAGAATGAACTGTACCGTGTGCTGAATGTCGAGGAAAACAGACTCGTGTCGTGTATGCAACACGTGAAGCCGAGTCCCTGGAGGAACATTTTCAGACGTGTGTACCAAGCACGGGGGGCTGCTTGAGCCCATACAGAGACTTCTGGAGTTTGCAAACATGTTGAGGGAAGCGGGGATCACATAGCCCGGTGGTTGCATCATGTAGATAGTTTCATCAAGCATGCCATGAAGAAAAGCATGGAAACATCCAACTGATTGATGATTCAAATGTTGCGCACGGCGAGTGACAGTACCAGGCGAATGGTTTTCTTGCCGAATAACAGGACTGAATGTCTCGGAGTAATCAAGACCATACTCCTGATTGTAGCCTTTAGCAACCAAACGAGCCTTGTACCTGGAAATACTGCCATCTGCATTGTGTTTAATTTTTTACACCCATTTACAGCCCACTGGGTGCCGCCCATGGGGCTTAGGTACAAGAACCCAAGTTTTCTGATCAGTCAAAGTCTTAAACTCGTCATCCATAGCATGACGCCAAAAAGCATTTTTTGAGGCAACAGAGTAGGTTCTTGGTTCACTATCAGGAAGGGGTGTATTTGGTAGTATGGTAGCCTGAAAGGTTTTGGGTTTAAAGATACCGGCTTTGCCACGGGTTAACATGGGATGAGTATTGAGGGGTGGTACGGGAGGTGGTGATTCGGGGGTGGCTGGGAAGGACCCAAAATGGATCGGGCTGGAGATGTTGTGGGTATGGGGTGGTTCGGGTTGGTTGTGAGTGTGGGTGGTGGTTGCGGGTGTATTGTGGGTGACGGTCGAAGGGGTGATGAGGGGTGGTTGGGTGTGGGTGGAGGTGTGGGGGAAGGTGGTGAGGGACCCTGTGAGTATGTTGGAAAAAGGGGAAGGACGCCATGAATGATGTATTGTAGAGGAGGAAATAGACTCGTAGGGAAACTCATTTTCGACAAATTTGACATGACGAGATATGTAGACTTTATGAGTTTGTGGGTCAAGACAGCGATAACCCTTGGAAGTAGGGCATAGCCAAGGGTAGGCAAGACACCCAAAGACGCGGAGATTGGTATAATTGGGAAGTTCTTGGTAAAGGAGTTGATAGGGTGATTTGTTGGAGAGGGTGTGACTGGGCATTCTGTTAATGAGGTAGTTTGCGGTGGCTAGAGCTTCTACCCAAAAGGAGACAGGGAGATGAGATTGATGTAGAAGAGTAACCACCGTTTCAATGAGATGGCGATGCTTACGCTCAGCCACCCCATTCTGTTCGGGAGTGTATGGACAGGAGGTTTGATGTATAATTCCCAGGGATTGCAGAAACTGGCCAAGATGTTATTTACATATTCCTTTCCATTGTCACTTCGAAAAAGTTTAACATGAGAATTGAATTGTGTTTTGACCATTTTTTCAAAAGTGACAAAGGTGGTGTATGCCTGTGATTTGTGTTTTAGTGGGTAAAACCAAGTGTATTTTGTAAAATCATCCACAAAACAAATATAATAGCGAAAACCAGCAAATGAAGGAACAAAAGTAGGACCCCATAGGTCAGAATGAATAAGTTGAAAAGGTGCAGTTGTACGCTTCTCTGATAAAGTAAAAGGTAATTTATGAGATTTAGCAATTGAACACGAGTCACAATTATTTACATGAATGGAAGAAAAACCTAATTGAGACATTAAAGAATTTATTATTTGAGTAGACGGGTGACTCAGACGACTGTGCCACAACAGACTGTGGCCATCAGCCGAAAGAGCCACAACAGACTGTGGCCATCAGCCGAAAGAGCCACCGGAGCCACAAGAACGCTTTCTGAAACTGGGTGGGCAGACGAACTTGTGCCAGGAAGAACGTACAGACCATGCTCACAGGGGCCCTGAAAAATCACCCTCTTGGTAGTATTGTGTAGGATTTGAAAATCATTAGAGGTGAACAAGAGTGAGCAATTATTGTCATTTGTGAATTGGTGAACTTAAAGGAGATTGGTTTTAATAGAAGGGACGTGGGTAAGGTTACCTAGGTGAAAGATAGCGGTGGGGGTTTTAATGGTACCCGTGCCAGTGTGAGAAATATTAAGGGACTCACCGTTGTCAACAGTAATACCATTGGAGCCATGATATGGATTTGGAGCGTTAAGCTTGGATAGATCAGAAGTAACGTGCATGTTGGCCCCAGTATCCAACAGCCATTCAGAGGAAGGGCCGGCTTGAGATGCATAATTGGCACGGTTATTACTATTTCGGCTCTCCTCATACCGAAACCAGCAACGAACAGCGGTGTGTCCTATTTTCTGACAGATTTGACAAGTTGGACGATCCCGCTCGTAAGTGCCCTGCCCGCCGCTGGAAGATGACTGCCCGCCGCTGCCGAAGGAGTTCAGGCTGTTGTTGTTGCCGTGCTGCTGACCGTCGTACGGCGGACGACTGCCCTGCCGACCGCCTCGCCCGCGGCCTCCGCTGTTTCTACCGTAGCCGCTGCGGCTCCCCTGCCGGACGCCACCACGCCCCCCGCGATAGTTCTGGCTTGCGGTGAGGGCGGTGGCCGGCTCCATAACAGCGGCTTCTCGGAGAAGAAGTTTTCTCTCCAAATCCACGTTCATTTCTTCACTTTTTAGCCATGAGGAGAGAGTAGCCAGGTCAACGGGCGTTGGACTGATGCGAACCGCCTGTTTAATGGAGGAGTAAGCTGATGGGAGCCCCCGAATGACGCTTAGACGAGATCTTTTTCGGGAATGATTTCATTCACGGTGTCGAGGGCTGTGATGATGGTGGAGACCTCGTCTAAATACTCCGCCATAGTTTTCGTGCCTTTGGTAATTGTGTGGAGACGATCACGCAATTGAAAAATATGAGAGTGGGAAATTGATGCATAGCGTGTTGTGAGGGACGTCCATAGGGCTGAAGCAGTTGTGTAGGATCGGACGTGTTTCTGAACCGTGGGAGAGATGACCGCAATCAAACATGATCGGATCTGGCCATCCATGGCTTTCTAGGCAGCGTGGGCCGGATTGGTTTTTTTCTGATTTATCTGTGGCGGTGATGACTGCCGGCGGCGGTTCTGTGCTTCCATCGACGTATTTGAGAAGGTAATTGGCCTCAAGGGCTGTAAGAACGGTGATTTTCCATGTAGGGTAATTTATGTCTGATAATTTTTCGGGAATCAGGGCATGAAGATGCCTGAGAAGGAGTTTAACGCCAGAAGGAAGTGAATCGAGAGGATCAAACTTGGTTGTCATGGCTGCCGCCGCCCAAGAGAAGAGAGGGAACGATCGGTGCCCTAAAGAGAGAAAAAAACCTAGAGAAAAGAAGATCTAGGTTTTCTGGCTCTTGATACCATGAAGGAATATTGATTGTATTCAAGTGTTAAGGGAATACATGGGAGATATATATAGGAGATATAGGAAGGAGTACTAATCCTAATAGGACTAGGATTAAGGAGTACTAATCCTAATAGGACTAGGATTAGTACACAGTAAATACTAATATTATTTTATACTATTTATTTAATACTATCTGTTATTAGATACGTTAAGACATTTAGACTTTGTTGAAGGATGTCTTCCTAATTAAAGATTTAAAATTGAAATAGACAACGGGTAAGGGCGAAAGATGGAAGTCTCGTATTCATGTCGTAACAGGCATTGATACGAGTACCAGTTATATAAAGGGAAAGTTTATTACTATAGAATGTGAATTGTAATCCGAGAATGTTAAAGCATATGGACATTAGCTGATGTATTATTGACTTGAATTTTTTGTATGATTATGTTTCTTTGTTGAACCCGTATAACTGTGACATTTGAGGCGGTTATGTGTTATGATGATATTTGATTGATTGAGATGCACCATCATCCCCTTATTTGAAATATATCATGCACATGCATTTACATGAGATTGAATATAAGCTGAGCACGTGAATATTTGTCCGTGTCAGATGATAAGATGTTAAGATTATAATTTGGGAACATGAAAATCGATTGATTTTATGATAGTGCATTGAGATTATCCGCACAAACACGTGGAGATTGTTTGTGTCGATATATGGACCTCGTGATTTCCCCATGGGTCATGAACTCTTGGTGAATTTCAAGTGGTATCATGGATATACGGTTCAGAGAGCACTTGGCATCTGAGGCATATCAACTCATGGTGTCACATTGCATCATTTATTCTTGTTGTTTTCGTGCTTTTTTTGGTGATTGTACGTATGGTGAAGTTTTATTATCCCTATTGATGATAACTTGGTTGATAAGTATAATGTGGACTTGTAAAATTAAAGACTTACTTTCTTATATACTCCTGTCACTATATCTTTGTCGGTCAATAAGATATATTGGGTACACATAGTTTCGTACGAATAAGACGAGTTCTAACATAGACCTTAAAAATCAATCAAAGCGAAAGAGAAAAATAATGCATGCCTACACATCATTCAAGAGTTACTATTTAGGTTTATAGGGGAAATTATTCATAGTTTCCATAACTCTAGTTGCAGATTTATCTACTCATAATTGTTTGATTACAATTTATAATAATTTGGATAAAAGAATTCATGAACTTACTGTATGAATGTTGAATTAAATTAGAAAGTAAGAAATCAAAGATTAATATGCAATTACCATCTCAAGAATTTAAAAATTAAGTAAAAGAAACAAGCCAGAGTTTCTAGGAGTTCAGCAGAGGGAGAGTAAAGGGCTATAACATCTTCAGTTGCAAGAGTAATACGGATGACATGGTTGTCGAAGGAGCTTGGTGTGAACATTAAAATTCATATTTCCATAATTTCTGATAGCAATTTTATTAGAGATTACATATGAAAATTCACAAAAAATTAAGTTACCTACGAATTTTTCTACAAAAACAATCCGATGGTAAAATCTTCCTAGGTAATTGTTCTCTGCGAATTTTAAAATCCCCAAGTAATTTACCTAGGGATATATATTTCGCATGACATGGTTGTCAAAGGAGCTTGGTGTGAGCATTAAAATTCATGTTTCCATAATTTCTGATAGCATTTTTATTAGAGATTACATATGAAAATTTACAAGAAATTAAGTTTCCTACGAATTTTCGTACAAAAACAATCCGATGGTAAAACCTTCCTAGGTAATTGTTCTCTGCGAATTTTAAAATCCCCAAGTAATTTACCTAGGGATTTTGTATTTCGCATGACATGGTTGTCGAAGGAGCTTGGTGTGAGCATTAAAATTCATGTTTCCATAATTTTGATAGCATTTTTATTAGAGATTACATATGAAAGTTCACAAGAAATTAAGTTTCCTACGAATTTTCCTATAAAAACAATCCGATGGTAAAATCTTTAATTTCTAGGTAATTGTTCTCTGCGAATTTTAAAATCCCAAAATAATTTACTATGGAATTTATATTTCGCAGGTAAATTACTTGAGAATTTTCTTGAAAAAAATATATCAAATTCTTTTTGTAAAAATTGACAAAAAATAAAATAAAATTCTAGACAATATTAATTGATAGTTTGTATTCTTGAACCTCATACTCTTAGGACACCCCCACACATAGGCACCTACTTAATTGCTCTAACTTAATCCTAGTTCACTCTACTTAATTGCACTAACTTAATCCTAGCCAACTATCCAATGCCCAACCTATATATAATTACTCTTTTCTATAAATGCTAAAGATATGTGTGTTTATCAGACGTGGTAAAAAGTAACACTAGCATTACACTAAATGTTGTTGCTTTTCTTCAATTTGGTTAATTTTAAAGTTAAATTTAACTAATTGAGTATTAAAATACAATTAAGATATTCATTATACAAAAAGTAGTATAAAGACATCTCATATCATTATGAGATAAAAATATGTCTTAAAATGTTAAGTAAAGTTCATGTGATTTAGTTTTTCATAAATAAAGCATGACGATTATTTATATATTAAAATAAATCATTACCAGCCAACATATCATGAAAATTTTATGTTTACGCTCTCTATGAGATAATATTTATAACGAAGCATATTAAATATGGAGAAAATTTATGTTATGCATACAAAGTACTTATAAATAAATAATTGAAGATATAAATATATTTGTAAATTTGATGTAGAAGGAAGTTATATTGAATGTGCAAGGATGTTATAAATCAATAATTGATAGTATATATTATTAGGAAATTTTGTATTTATAATTTTAAGTTATCTTTTAATAATTACATTTGAATATACTTAATTTTCTACTTGGATATAATATCATTTAATACCTTACTATAGAACATTTATTTTTTTATTTTTAATACTAGTAAAAATATAATATACCAATTAGATATACAAGTAAAAATTATTTTTTTTTCTTCATATAATTCTATCAACAAGGGGTGATTAAACTTTTCTGATAGTTACTTTTCTGTTGGATAAATGACTATACATATAATTTTAATTCTTTCTATATTTCAAATTAAAAAATAAAATAAAAATGTTACCATTGGTTTTTAGTGAGATGAAATATTAATTATATTTAAGCATTCTAAAATTTATGATAATGTTCCAACACCGTATTAATTTGACAAATACTTATGATAGTTACTTTTCTATTGGATAAACAACTACCAATATAATTTTAATTATTTGTATCTTTCAAATAAAAAAACAAAATAAAAATGATATCATTTATTTTTAGTGAGATAAATTATTAATTATATAAAAATATCTATCCTAATATTTATGGTAATGTTCCAACACCGTATTAGATTGATAAATATTTATGATAATTATTTTTCTATTGGATAAATAACTAGCCACCTAATTTTAATTCTTTGCTTCTTTCAAATAAAAAAATTTAAAAAATAATAACACTGATTTTTAGTGAGATTAAATATTAGTTATATATGAGTTAAAAATATTCATCCTAAATTTTATGATAATGTTTCTAACACCTTATTAAATTGATATTATTGCATAATAATTTATCAAACCTAAAAATAGAATAAATATTTAACAATACATGTCATTCTAGTGATCATTTGTCCTTTTTATATTATTATATTTTTTCAGTTTCGTAAAAATATTTTTAAGAAAATATTTCCCGAGGACTCCTAATTTTGAAAAATCATTAGATTTCAATAAAAAATTATTCCAACTAAATTATATTAAAACTATTCAACTTTGCATATTTCCAAGTAAATCCCTCCAAAATTTCAAAAACAAATTCACAACAATAGAATCCCAAAGCAATTCTTTAAGTAAGAAAATTCCTAAGTAAATCCCCAACAAAATTCATAGAGCATGAATACCCATGCATTACCACATAAAAAATATTTCTAGATGAATTTCTTAAGTAATTATTTGCAAATAAATTTATCTAGGAATTTTCTTGTGAAAAGATAAAAAAAATATCCTTTTTATTATTCCTTGCGAATTTACCTATGAAAATAATACTTACAAATTATTTGTCGTAGATAATTCCCTAGGTAATAATTTTGCGAACCCTCCAATTTTTCTAGAAAATTATTTTCGCAGGTAAAGAAGTCTATAATTTAGAATTTCATATTTTCGCATGAAAATTCGTAGGAATTTTTTGCAGAAATAATCCTCAAGTTAAATTCATTGGTAATTTACAGTTTTCTAGTAATTATATTGTAATACGAGCACCTACGTACTATCTTGCTTACGAATATCACATATTTGATAGATTGGAACATTATGAAGCTTTACAAAAGACAAACAAAAAATCTTGAGAATTCGTGACACGTATTCGGCATTCGAGGTAGGTTAAGACTTTTAGACTTTGTTGAAGGATATTTTCCTAATTAAAGATTTAAAAATTGAAATAGACAACGGGTAAGGGCGAAAGATGGAAGTCTTGTACTCATGGTGTAACAGGTATTGATACGAGTACCAGTTATATAAAGGTAAAGTTTATTACTATAAAATTTGAATTGTAATCCGAGAATGTCAAAGCATATGGGCTTTAACTGATGTATTATTTACTTGAATTTTTTTGTGATGTTTCTTTATTAAACCCGTATAATGTGACATTTGAGGTGGTTATGTGTTATGATGATATTTGATTAATTGAGATGCACCATCATCCCCTTATTTGAAATATATTGTGCACATGCATTGATATACAATTTAGTATAAGTTGAGCATGTGGAGATTTTTCCGCGCTAGATGATGAGATGTTTAGATTATAATTTGGAAACATGGAGATCGTCTGTGTGGAAATTGGTTGACTTTATGATAGTGCGTTGAGATTATCTGCACAAACACGTGGAGATTGTTTGTGTCGGTTTATGGACCTCGCGATTTCCCCCTGGGTCATGAACTCTCGGTGTATTTTCGTGGTATCATGGATATACGGTTCAGAGAGCACTTGACATCGGAGGCATATCAACTCATGGTGTCAGATTGCATTTCATCTCATTGCATCATGTATTCTTGTTGATTTCGTGCTTTTTTTGTGATTGTACGTAACGTGAAGTTTGATTATCCCTATTGATGATAACTCAGTTGATAAGTATAATGTGGACTCTTAAAATTAAGACTTATTTTCTTATATACTCCTGTCACTACTTCTTTGTTGTTGGTCGATGAGATATATTAGGTACACATAGTTTCATACTGATATTACACTTGCTTCACTCTTTTGTGGTGCAGATTGTATATTGAGTCCGAACATATTTCTTGAAGTTGTAGTGAGTTGCTTGGATATTTTGCGGCCCATAACTTCATTTATTTTTGTTTATTAGGTTATTTTGGTATCTGATAGGATATTTCTTATGTTTAGATTTTCATATTCGTTTGGACTTGTATCATATTGTAGAAACTCTTGTACTTATAACACTAAATCTTGGGATGACATTTATATTTTCCGCATTTTTTTTGAAAGACTTAGTATGTTAGATATTAGTTACTTATCTTTTAACATTTAAGTTGAATTTGTAAACTTATTGGGTTGTCTTATCTATCGGTTGGGAACATAGGTGCCATCACAACTTGTAATTTTGGGTCGTGGCAACTATTTACTATTAAAAGTTACAAGTAAGATGAAGAGACTTAAGTTATAAATAATTCAAATGTAAAATTTTATTAGACATTAAATGTATTACTATTCATGCATTGATTTTATTTGTAAAATAAATAAATTAATACAAGGAGTGAAAACACAAAAAAAGAACAGAGAAAATACAATAATTGATGACTATATAAAAATTATAAATACATTTCAAAGCAAAAAAACGGTAATGAAAACATATTGTTACATACACAAAAATGGCATCATAAAAATAATATTTTATTTTTCAATCTATTTTATAATTATAACAAAAATGAAACTTCTAATCATCATGATTTTTGTTATTGTTGTTAAAATGAGATAAATATATTAATTTTGCTTCATAACAGAAAAAAAGTAGAATAATAAAGAATAAAATGATTAGCATTGACAATATAATACATTTAGTTAAACTATTTTGTCACGGTCCAAAATTACTAGTCGTACTACAAAAAAATCCCAAATTGTCAACAAATTTTACTAACAACTTAAGTTGGTTAGTATTCTACTAACAAATTACCAACATATTTATAATTGACTTTTACTTTAAAACTTGATAATGAAATTCTAACAAATTACTAATCAAAATCTTACTAACTAAGTATTTAGTTGAAAAATACGTCGGTAAAAAATGACACGAAATTTAGCAACATTCTATCATGAATTACCAACTGAAATATTACTAACACACACATTTTGTTGGTAATATTACCAACGAAGTATATATTGGTTGGTAAATATGACAAAAAAAATTTGTTTATGATTTATTAACATATACCAATGAATTACTAATCAAACATTTACCAACGACTGGATTGTGTTGCTAAATTTACCAACCAAATATGAATATGTTGGTAAATTAGTAACGAAATGTAATTTGTTGGCAAACTTGTCAACCAATATCCAATTAGTTGAAAATTTTGCCGAAGAATAAAGATTGCAGTTAGTAAATTACTAATATCATTAAAATGGTTGGTAATATACCAACCGATCATTAATTCATTTGTAAAATATACCAACATATTAATTATTAGTTGGTAATATTACATATGAATGTTTAGTTGAATATTAATTATTACCAAATGTAATAAATTTTTATTGATAAATTATTAATTACTAACTTATATCTGAATAGTTGATAAATTTATCAATTGAAGTTAAATTTTTGGTAAATCAACGTCTAGTGTTGAGACTTTCATATTCAATTTGTGTCGTTAGGCGTTTTAACATTTTAATTTTAGTCAAAACTTGACTTTGGTCAATATTTATTGTAAACTTGCTGAGATTAGAACTATGTAAGTGTCATAAAATTAGAAAGGTCAATTTTTATGTAACAGGAAGGTTGGTTCAAGTATTGAGGCTTTCGTTTTTTGTTTGTGCCATTAGGTGTTTTAAATCTTATGTTTTGGCCAAAATTTGACTTTGGTCAATATTTTTGTGAACTACTCCGATGAGAATTCGATTAGCGTAATTAACTCCAAAAGATCACTTTTTATCTAATAGGATGGTTGGTTCCAATATTGAGGCTTTCATTTTTACTGTGTGTCGTTAGGTGTTTTAACTTATGATTTTGCCAAAGTTTAATTTCAGTCAATATATTTGATAAACGTGCTCAAATAAAAAATCTGACAATGCAGGTAGATTTCTAAAGGTCATTTTTATGTTATTAGATAGAGAGTTCGGGTTTTGAGGATTCCGTTTTTAGTTTGTGCCGTTAGACATTTTCATTTTTAAGTTTTGACCAAAATTTCACTTGGTCAATATTTTTAGTAATGGTGCTCGAATTTAAATTTTGTCATCGCCGTTAGCCGTATAAGTTCAGTTTTGGCTCATAGGGTGGTTGGTTCGGATTTTGAGACTTTTAATTTCAGTTTTCATCTAAATTTTCACTCTTGGCTAAATTTTTAATTAGGTCAATTTTTTTGAGAAACATGTTGAAATTTGAATTTCGTTAGAGCGGTTAGCTCTGAAGGTCATTTTTCGTCTTATAGGATGGTTGGTTTGGATTTTGAGGTTTTCATATTAAGTTTATACCTTAGGCGTTCTAAATTTTAACTTTTGGCCAAAATTTAACTTTGCTTAACATTTTTTGTGAACGTACTCTAATGAGAATTTTGCCAACACGATAAGCTTTTGGAAGATCATTTTTATATCTAATAGGATGTTTGGTTCAGGTTTTGAGGCTTCCATTTTTAGTTTGTGTTGTTAGGCGTTGTAACTTTTAAGTTTTGGCCAACAACTAGATTTGGTCAATAAATGTGTCATATTGAGATTAATTTAACTTGTTATCATAAATTTTGGGGAAAATGCACAAGTACCCCCTTAACCTATGCCCAAAACCTCAGAGACACACTTATACTATACTAAGGTCCTATTTTATCTCCCTGAACTTATTTAATAAGTATTTTTCTACCCCTTTTCGGCCTACGTGACACTAGCTTGAAAAAAAGTCAACAAGCATTGGGCCCACAAGATAGTGCCACGTAGGCCAAAAGGGGTAGAAAATTATTAATAAAATAAGTTCAGGGAGTAATAAGATCTTAGTATAGTATAAATGTGTCTCTGAGATTTCGGGCATAAGTTGAGGGGGCACTTGTACATTATCTCTAGATTTTGCATTGTTTCATTAAAATATTATTTCTAAAATTGATATTAATATTTTTGGATTTATATTTGTGCTTTTATATTTTTAAATACAATAAATTAATAAATATTTAATTATTGAATACTCATTTAGTTGATAATATTTTGAACATATTGTCAATCAATTACTAACCTAACATTGAACTTCAATGATATATTACCAACAAACTAACATTCAATTTGTAAATTTATTAGAAAAACAAATAATCATACTAACGTATTTGAAAATTATTACCAACAAGGGTTGTTGTGGAGTGCTAAGTACAATTCATCCTTAATCAAGAGGTCTCAAGTTCGATTTTTTCTGAGTACGGAGTTGCGTTTGTTAGGAAGCACTTTGATTTACTCCTAATGGACAACTTGGTGCGAATTCGGATATAGTCGGGCTCCAATGTGGGTGTCGGGCACTGGATGGGAAACTAAAAAAATTATTTGAAATTTATTGGTAAACTACAACATAAATATTTTGTTATTAAATTGTCAACCAACGAAATCGAATAATGAAGAAATAAATTTACTAACTTCATTTTAATTTGTTGCTAAAGGTACGAACGTTATACTAACTAAAAATCAGTACGTGAATTTACAAACAGAAATTTCAGGGTCATGTTTCAAAATTTTGTAACAACATTTTTGGTGTTTACCAACTGATATTTGGTTTGTAAGGTTACACAAATTAAAATCTATTGGTAAACACAAAAAATGTTGTTGGTCAACTGAATTTTGATTTGTCAAGTTTACCAAAAAATTAAAATATGTTGGTAAACACCAAAAATATTTGGTGACAAGCTTTTTAGCAACGAATTAATATAAGTTCACATTGGTTGGTAGCTGAATTTGCCAACCGATTTGATCAATTTACCAACGAATTATTTTGTTGATAATTGAGAATCCTTTTATAGGCACCTATGTTGTCAACCGATAGGTAAGCTAACCTAATGCATTTACCAATTCAATTCAATATTTAAAGTAGAAAGATAAGATAAAACATAATACCCAATCACTAAGTCATTTACATGTATGAAATGCAAAAACCTAAACTACCACCCCAAGATTTAGTGTCATAAGTACAAGAGCGTCTACAATATGATACAAGTCCAAACTAATATGAAAACCTAAACATAAGAAATATCCTATCAGAATACCAAAATAACCTAATAAATAGAGGTAGATGAAGGCGTGTGCCGCAGAATATCCCAAGCAGCGCACTGCAACTCCAAGATAATCAAAACTCATATTCAAGCACCAAGAAGTGCCTGAATTTGAAATCTAATCTGCACCACAAAAGAATGCAACAAGTGTAGTATGAGTACGAAGCCACGTGTACCTAGTATAATTTTTCAAATTCATATCAAATTTGTCAACCAAGATTTCATCAATGGGAATAATCAAATGTCTCGTATTTTCCAAACACCAATAGAACACATAATCAAGCCAGATTGAAGGATGTAATGAGATGCAATGCAATGTGACACTATGAAATGATATGTCTGAAATTGTCAGTACTCTCTCAACCGTATATACATGATACTCTTCGAAAATACATCGATACTCGTACTAATGCCCGTCATACCATTGGTACGAAACCCCCATCTTTCGCCCTTACCCCTTATCTCTTCCATTTTAAATCTTAATTATAAAACATCTCTCAATGAAGTTTGAAAAGTCTTAACATACTTCGAATGCTGAAACATATCACAAATCTTCAAGATCTTATTTTTCTCTTTCACAAGCTTCAAGTGTTCTCAATCTATCAAATATGTATTATTCATAAGTAAACGAGTCCATAAATATCCATGTTGTGATACTTCTACTCTGGATAGAAGTCATAACACCTAAAGGAAGATAATATTATCGAGATGATTTCTAGGAACTAAATGTTTTTATAAGGACTTTTCTCATGTCCTAAAGCTACAGACTCACCGAACAATGAGTAAATGTCATGACTACACCAATTTATTGACATCAAACTATACTTCTTCCACTCATTAGTCTATATTTTTCTTATCATTAGCCCTTATTAATTTTTCCATTACTATGCCATGATGAGCCACTCAACTAGTACGTTTCTCCTTCATAACCCAACTGCAACAAGCTGGCACTTAATTCCTTTCATCACTATTCATCATATATCCCTACAACTAAAACATATGAGTCTTGTTTTTGAAATTTAAACTGCTAAAAGGATTACTAATAATTAGTTATCCTAATTTATTCACTGCCCATCTTGCATATATTGGTTCAACCAACGAATGTTAAAATATATGTAAAGTACATCAATAATTGATAGGTGCACTAATTTAGTCTTTAGTATTCAATTGATTAAATAAGTGGAAATTTCTAAACCCAATTAAATCCTTCGTCGAATTCATGTACACTTATCCTCAATTCCATTGCACCAAATAATTCACATCAATTAATGTACATTTGATAATTTCCTTCAAAGATGAAATTGGTAAAAAAAGAAAAAACTCTTACCTGAAGCAATTTTTTCCTAACGTTGAGTACTCCATCTTCATTGTAATACGCCACAATTATTTAGTGGTGGTTAAAAAAATATAAAACATCATTCTACTTTATTTTCATAAAAATAGATCAAGAAAATTAGTGTGTTAAGTAAATTATTAATAGCCTATGAACCATTAATTACATAACCATATTTAAACAATAACTCAAATTTTCAATTTAATTTACGGAGAAAGTAAAAATTATTCTAGTACTTAAAATGATCTAACTGGTCGTTACATATTTATACAAATAAAATTTAAACATCCTAGCAAAAGTAACTAAGTTGCTAATACAATTCAAAGTAAAAAAATAATCTCTAATTATGCTTCATTTTTCCCCTTCTACCAGCTTCCTTTTCAAGTAGATCCGCCATCATGTTTTGATCCATATGTCAAACTTTTCATTATATGCAACCAACTGGATAAAAAAATTCATATACCAATTAAAAATTATGTCAAAAGAAAGAACGAAATATAAACTACATGTAATATATTTGTATATTATCTTTCCAATAGTATTGACAGTACTAAATAATATTATTTCATAAAATATAACAAATCTTAAGATCAAACTATGTTTATCCAAAAAAACCAACTACTAGAAAGAGCAATTGCATACAGAGAGATTTTTCTAAATCATACTTGCTTGATGAATGATAATACAAAGATAAAAAAAATTAAGAAAACATGTCTAATACATAAAAAGAAAAAGAAAAATTGAGAATGAAATATATCTTACCTTCATATACTCTTTTTTGTTACATGTTAGTTAATTTACAAACAACTATGATGAAGAGAAATTATAACTTTGTATGTGAATCTTCATGAAAATACATATGAATTTATATAGACAAAATAGAGGAAAAGAAAAAATAAGGACTTGAGAATGAATATTTTTTTGTTACATGCTAGTTTCATTCACAAACCAACTACGAATGTCACATCCGAGGAGCACCTCCTAGACGTAACCGGCGTCGTCGTCCTCTTTGAGGATTAAAACTAGCCTCTTATTTTATATCATTACATTCATAGGTTAAAATACGGAAAAATTTAAAACTTTTAATTACTTCTACGTTGAGGTTTACATAGTTTCATTCACAAACCAACTACGAATGTCACATCCGAGGAGCACCTCCTAGACGTAACCGGCGTCGTCGTCCTCTCTGAGGACTAAAACTAGCCTCTTAGCTTATATCATTACATTCATAGGTTAAAATATGGAAAAATTTAAAACTTTTAATTACTTCTACGTTGAGGTTTACATAGACCTCTACATACACATAATATTTATATCGAGTATACATAGACCCTTCGTATAGGAAGATTACATAGTCTTCTATTTTTATTGCACATAGATATATAAGATATAACATAATATCAAATGAATGTCTTATTTCATAACCATCTAACAAGAGTATAACAATTTGCCCTCGAAAAGTGAGGCCTACCCAACTTGGATGAATGAGAATTTCAAGTCTTCCTTCAAAGTCGTTTCAAAATTCCTTCAACGAACGAAACCTAGAATGTTGGGAAAAAGGGAGAAAATGGGGTTAGTACACCACTTGTACTAAGTATGAGACCATATGCATAAATAGTATCAAATCATGCTAAAATTAGACATTTAATTAAAATATGCTATTTTACATTTAGAAAGCATTATGCATATTCAAGAACCAATACAAGTCATTAATACATATTCATCAAGTCAGAACCATGTACTATACAAGACCAAACCACCTTAAGTCAAATCAAGTCACATGCATATCAACATACTTAAACCCATAAACAAATACAACTCTATCATCAAGTCATAACATCACAAACAGAATATGAGTTCATTGAAACATAATCAAGCAAGATAATTACCCATACCCTCATTAAGTCAACAAGTGCAATGACCAACAAAAGCCACATAAGCTTATTCAATCAAGCAAACCCAACAAGAACCATGACTAATATCCAACTTCGCATAGCATATCATTTAAGAGTACATATCGTCATATTATAGCAATGGATATCAACACATGTTCATAAGTGAAACCAATCATCATGTAGTATAATCAATGTGCAAGATCATCATATACATAGCATATACAATAATAAGCATATTCACATATAAGAACATCCTTTTACGACTTCCCTCAGGGCTAACTAGTGCAATGTTTAGGTAGAGTCCCATACCCCTACCTAGACTAAGCTAAACCCCTTAGGTCATCCTAGTTAGAGTTCATTCCTTTAGTTCATTTTACCTTTTTGGTAACATCTTGCCTTAACCGACATAGATCATATAAGCTAATGTGGAATCCGGTGTCATATAACCCTGCACCGAAGGAAGGCAGACTACTTGCCAAGGTAGTACCAAAACATGAACATAACAACTATGTGGATCCATTATCTAGTATTCCTATAGGGAAAAATAGTTCAAGAACTAGAAAATATAGTTGGGACCCTCTTTAGTTACATGCATTATAATCTCTAATATCAAGAGTAAATTAGTGATCTTACCTTCCCTATGTGGGAAGGGACACTCCTCACTCTAGTTCACTCGGTGCTAAGCTAGAGTCCCTTTTGAAATGTCTTTAATGTATTTATTAATCATCATAGCTTAATGTAGGTCATAGGGTCTATACCTTGTATAATAATCATCATCATAGCTTAATAAGAATTGCATGAGTATAGTCCTTTTATTACAATTCATATAGGTGATGTTAGAATATTTAAATAATTACATCATGATAAGGCACATTGGTAAGTTATCACCATCCTTATAGAATTTACATCTTAGACAACACCTCACAAATAATAGTAAATACATTTCAATTAAACATCATACAAACCTTAACAATCCTAATACAAGATATACTTCAATGCAATATCCTCACTTAATCTCAAGTAACCACAATTGAAGTAAGAGTTAAGATCTCAAGACTTACCAAGTCTTCTTCATAAAACACATCAAGGTATTACCATCAACCACTCAATGCAACCCAACAATGGGTATAATACCATCACATAATAGTAATCAACATGATAATGAAGTCAATTGAATCACTATGCCGCAATCCATCACTAGTTCATAGCTTAAGATAAAAGATTTAGATCAAAGTCATAATCTAGATCAATTACTCAATAACTAGAACGATAAGACTATAATTCATCTTAATATATTCATAATGATACAATAACATAGTATAGTAGTAATTTAACCAATAACCAATTCAATTGAACCAACACTACACAGTTCATATCAAGATCACAACCTAGAGTTAAGGGGGAGAATCATCTTCTACAAACTAGACCAATCCATAAACAAAAACATAATTGAGAAATAATAAATGTTAATCTATTCATATTATCCAAAATAAATCATGAACAAAGCAATTCAGAAGATCAATTTCGAAATTGGAAAAGACCCACTTGAATTTCATACTTTTGAAATCAATTTGATGGAACCCTTTGGGAAAACAAGTCCCAAAGATGAAAGAAATACCATACCTTGTTATTTTATAAATATTTATGGTGGATATTGAAGAACTAGAACCCACCTTTTGACCTTGTCTTCTATGGTGTTCTTCAACTTGGGAGAGAGAAAGAAGAGAGAAGGAAGAGAGTTTGGGTTTGGGAATTATGAGGCCTTAGGTTAGTTTAATTATCTTAGGGTCTTTATATAGGTCATTAACCAACTTAATTAGACCTTCCTGAACCCCTAAATAATTAACTAACCACCTAGTTAATTAACTTAACCAATTTAAAAATGTGCAGCAAAACAGTCTTGCCAGATGAGACCACGACAAACGGTCAGTTTGTCACGAAGGACACTGTCCATTTCCGTGTTGCACACTTGTCATTTTTGTCTGGGACTTGTCAAACAGTCCTTCAAGAATTTTTCTAAATGTACATCAATGTAAGAAGTCCACGCCCCGTCTATTCGACAACGGATCGTTGCATCCGTTGGTGGACACTGCCTTGGGCAGCCTTTGACCCCAAAATGCAAGGGTTGGTCCTTGGGGAGTCGTACCCGGCCGTTTTGATTATGAATCAACTCTAATCCGTTTTAGGTACCCTTCCACCAAAATTCATCAATTTTCGACTCCTAAAACTTGGTCAAATAGGCTAAGGCACACTAGAACCTCATTGAACTTGTTTGCAGACATCATGGACGTTCCTTGACGCTTGGATTTCTAAACTTCCTAAATGACTTGTATGCATTAAAATTGACCTTAAAACATGTCTAAACCTGTTGACACCTAGGGTAGGCTCTATACTATGTCTTAGACTTTTGAAGTGTTACATTATCCCCCCTTAGGAACATTCGTCCCCGAATGACACTAAAATCTTTTAAAAGGAAGAAATAGACTCAAGACTAGCATCCCAACCAATCAACAATACATGACAACATGAGTTGCAACATCAATCATGACATTTGCACATAACAATTCAAACTTGAATTAGCACATATAAGACTCAAATATCACATTATGAGGAATTTTCCTTCTCACACAACAACATAAGCTCAACATACCATACATGAGTCAACGATGTCAAAATTAAACTTAGACATGCTCAACATCTTTTCTTAAAGACATACCATATAAAAATGCACAACATAACTCAAAACAAGAAGAATTGCAAAAAATTCAATTCAAAAGCACATTTGCTGTAACTTCACTGTAATGACACCATAAAATTAATATTTTTGCAAAACTTCTAAAAAATTCAAGGCAACTTCAAATTTAGTTATTATATTCATTATTAGTAAGAACAACAAGAGATAAGGATAAAGGGACTTCATGTTGGCCTCGGCCTCCCATCTTGATCCCTCAACAAGGTGGTTTCTCCATAACACTCTTACGGAGGCCACCTCTTTGTTCCTCAACCTCTTCACTTGACGATCAAGGATTTCAAATGGACACTTCTCATAGCAGAGGTTATTGTTCACACCAAGACCCTCAATAGGAAGAATAAACTCGGAATCACCGATACACTTCTTAAGCATAGAAACATGGAAAACCGGATGAACGAAGCCAATTCACTAGGAAGCATTAACTAATACGCCACCTTACCAATCCTTTGCAGGGACGCATATAACGAGGACTCAAATTCCCTTTCTTACCAAATCTAACCACCCCTTTCATAGGAGAAATTTTTGATACACTTTGTCACCTTCTTCAAACTCTAATTCCCTTCTTCTATGGTCGGCATAAGACTTTTGCCGGCTATAGGCTTTTTTCAAGCGATTTCTTATGATATGAACCTTCTCCAAAGTCTTATAAATCAAATTGGGACCCAAAAGTTAACACTCACCCACATCAAACCATCCAATTGGAGATCTACATTTACTACCATACAAGGCTTCATAATGAGCCATAGGTATAAATGAATGGTAGCTATTGTTGTAAGCAAACTCACCTAAGGAAAATACTTATCCCAATTTCCCTTGAAATCAATGATACAAACTCTAATCATATCCTCAAGGGTTTGAATAGTACGCTCCTCGGGTTTAGGGTTTAGGGTTTATGGTTTAGCTTGAATATCCGTTTGGGGACGAAAAGTGGTGCGTAGCTTCACCTTGGTACCCAACCCTTTTTGGAATGACCTCCAAAACCTAGATGTGAATTGTGCACCCCTATCCGATAGGATAGATAACGGAATACCATGACGACACACAATCTCATCTATGAATATCTTTGCATAATCTTTCGCCGAATAAGTAGACTTGACGGGAATAAAATGAGAGGATTTGGTTAACCTATCCACAACCACCCATATGCAATTATATTGATTTTGCGTCCGAGGCAAACCTACCACAAAATCCATATTGACGTCTTCTCAATTCCATGTAGGAACTTGAATTTATTGAAGTAAACCACCTGACTTTTGGTGTTCGGCCTTCATTTGTTGGAAATTTAGACACTTTGCAACGAATTTCGTATGTCCTTCTTCAAAACTTCCACCAAATCACCTACCTAAGGTCATGGTACATCTTGGTCGAACCTGGATGAATAGAGTAACGGGACCCATGAGCTTCCTCAAGAATCCGGTTCCTCAAACCATCTACATTGGGAACACACAACTTTCCTTGATACCTCAAGACACCATTACCCCAAGGAGAATGACTCATTAAACTTACTAAGAACTAATTCCTCAACTCCGTTAATGGTTTATCAAGGTGTTGTTTTGACTTCACCTCAACCAGTAAAGATGACTCGGAGTTATGATGGACCATAAAACCATCATTAGGAGAATCTTCCAGTCTAACACCCAATCTAGACAACATATGAACATATTTCACTAGGTCTTTCTTGGCTTCCTATACATGAGACACACTACCCATGGTCATACGAATTAGAGCATCACAACCACATTGGTCTTGCTGGGGTGGTAGAGAACACTCATGTCGTAATCTTTTAATAATTCCAACTACTTTGTTTGTCGGAGATTCAACTCCTTTTGAGTAAACACATATTGGAGACTCTTGAGGTCGGTATACACATCAACATAATCACCATACAAATAATGCCTCCATATTTTCAAGGAAAATACCACAACCGCTAACTCAAGATCATGAGCTGGATAGTTCCTCTCATGCACCTTAAGTTTTCTATAAGCATAGACTACTACATTCATGTTTCATAAGCACATACCCTAAACCCACTCGGGATGCATCACAATACACAACGAAGCCCTTGGTACCTTCCGGTAAAGTCAACACCAGAGCGAAAGTAAGCCTATCCTTCAAGATTGGAAGCTTCTCTCACATTCCTCCGACCACTCAAATTTCTTACTCTTTTGGTTCAAAGTAGTCAAAAGAGATGCAATGGACGAAAAAACATCCACAAACCTCTAATAGTAACCCGCTAGACCCAAGAAACTCCTAATGTTGGTTGGAGTCAATGGTCTAGGCAAATTTTTCACCACCTCGGTTTTCGTTGGATCAACCTCAACTCCCTCACTAGAAATGATATTACCAAGAAAACCCACCGACCTCAACCAAAACTCACATTTGCTTTACTTTGCAAATAATTGGTGTTCCTTAAGCACTTGTAACACCACCCTCAAATGGTCCATGTGTTCACCCTCATTTTTTTAATATACCTAGATGTCATCAATGAAGACAATGATAAATAAATCTAGGTAACTTCTAAACACCCTATTCATAAGATCCATAAATATCTCAGGGGCATTAGTGAGACCAAAATATATTACTAAGAACTTATATTGACCATATCTAGTCTGAAATGTCATTTTTGGTATATCCTCACCTCTCACCCTAAGTTGGTGATACCCAGATCTCAAGTCAATCTTAGAAAAGTAGACCGCCCCTTGGAGTTGATCAAACAAGTTGTCAATACAAAGGAGAGGGTAATTGTTCTTAATAGTGACTTTATTGAGTTGGCGATAATCGATGCACATTCTAAGGTATCCATCCTTCTTCTTCACAAACAAAATCAGAGCACCCCATGGAGAAGTACTAGGTCTAATGAAGTCTTTGTCTAGTAAATCTTTGAGTTGAGACTTCAATTCTATGAATTCAGCCGGAGCCATCCGATAAGGAGAAATTGAAATGGGATTTGTATCCGGTAACAAGTCGATACCAAAATTAATTTCCCATTCGGGAGGAATAACACGAAGATCATTATGAAAGACCTACAGAAATTCCCTCACTACGGGGACCGACTCAATGGGAGGAACTTCGGAGTTTAAATCTTGGACTCTTACTATATGGTATAAATACCCTTTAGAGATCATACTACAAGCATTTAAACAAGAAATGATACGACCTCTAGGAATATAATTTCCCCCATTCCCCTCTAAAACAGGTTGATTTGGAAAATTAAACTTCACCACCCTTGTTCTACAATCTATAGAGGCAAATCAAGCATGCAACCAATCCATACCCAAAATGACATCAAAATCAAGCATATTAAGTTCTACTAGTTCAACATGAGTAACTCGATTGGGCAACATATAGGACAATTTCTCGACACCCTTTTTTATAGCAATCGACTCATCCATCAGGGTAGACACCATAAAAGTTCATTCAAAATATCGGGCAAAATGTCACACTTTTCAGTTACCACTACAAAAAAACTGTTTTTACCGATGGACGAAATTCGTCGCTGAATAGCTTATTCCGTCGCTATTTTGGTTTAGCAATGGAATATCAACGAAAATTCATCTATCGGTATTATGCCCGTAGCTAAGAACTTAGCGATAAAAAATCATATCCGTCGTAAGTTTAGCGATGGATGGGCGACGAATATTTTCCGTAGTTAAAAATAAAGACCAAAAATACCTTCATTATATTTGTAATTTTTGTCGCTAGTTCTATAAGCTATTTCATTGTGTCATTGTATTGACGATAAATTTTTTTTCGTTGATTCCGTCGCTATTACTTGTTATACATTTCTAGCTACAAAAATATGGTTTGAAAACCGTCGCTACGTCTGTCGGCATTACTTTTTATATTTCTGTCTTCTTATAGAAACAAAAATATTGTAGCAAATTTGTCACTAATTCCATCGCCGTTACATTTTATTCGTTTTATTATTGCAAATCCTATTCAAACATATCTTATAAAGTTGCAAAATTAACTTAATTCATAGAAACTAATATTCTTCATGATCCAAATCACATAAAAAACTACAGAGTGCATAACCAAGTTCAAAACAAACCCAACAATAATTTTCAAGCAAACAGACAGTATTTGCAACAAAGTAATATCTAGCCAACAAAACTAACTAAGAGAGATTGGAGAACCACATTAATCTTCATCCGAAAACTGATGCATGAGCCTCATCAACCTTAGCTAGAGTGGAAGTTATAGGAGTCATGTTCGTGTTTGGCTGAGATAAGGTTGAAGAAATCAATCCACGTAAACGCTCAAAAAGTACAGGAACCATTTGATCAGTCATTGAAGGAATCAATCATGTCATAAAGTCATCCAAATTTTCTGTTGCTATTGTTTGAGCATTCGTACATGGTACTGAGGATGAAGCATCAGTTCCAGAAGTTGAGGCACAAAGATTAGTCCCATAAAATGATTTATCATGCGCTCCAAAACCATATACACTTCTTTTTGTTCCCTCCTGCGGCTTGATAATATGCTTGCAATTGATCAACATCAAATTGAGTTTGTGCTTGATTTTTTAATATTTCTAGATACTTTTCCTGTAAAAGACAACGATAGTAAGTGAGATTAATTAACAACAACACCAACAATAACAATAAGCCAAATCACAACAATAACAAGAAGCCAAATTAAGTTTATGGCGATAGCTTAGACAACTTTTTATTTGCATTTTCAAGCCTTTCTAAAATATATTTTGCTCTTTCTTTTTGCCCATAGAGAATGCACGACTTAGAAATTTATTGTGCCATATATATCCAAGAGTTCTCGCTTTGAAAGAAGCCAATATATAAGGAAGACTAAGAAGACATATGATCAGACATGTGGAGAAGGGGACATAGAGATAAATAGCCATTCTTGAGAGGGGTATGGAACAACACCAATATCCCTAACCATCAATTCACTGATATGAAAGACAAGAATATAGAGCATTTATTCTTCAAACGTACTTTCTCTCAAGCATGTCTAACAAACATAAAGAAGTAGCTTCAAATAAATATAGTTCAGCAAGATATAAATGGATAGTGGAATAGAATTTCTAGAAAGGCTACTAGAAAAGTAAGCAAAACGTTGCTACGGAGAATCACAACAATAATTATATATCACATATGAGGCGACAGAAGAAGCGTGCTAGAATCAACGTGTCCAAAATCCAACAACAGTTTGCGAGAAAATAAGACTCCAAAATATACACAAGATACTTGAGGTACTAAATAGTTGTACACACAGCACATATACCCTTTTTTGATTAAAAATGTGGGGGGAAATCTCGAGAGACCGTTAAATGAAAAATAAAATGATTACATATTTCCATCATGACCATGTGCATGGACATGCAAATGTAACTCACTTGGTGTTGGATCTAGGCCCCTTTTCAATAGCCTATCAAGGATTTTTTTTCAAAACATATGAAAATGTGAAAATATGAAAGAATTATATGATGTAATATATGATAGTATAAAAAGGATTTTAAAACTACAAATAAACTCTAGAAAATATGGCAGTCAACCCCTTTTTTCTCAATAAAGGTGGCCTGCAATGTAACTTCAAAGATTTAACATCCTGAAGGTTATTTTTGGACCAAATCAGCCAGCATTCTTCTAAGTAGAATATAAGTCATTATGCTCAATCAACTCTCCCTTCATAGAAACCTCCATTTAGAGTAAAAAACATTTATTGTGTGGTAAACCAAACCCATCACTACATGGCAACCAAATAAGTAAAAAATGATGTCCAATACAATTCTATCAATAAAGATTTATCAATAATAGGGACACTTCTTATTTTTCTTGAGTGCTTCATTTGTTCAAAAACCAAGACATTGTCTAGTGCACAAAAGATTATATGGGTTTCTTCTCAATACATTATTATGTACTACTATTTCTATTCACACTAGAACTCATTACTACTATATATTATGCATACAACTTACACATAATTTGTGGCATGCGTACCCTCTAATCTCTCCAAGTCCACCACACGAAGAGTAGTTGAAGTAAGATCTTTAAAAAGTAAACTCAACTCTGTAAGAGTCTGCCACATATTACTAGGAACTAACTCACGAAAGGCAATTGGCAATAGTCGTTGCATGAAGACATGACAATCATGAATCTTCAACCCAAATATCTTAAATTTTTCTGTGTCAAGGCATCGACTCATATTTGAAACATAAAAAGAGATGACGAAGAGTACTGCAAATAAACAAGACATGAAATACCTATAAAATTTTAGATAATAATAGACATTATTGTTACCTTTTGATGAACGAACAACAATCAAAATTGGTTTTCCTTAGAGCAACGAGCAGCAACAAGCAACAAGGAGGAAGATGAGCTCGAATTTCCTTTTCAAAGAGTAACAGATAGATGATTTTGGCAAGGTTCTTTCCCTGAGAAGGAACTACTCTGTATGTGTATTTAGTGTGGAGAGTGAGTGATTTAATCGATGTGCCCAAGTAATTTTTAATACAAGATAGCGACTAAACATTCCGTCACTATGAAATTTCGTCGCTATGGATCACACTATAGTTTAAAAAGAAAGGCGATCACATAGGGGGAAGTCTCTTGCTCACCTCTAGAGCACTGAGCATAAAAACATGCCCACTCTCCTTGTCTTTCCCTCCACATTTGGGATATCTCAAAATTCGCATCCACTTTTACCATAACCAAAACAGTTATCTGTTCCCTTAAGGCAATCACCATAATGCTTCTTGCAACACTTTCCACAAGTTGACTTCTTTTTTGGTGAGCTAGTACCTCTTCCCTTTTGAGGATTAAGGTTAGACACCCTATTATCACGCGCCTTATGGAACTTGGTTAGAAATCCTCTTTTTGAACCTAGGCTTGTCTTAGATATCAAGCCTACCCTTTGAAGAACCACTATCAAAAGATCTTGCCCTCTTGGAATCTCTATTCTTTTTCTTAGCTCTTGTATCTTCCACTTGTTGAGCATGAACCATGAGATGGGAAATGTTCATATTGTAATGTAGCATAGCTGAATGATATCCCTCTTGAAATTCATTCGACACTCCCGTCACAAAATGACTCATTTCGTCCGTAGTACCGGAAACCAAAGAAGTAGCATACTTTGACAATTTAGTGAACTTCAAAGAGTATTCAAGTACACTCATACCTCCTTGACGAAATGATGAACTCCACCACCTTGGCTTCCCAATTTTCCCTAGGGAAGAATCTATCAATAAAAGCCTTTTTGAAAACCTCCCAATTCACCGGTCAACCTCTTAAAGGCCTATTGTCCCTCCATTGGACGCACCAAGTTTGGGCCACATCCTTGAGTTGGTAAGTAGCTAACTCGGACTTCTCACTAGTAGTAAACCCTATAGCATAGAGGATATTGTAGATTTCATCAACGAACTCTTGAGGATCTTCTTCAACCTTGGACCCATAGAAACTAGGGGGATTCATCCTAGTGAAATCCCTCAAACGAGAGGACATGGTGCCAACTTGTTGGTTTGCTTGAGGCACAACCTCCCGATTAGCTTAGGCCTTCATGGCTTGAGCTTGAGTAGTGACGGCTTATGCTTGAGTAGTAATGGCTTGGGAGATTTGGATAAATACAACCCTTATGTCACCATCCTTAAAAGGAGGATGATTAACCGGGGCTTGGTTATCATTAGCATCTTCTTCAATAGGAGGGACTTGATTGCCTCGGGGAGGAACTCCCGCATTGTAAATCTCTTTATCAAGTCTTTGTGCCACGTTACTTCGAGTATTCATTGCCTATATTCACTATAAAAGTATTAGATTCTAAAGGCACATGGAGTCACGACTCTAGAGGCACGATATTGGACTTCCAAGAAAGTGAGAGTTTCCTAAGCATCACATAGGTTCCTATCCATAAGTGTGGCGCTCTTCAGAATTATGATTAAGAATTTACATAGATGTGGTTGAGAGTGACATCAACCAAAATATAATCAACCTAATGCTTTGATACCAAGTTTGTTACATCCGGAGAGAACCCCCTAGAGGCAACCGGCGTCGTCATCCTCTTTGAGGACTAATACTGTCCTGTTAGCTTAAATTATTACATTCATAGGTTAAGATGCGGAAAAATTCAAAACTTTTCATTAAATCTAGGTTGAGGTTACATAGACCTTTACATCCACATAATATTTATATCGAGTATACATAGACCCTTCGTATATGAAGATTACATAGTCTTCTACTTTTATTGCACATAAATATATAATCATTGTATTAGTTAGCCTTTAGGGGAGTCCTAGGAATATGTTCTTGTATATGATTATGTTATGATGATATATGTCCTGTACATGATGAACTTGCACGTTGTTGATACTATATGTTGATTAGTTCACTTATGAGTATGTGTTGGGTTATATTGTTGAAAGAGGATGAAATGCATATTTAAATTTATGGTATGTGAAGTTGGACATTAGTTATGGTTTTCTTGTTGTGATCTACTTGATTGAGTAAGGTTATGGGGCTTTGCTTGGTCATTGCACTTGTTGATTTGATAAGGATTTCATGAGTAGCTGTCTTGATTATTATGATATGGTTAACTCTTAGTCATGCTTGTGATGTTTTTCCTTGATGATAGGGTTGTAGTAAATCATGGGTTCAAGTATATTGGGATAAATATTACTTGTTTGAGTTAGAAAGTATGTTTTGGTTGGTTGATATGACTTGTTTGACTTTGCATTAGGCTTTTAAAAGGGTAAAATGACATGTTTTGACTAAATGTCCCTTTTTAGCATGTTTTGCTATTATATGTGCATATGGTCTCATACTTAGTACATATGAAGTACTAACCCAATTTCTTCCCCTTTTCCAAACATTTTAGGTTCTGGTCATTGAAGGCTCATTCAGGACGACTTGAAGAAGCCTTGGATATTCTCTATCATGCAAGTGGGTAGGTCCTCACCTTTCCGTGGATGATACCAATATCTTTCTTACTAAGTTTCTTTGTTTTTCTAAGAATTTTATTCACTTGCATTTTGTAAGACTTGTATAAACATATATGTGGATTCTTTACATTGATGTAGGGATATGCCCATATTGTGATAATTGTTTAGATGGTATGAGATAAGATAATTTTTGAGACTATATTTCTATCTTATATATATGTATGTGCAATAAAAGTAGAAAGGTATGTGACCTTCCTATACGAAGGTTCTATGTACACTCGATACGACTATATTTTGTGTATGTAGACGTCTATGTAAACCTCCAAGTAGATGTAGTGAAAATTTTAAATTTTTCCGCATTTGTCAACTATGAATGTAATGACTTGAGACTAAGAGGCTAGTCTTAGTCCTTACAAAGGATGATGACACCGGTTACGTCTAGGGGGTAAACCTGGATATGACAAACTTGGTATCAGAGCATGAGGTTGAATATCGTTGGGTTGTATCTCTCTATATCTACCAAGTCTATGTAGGTTTGTATTCAAAATTGTGAAGCGTGTCACACATATGAATAGGAATCTATGTGATGCCTAGGAATCATTCTCTTTCTTGGAAATCCTATATTGTGCCGTTAGAGTATACTTATGGTGTGATTTTGCATCTAATCCTATTTTTGTGCTTATAGGAAGCATGAACAGTCAAAGGAATCTAGATCGAAGACTTGAAGAGAAAATTGCCAATACGAGAGATCCTCCCCGTGGTATGCAAGTTCCTCCACCAGAAGAAGCTGCTAATGTTGAACAAGCTCGGATCAATACTTCACCCTTGATGGATGGATATATAAGTGCTGCCCTCATTCAATTGGCTCAAGCCGCCACTGCTCAAGCCCAAGCTATGACGGCCCAAGCCAACCGGGAGCTTGTCTCCCGTCCTCATTAAGAAGTCACTACTATGGATTCCCGTATAAGGGACTTCTCTTGAATGAACCCTCCTACTTTCTACGGGTCTAAGATTGAGTAAGACCCCCAATAATTCATCGATGAGGTCTATAAGGTACTTTTGGCTATGGGGTTGTCCATGAGTGAGAAGTCCAAGTTGGCCACATACCAACTCAAGGATATGGCTCAAACTCGGTATCTGCAATTGACGATAAATAGGCCCTTGAGTGGTGGTCCGTTGACATGGGAGGTCTCTAAGATGACTTTTCTAGATCGGTTCTTTTCTAGGGAGATACGGGAGGAAAAAATGGTAAAGATCATCAACTTTTGCCAAGGAGGAATGAGTGTCCATGAATACTCTTTGGAATTCATTAAGTTGTCCAAATATTCTCCTTCTTTGGTTTTCGATCCTAAAGACCAAATAAGTCATTTTGTGACGGGGTGTCGGAGGACTTACAAGAGGAGTTCCTTTCAGCCATTATACATGACAACATGAACATTTCCCATCTTATGGTGCATGAAAGAAGGGTTGAGGAGACAAGGGCCGAGAGAAAGAGTAGAGATGCTAAAAGAGCAGGATCATTTGATGAAAGTTCTTCAAAGAATAGGGTTGAAATATAAGACAAGCCTAGATTTAAGAATCGGGTTTCTAATCAAGTACCTTCCAAGTTCCCAAAGTCTAGTGGTGATAGGGTCTGTAACACCTAAATTCAAGAGGGGAAAAAGTACTAATTCACCAATCGAGAAGCCATCTTGTGGAAAGTGTGGCAAGAAGCGCTATGGTGATTGCCTTAAGGGGACGGATAATTTCTTTAGTTGTGGCAAGATTGGTCACAAGATGAGAGATTGTTCAAACTTGAAGAGTCAAGACAAGGGTAGTGGTCAAGCTCAATTAAGTGGTTCTAATGAGGAACCAAAGAAGAACTTTTTCTATGCTCTCCGCTCTAGGGGTGAGTAAGAAACTTCTCCTTACATGGTAATCGGTATGTTGAAAGTCTTTATCATTGATGTATATGCTTTACTTGATTCGGGTGCTACATTGTCATGTGTTACCCCTCTAGTAGCTAAAAAGTTTCATATTTTACCTGATATTTGCATGAACCATTTATAGTGTCTACCCCGGTGGGTGAGTAGGTTGTTGCAAAAAGTGTGTGTAGAAATTATCCAATAATGTCGCCCGATAGAGTTTTTTATGTTGATCTAGTAGAACTATACATGCATGATTTTGATGTTATATTGGGTGTGGATTGGTTGCATGCATGTTTTGCCTTTATTGATTGTAGGACAAGGGTGGTGAGGTTTGACTTCCCTAATGAACCCGTTGTTGAGTGGAAAGGGAGGAAATTCTATTCCTAGATGTCGTATCATCTCTTGTCTAAAAGCATTCAAAAATTATCTTTAAAGGTTGTCTATACCATATTGTAAGAGTCCAAGATCTAGACTCCGAATCTCCTCCCATTGAGTCGGTCTCCATAGTGAGTGAGTTTCCGGAGGTCTTTCATAATGACCTTCCCAGTATTCCTCCCGAACAGGAAATTGACTTTGGCATTGATTTGCTACCGGATACAAATCCCATATCAATTCCTCCTTATTAGATGGCTCCGGCTAAATTGAAGGAGTTGAAGGCTCAACTCAAGGACTTACTAGACAAAGGCTTCATAAGACCTAGTATTTCTCCATGGGGTGCTCCGGTTTTGTTTGTAAGAAAGAAAGATGGGTCCTTGAGAATGTGTATTGATTACCACCAACTCAACAAGGTCACTATTAAGAATAAATACCCTCTCCCTCGAATTGATGACTTGTTTGATCAACTCTAAGGGCGACTTACTTTACAAAAATTGACTTAAGGTCCGGGTATCATCAACTTAGGGTGAGAAATGAGGATGTACCAAAGGCGACCTTTCAGACTAGGTATGGGCACTATGAGTTCGTGATAATGTCTTTTAGTCTAACTAATGCTCTAGCGACATATATGGACCTAATGAATAGCGTGTTCCGAAATTACATAAATGCATTTGTTATCGTCTTTATTGACGACATCTTGGCATTTTCAAAGAATGAGGACAATTATATGGGTCATTTGAGGGTAGTATTGCAAACCCTTAAGGAACACCAATTGTATGTCAAATATAATTGTGATTTTTGATTGAGGTCGGTGGCATTTATTGGGCACATCATCTCTAGTGAAAGAGTTGAGGTTGACCCAAGGAAAACGGAAGCGTTGAAAATTGGCCTAGACCATTGACTCCAACCGACATTAGGAGTTTATTGGGTTTAGCGGTTATTATCGGAGGTTCCTGGATGGTTTTGCATCCATTGTATCTCCCTTGACTACCCTGACCCAAAAGTGTAAGAAGTTTGAGAGGTCGGAGGCATTCAAGAAAAGTTTCCAATTATTGAAAGATAGTCTTACTTCCGCTCTGGTGTTGAATTTACCGGAGGGTACAAAGGGTTTTGTTATGTATTGTGATGCATCCTGTGTGGGAGGTGTGTGCTTATGCAACATGGGAAGGTGATAGCCTATGTTAGGAAACTTAAGGTTCCTGAGCAAAACTATCCAACTCATGATCTTGAGTTAGCGGCCTTGTTGTTTGCCTTGAAAAATATGGAGGCATTACTTTTACGGTTTTCATGTTGACGTTTTTACCGACCACAAAAGTCTCCAATATATATTTATACAAAAAGAGTTAAACCTCTGTCAAAGGAGGTGGTTAGAGTTGTTGAAGGATTATGATATGAGTGGTCTCTATCACCCCAGCAAGGCTAATGTGATAGCGGATGCCCTAAGTCGTATGACTACGGGTAGTGTATTCCATATTGATGAAGCCAAGAAGGACATAGAAAAGGAAGTTCATAGGTTGGCTAGGTTGGGGGTAAGGTTGGAAGGTTTTCCGAATCGGGGTGCTATAGTTCATCATAACTACGAGTCATCTCTAGTGATTGAGGTGAAGTCCAAACAACACCTTGATCAACCATTAATGGAGTTGAGAGAATCGGTCCTCGGCAAGTTAAATGAGTCATTCTCCTTAAAGGGGATGGTGTGTTAAGGTACCAAGGGAGATTGTGTGTTCCCAATGTAGATAGGTTGAGGGACGGAATCCTTGAAGAAGTTCATGGGTCCCGCTACTCCATTCATCCGGGTTCGACAAAAATGTACCATGACCTAAGGGAGATATATTGGTGGGAAGGTTTGAAGAGGGACATAGCGGAGTTTGTTGCTAAGCGTCCAAATTGCCAACAAGTAAACGCTGAACATCAAAAGTCGAGTGGCTTACTACAAGAGATCCTAATTCCTACTTGAAAGTGGGAAGATATCTATATGGACTTTGTAGTGGGTTTATCTCGGACTCAAAAGTCATATGATTCCATATGGGTGGTCGTAGATAGGTTGACTAAGTCCGCTCGCTTTATTCCCATCAAATATACTTATTCGGCGGAATAATATGCGAGGATCTTGATAGATGAGATTGTGTGCCGCCATTTTATTCCGTTATCTATCATATCGGATCAGGGTGAGCAATTCACTTCTAGGTTTTGGAAGTTATTCCAAAAAGGGTTGGGTACTAAGGTGAAGTTGAGTACCGTTTTGAATCCCCAAACGGATTGTCAAGCGGAACACATTATTTATACCCTTGAGGATATGCTTAGGGCTTGCATCATTGATTTTAAAGGGAATTGGGATAAACATTTGCCTTTGGTGGAGTTTTCTTATAATAATAGTTTTTATTCATCCATCTCCATGGCTTCCTACGAAGCCTTGTATGGTAGGAGGTGTAGGTCTTTTATTGGATGGTTTGAAGTGGGTGAGCCTTATCTTCTTGGTACCAATTTGATTCATAAGACCTTAGACAAGGTTCATATCATAAGGAACCGGTTTCAGACGGCCTATAGTCGGCAAAAGTCTTATGCCGATCATAGGAGAAGGTATTTAGAGTTTGAAGAAGGCGACAAGGTGTATTTGAAAATTTCACCAATGAAATGAGTGGTTAGATTTTGCAAGAAAGGGAAATTGAGTCCTTGTTATGTGGGTCCCTATGAAATCTTGCAAAGGGTTGGTAAGGTTGCCTATGAATTGAAACTTCCTAGTGAATTGTTTTTGGTACATTCGGTTTTCCATGTTTCTGTGTTGAAGAAGTGTATCGCTGATCCCAAGTCCATTCTTCCTATTGAGGGTATTGGTGTCAAGGATAACCTCTCCTATGAGGAAGTTCCGGTTCAAATTCTTAACAGGCAAGTCAAGAAGTTAAGGAACAAAGATGTAGTTTTCGTAAAGGTGTTATGAAAATATCACCAAGTTGAGGGTGCAACATGGGAGACCGAGGCCAACATGAAGTCCCGTTACCCTCATCTTTTTGATAATTGAGGTCAGTCATTCTTGTTAATAATATAAATATGTCTAAGAATTGAAGTTTCTTGATTTTTGTGTGAAGTTTTGTGAAATGTGCATTTTTGAATACTTCACAGTGAAGTTATAGTTAATAATGCGTTTAAACTTGAAATTTTGCCTTATGGTTTGTTTCGAGCTATATTGTGCATTTTGATATGGTGATTCTTTATGAAATTATATGTAGCATGTTGATAAGTTAAATTTTGTGCTAATTGACTCATGTAATGTATGTTGAGCTCATATGTGTTGTGAGAAGGAAATACCTCATGATGAAGTGTATTAAGCCTTATGTGTGGTAATAGCACTTTTAGAATTGCCTTGTTGAAATGACATGATTTAAGTTGATTTGATATTGTTGATTTGTTGGGATGCTAGTATTGAGTCTATTCCTTCCTTCAAAAGAATTTAAGTGTCACTTGGGGACGAATGTTCCTAAGTGGGGGGCGGGGATAATGTAACACTTTGAAAATTCAAGACGTGTCATAAAGCCTAACATAGGCGTCATGAGTTCTAAGTACTATTTTTAAGTATTATAATGAATATAGGTCATTTAGGAAGTTTAATAACGAAAATGTCCATGACGTCCTGAAGTTGGTTCAAAGAGGTACTAGCATGCCTTAGCCTATTTGAATAGCTTTTAGGAGTCGAAAAGGTATGAAAATTTGGTAAAAATGTATATAATAGGTGTTTATTTTGTTCCATGGTCGAAACGTCCGGGTACGACTCCCCAAGGACCAACCAAGGGCCCTTGAGGAGGACCCCTGTAGGTTGAGGCAACACTGCCTGAAGCAGTGTGCATCGACGAGGTAGTCAACGGCCCGTGTGTGGACCAAAGAGGCGTCGATGACATCTTGGTACCATATTTATCCATGTTGAAGAAGCCTCTTGCCTGCACAGACTCTGAACTCATCGACAGAGTGTAGGAGAAGAAAGGGGTAGGTCCGTAGACTCACAGACGGCCCGTCAGCGAAGTTCTGTTTGTGAGGGGTGATTTTCCAGCACGTTTTTAATGCCAAGTTAATTAATTAATTAAGTGGTTTAATGGTTAGTTAGGGATTAAGGGGAGACTAATTAATTAACTTAAACTCCCATATAAAGGCCCCAACCCTCATTAATCTAAACTCAACTCACAAATAAACTCTCTTCCTTCTATCTTCTCTCTCTCTCTCTACTTGATCTCACCATTGAAGACAAGCTAAGGAAGGGTTTTAGGGGATGGAAAGGGAGGAATTCACCATCAATTCTTCATCAAACTTTAAGTTGTGGGATCTAATTCACCTTTGAGACTCTTTCCACAAAGGGTTCCTTCAAAATGGATTTCAAATGTTGAGTTTCCATGTGGGTTTCAATCAATTACGAAATTGAAGTTATTAATTGAGTTGTTGATAATTTATTTAAGTTATATTGAATATATTAACATGTATTTTATCTTTGTTATGGTAATTGTTGCTGGTTTGGTCTAAATTGAAGAACATGATCCTCAATCCCTAACCCTAGGTTGTGATCTTGACCTATGTTGTATTGTGATCATTCAATTGACTTGGTTATTGATTAGATTACTAAAATATGGTGTTATTATGAATTAAATTAAGATTAATTATAGGCCTATTATGCTAAATCTTGATATGTGATTTAGGGCATGAAGTATATTGTGAAATTGGCCCATGTATCTTGTCTTAAGCTATAATCTAGTGTTGAATTGTGTTATAGAGATGCAATTGTCCTTGATATCTTATTGGTTATCATTGTGTGATGATTTTACTACCCTATTTGGGTTGAGTTATGGGTTTAAGGTAAGACCTTGATGATGAACTATGAGGAAGACTTGGTAAGTCTTTAAATCTCTATCTTTACTTCCAATTGTAATTAAATCATGATTCTATATTGGAGTAAGCTTTGTATTGGGATTGATAGGATGGTATGATGTTGAATTGAAATGTCTTGACTATGTTGTGAGGTTAATTAAGGTGCATGTGTTATAAGGATGGTTATGACTATCAATGTGCATTATTATGACATGAGATGCTAATGTGTTAACCTCACCTATATGAATTTTAATGAAAGGGCTTGTACTCATACAATTCATATTGAGCTAGTGATAATGAAGGTTATACAAGTGGTAGACCCTATGACCTAATCTAAGCTATGATTGATAATGAAAGGCTTAAAGACATTTCAAAAGGGGATTCTGGCTTAGCACCGAGTGAATTACATTGAGGAGTGGCCCTTCCCACATAAGGAAGGTAGGAGCACTACATTACTCTTGAGATTGGAGAGATAATGCATGGTGCATAAAGAGGGTCCCAACTATATCTTCTATTTCTTGAACTACGTTGCCCCCATGGGAATACTAGATAGTGGATCCACGTAGTTGCTATGTTTCATGTTTGTGTTACCTTGGCAAGTAGTCCATCTTCTTTCGGTGTAGGGTTTTATGACACCGGATTCCACACTAGCTCATGTGGTCTATGTTAGTTAGGGCAAGATGTTCCCAAAAGGTAAAATGAATCAAAGGACTTGAATTCTAACTAGGATAACCTACGGGGTCTAGCTTAGCCTAGGTAGGGGTATGGGACTCTACCTAAGCATTGCACTAGTTAGCCTTGAGGGGAGTCTTAGGAAGATATTCTTATATATGTTTATGTTATGATGATATATGGCATGTACACAATGAACTTGCACGTTGTTGATACTACAAGTTGATTAGTTCACTTATGAGTATGTGTTGGGTTATATTGTTGAAAGAGGATGAAATGTATATTTAAATTTTATGGTATGTGAAGTTGGACATTAGTTATGGTTTTCTTGTTGAGGTCTACTTGATTAAGTAAGGTTATGGGGCTTTGCTTGGTCATTGCATTTGTTGATTTAATAAGGATTTCATGAGTAGCTGTCTTGCTTATTATGATATGGTTAACTCTTAGTCATGCTTGTGATGTTATTCCTTGATGATAGGGTTGTAGTAAATCATGGGTTCAATTATGTTGGGATACATATTACTTGTTTGAGTTATTAAGTATGTTTTGGTTGGTTAATATGACTTGTTTGACTTTGCATTAGGCTTTTAAAAGGGTAAAATGACATGTTTTGACTAAATGTCCCTTTTTAGCATGTTTTGATTATATGTGCATATGGTGTCATACTTAGTACATGTGGAGTACTAACCCCATTTTCTTCCCCTTTTCCAAACATTTTAGGTTCTGGTCATTGAAGGCTCATTCGGGGCGACTTGAAGAAGGCTTGGGTATTCTCTATCATCCAAGTGGGTAGCTCCTCACCTTTCTAGTAATGATGCCAATATCTTGCTTACGAAGTTTCTTTGTTTTTCTAAGACTTTTATGTTCATTCCACTTTCATTTTATAAGACTTGTATAAGCATATATATGGCTTCTTTACATTGATGTTGGGCTATGCATATTGTGATAATCGTTTAGATGGTATGAGATGAGACAATTTTTGCGACTATCTTTCTATCTTATATATATGTGTGTGCAATTAAAGTAGAAGGCTATGCAACCTTCCTCTACAAAGGGTCAACATATACTCGATACGACTATATTCTGTGTATGTAGAGTTCTATGTAAACCTCCAAGTAGAAATAATGAAATTTTAAATTTTTCTGCATTTTTAAACCTATGAACGTAATGATATGAGACTAAGAGGCTAGTCTTATTCCTTAAAAAGGACGACGATATCGGTTACGTGTAGGAGTAAACTCGAATGTGACAACTACTACCTGGGGAACGATATTAAATATTGAAATTGCATTGTATTGTAGTAAGTCTCAATGAAACATTATGAAGTTTCAAGTTTATTTTCCGAAATGGCTATCATGTTGACACAGCCAATGAAGGAAAGATTAAGTACCTTTATATTATTATTACAGTAAAATTGGGGAAAAAATATGTGCATGAAAAATTACCCGCATTTTCTTCTGGATTGTACCATATAAGTATTAGTATGGTTGAATCACATGTCATAGTAAACAAAGGGTTTACCAATCCTAATGATTTTATCATTTTTCATGACTAGTTGGGTCATCCCGATTATAATATGATGCGCAAAATTATTGAGAATCTACATGGGCATACTTTAAGGAATCAGAAAATTCTTCAATAAAAAAAATTCTCTTGTGCTACGTGTTCTCAAGGAAAGGTGGTTATTAAACCATCAGCAACTAAGGTTGGGATTGAATCCCTTGCATTTCTGGAATATAGGGAGATATATGTGGGCCAATTCACCCTTCATGTGGGCCATTTAAATATTATATTGTCTTGATGGATGAAGCAACAAGATGGTCAGATAAGTTCTTACAATCAACACGCAATATGACTTTTATGAGGTTGTTAGCTCAAATAATAAAATTAAGAGCACAATTTCCAAATTATGCAATAAAGACAATTTGTCTTAATAATGCTGGTGAGTTTACATTACATGCCTTTAATGATTATTGTTTGTCCACAGAGATAACAATTGAACATCCAGTTTCTCATTTTCAAACTCAAAATGGTCTAGTGGAATCTCTAATTAAGTTTCTCCAACTGATAGCTTGACCATTGTTAATAAGGAAAAAGTTGTATGTTTCAATATGAGGGCTTGCTATTTTTCATGTAACAACATTGGTGCACATACGTATAACTATTTATCATGAATTATCTCTATCATATTTAGTTTATGTTCATTAGCCAAATATTTCCCATCTCAGAATTTTTGGTGTGTGCTATTGTAACACTCTGGAAGTCCACGACTTAGTCTAGAGCCTCACATAATGAACTAACCTTAAAAAAGTGTTTGTAGACCTAAAATAATGTATTTAACCTTATTAGGAAGTTTTGGAATCAAAACATCAAGAAAGGACCATGACTTCAGGAGACTAGTAAAATTGATCTAGTGTGCCTTGGCATGTTTCAAGGGGTCTTAAGAGTCGGAATTTCATCAAACTTGGTGAAAGGTGTGGAACATATAGTAGAGTGTGTTTAGGGCCAACAAGTTTAGGTTACGACTCCCCAAGTACCAGCCTAAAGGCCCTTAAGGAGGACCTTTCCATTGACCCTCTAAACAGTTTTGTGGCAGTGTGCAGTTCATGAGCACAAGCGATGAGTCGTCGTTTGAACGATGCTCCTTCATCCTGTATCATTGGTTGACACTTAGAAATTTGGAAATATGTCTCAAAAAGGTCCTCTTTTACCAAAATGACACCATGCTATGGCGGTCCATTCATGGAACGATGGACCGTCGACTGGGGTCGTCGATTGGGTTTGTTCACTCGAGAAAATATTCTGCTGAGCCAAGGGTGGTTTGGTAAATTTTATCCTTGTATAATAAAGTGTGGGGTAGTTATAATTTATTAATTTTAAGTGTATTAAAATAATTTAACTCATTAAAACAAATAACTCTTCATAACTTCCAAAAAAAATCAAAACCTACTTTCCCTCTCTCACAAATTTTGTCACTAGACCACCATTGAAGAACAAAGAAGAACTCAAGCTAGTACACTCAAGATTCGTCCTTTCTCACTTCAATTTTGTGTAATATCATCAATTAAGGTTTGGGGATATTGGACCATTGGTTAATGGACTAGTTTCTCCATGAAGACCTTCAAAACTTCTAATTTCGAAATCTATATTGTGACCAAAACTAGGATTTTGTAATCAATCCATGGGTTCACTCTTAAATTATTTTATTTATGTTATATGACTTATATTATGATTATATTAGGATTAATTTATGACTTATATTGTGAAAATCTCTCAATAACCCATGTACCCTCATAACCCAACTTTCATCAATGTTGTGGGATGAATTGAGTAATTATGAGCATGATGTATAGTAATTAATGATTGTCTAGTTATATAATCTTGTCTTCCGTGACTATTATTATTTGAATAAGTGTAATCATGATTCTTGATTCCAAACCTTGAAAATAAGGTAAATTCTAGGGTTGTTTATGAGATGAACAATATTGTACATAGACTTTAAATTTGCTTGCAAGGTGTATGGTTTATGGAAGGATACAAGAAAGGTAATTGGGATGGTTTGCATTATTTTGAACCTTTTATATTATGTAGTATGAATAATGAATAATGAAATTGGTCTCTTGTATTGATTGAAAGTATATTTCTCATGAAAACACCATAATTGAGATTATGGAAGTACTACTCACATATGTATGGTGATTCTAGGGTGAAAGTACCTTCTCACCTAATAAATATAAGAGGTCTATGTTAAATTGTATTGAATGAAGATGATTTACTCTTCACACATGTAGATACAATTAAAAGAACAATGGTAGTAAGTTGGGAAGTATATTAAGCACCGAGAGAATATGGTGAAGGAGGAAAAGACCCTCCCGTTAATGTAGGAGGTCCGGTCATCCTAGTGCTACTCATGAGATGGGGACTCTCCCTCTAATTTAATAGGTAGGGTCCTTAGAATCAATCTCCCTATCTCTTAACTACGTGCCCCCGTAGGATATAGGTAGTTGATCCACATAGTAGCTAGTTTCTAGATTTTACCTTGGCAGGTGGAACACCCTTTTTCAGTGTGGGGCTTTATGACACCGGATTCTATGGAAATCTCTCATGGTCTATGTCGGTTATAGTTTCTCTTACCTAAACTAATAAAGTAAAGGAGTAGTGAAGAAGTAAGAACTAGTCTATAATATCTTAATGAGTTTACTAAGTAGAAGTGAGGTTATGGCAGTTCACTTGTACATTGCACTAGTATGCTTAGAGGGTTGCTGTAGGAGGTTCCTTGTAATTTTGAAATGATTATGATAACATGTCTATTAGAATGAATCTAAAGGTAACGTGTGTGACCAAAGTGATTTCTATGGGAACGCTTGGTAGGGTTGGTAGTATGGGATGTTAACTCTACATTGCACAAATGGACCCCTAGGAAGTGCTAAAGTCATGTTGTGTTGAAGTTAAGATACTATTGTAGTATATGCTTATATTATGTGTTGATGATGAAAATGGTTTCTGAAACCTCATATATGCATACTTTATATGTAAATGTCCTTTTCTTATGTTTTAAAGGTTCTTATGCATTTCTCCATACTAAGTGCATATTTTTACTAAACCTTTTTTTTTCTCCCTTTACAATGCGAGTATAGGTTCTGGCTAGTTGGTTTCTTCTCAATCCTTGAAGAAAGCATAGACTTCTTATCTTCAAGACGTTGTGGTATGTCCTCAAAGATTCGAGGATATATGCACTATTGGACAAGTATACCTTCCAATTGCCCCAGCGCTACGCACAAAGATGGGTCCCCAAAGAAGGTTGGCAGTGTATGTTGGGTATGAATCTTCTTCTATTAATAAATATTTTGAACCTATGACAGGTGATATTTACGTAAGGTTTGTTGATTTTCATTTTGATGAATCACTATACCCAACATTAGGGGGAGAACATAAAAAATTTGAAAAAGAGATAGATTGAAATTCATTATCTCTATCTCATTCAGACTCAAACAAATCAATGTGAGCAAGAGGTTAAAAAGATGATTTACTTGCAAAATGTTGCAAATCAAGTGCCAGATGCATTTACTAACCTTCTAAGGGTTACTAAATATTATTTTCCAGTTGCAAATGCTCGAGTTCGAGTTGATGTCCCAATAGAAAAAATTGTTAAAGCAAATGAGTCTAAACCACGTTTAAAACGTGGTAGGACAATTGGTTCAAAGGATAAAAATCCTTGAAAAAGAAAAGGAAAAACTGATCATGAAGATCATAACATAGAGGACATTGCTCAAGAAGAGCTCCGGGACATAACAATTGACAAGACCACTGAGAAGATCCAAATAACTGAAAATAATGAGAACGAAGGAATCTCAATAAGTTATGTCTCGACGAGAAAAAGCTAGAATCGAAATAATAGTGTGGTGAACAATATTTTTGCTTATATGTTGTCATTGAAATAATGCAACAAGATGAGGATTTTGAAACAAAATTTGTCAACGAATGCAGACAGAGAAATGATTGACCAAAATGGAAGGAGACAATTAAAGAGAAATTGATTTTACTTGAAAAACATGAAGTTTTTGGACCAATAGTCTAAACACTTGAAGGTGTCAAGCCGTGGGGTACAAATGGGTATTCGTGTGAAAAAGAAATGAAAAGGTGAAGTCATAAGATATAAAGCATGACTTGTGAAATAAGGTTTTTCGCAAAGGCCTGACATTGATTATGTGGAGACATAATATCCTTTAGTGGATGCAATTACCTTCATGTATCTAATAAATCTAGGAGTTCGTGAAAAACTTGAAATGCGTCTAATGGATATTGTCACAGCCTATTTATATGACTCATTGGACCATAATATTTTCATGAAAGTTCCTTAAGCATTCGATAAGTCTGAATCATATAAAAATTCGTAACAAAGTTGTTCACTAAGGCTTTAAAAGTCCTTATATGTATTAAAACAATTAGGACGGATGTGGTACAATCGTCTTAGTAAATTTTTGCTAAAGGAAGGATATAAAAATGATCCTATTTGTTTCTCTTTTGGATAAGATTTGGATTTTGAATTCCAAATGGGCCGAAAATTCGGAATTCCCTCGTCCTTCCCCCTAAAATCGAAAACCCTATCGTTCTTCTATAAATAGTTCCTTTTCTTCACTAGTTGGGGGTTGGAGATTTTTGGGATAATTGTATCATATAAAGATATACAGAGGCATTTTCTTGAAAGAGTTTGCGTTTTACTAGAACTTTAGCTGAAACTTATTAGCAAAACATATTCATATATCGGGGAATAATAGTCGAGCTATGAAAGCAGGACACGTTAAGAAGCGAGGGGTTATCGTTCGAGTTGTGGAAGTTCATTTTTGTCTTGCTCGTCTTCCTCTAGTTCGATGCTCTAAGAAAGGTAATATTGCCTTCTCTTGTATTCGGATTCATCGTAGCATGCTATGTTTGTCCAACACTCGATACAGGGTCCATAAGTAAGAGTATTTGTTTCGTCTGTTCAAATATTTGTTTTGATCTTGTTTCCTATGAGTTAGATGTGACATTTGTGAATGTCCTCTTCAATGTTATGTGTAGATTATTTTATTTGGGTATCTTGACTCGGTATCTCTAAAGCCAGCTGAACCACGACCTTGGTTTCACAAGAAACAATTCGGCATTCTTCTAGTTCAAACTTGTGCTTTGCTTTCTAAATGTTTTGCTTTCGTTACAGTTTGCTGATGCTTCTAGCTGCCCTTTCTATCATTTTGAATTCTCATATGTGTTAGCTTAATCTTGTAGAAACTTACCTCTCTGTTACATAACTCAAAATGCGATTGTTAAGTTAGATATTGGCAAAGGCTTTAGTTAGTCGGCTCATGTCCAAATCTCTATCGTTGTTTTATTATCTTAGATGCATTTTCGTGTATAGAGATTATGTTGTAGAGTTAAGTATGATGTCCTGTCATCTTTCGCCTCTTGCTCGGTCAATGATTCTTGGTATCGCTTACTATCTCTCTCTGTTATGTTTAATAGTACGTCAAAAGATTTGATACCCAGGTCATGATCGCATACTTACTATAACTTGTATCCTTAGTGTAATTAATTACTCTTTTGTCTAAGAGAAGACATATATTAAAGGTGGTTTTATTTGAGCATTTGTGATTAAGATTAAGTTTCCCTATTTTGTTTTCTTTATGTAATCACTACTTTAAGTCTTTGTTCTTTTGTGTCCATTGTCACTTTGAGTTCTATGTAATGCATAGAGTAAGCTTGATCAGTAAAGTATGGTATTTGTTTTGCATTTACTAAGCAAAAATGGTATGCATAAAACGGAGGCATTAGTATGTGTCTAGGCATTTCATGTCACTGCCATTTCTCTACTTGTTGTTGATTCTTGTTTTATTTCTTAGCCTCATTTGGAATTGTTTTGAAGTCATTTGTTTCCCCTAACTCGATCTCCTAGTAGTTCACTTTATCTCCATTTTGTTCGAGATGCTTGTTACTAGTTCATCGTTTGTATGCTAATTTACTTCTATCTTATTGCATGTGAAAATCCCTCTCGAGTCCGTTTTGGGACTCCCTCTTCCTCTTTGAATTTCAAGAGAGAGCCGTAAAGGCTCAATTCCTTTATCGAGTCAAGCCCAAATTTGGCGTACCAATCCGATGTTTAAGGAATCTGAAAAGTCTAAAGAAAATCGAAGAAGGAAGATTAGAAGATCAAATTTAATTAATTATGTTGTATTTATTTTGGGCATAAGCCTTTTCGTGTATTTATTTCATTTTGTATTTATTGTTTAGAATAGGACAGGTGAAATGGGTCGAAAACCCAAACAAAAATGGGTTAAAAAACCCAAAAAGCAGGCGGGTCCAAATTTCGGTCAAGGCGGACAGAACCCAAAATTGGACCCTCTCTCTCTCTCTCTCTCTCTCCCTCCTTTACTATATTGTTTATATGCCTTCGTTTGGTAGTCGTTATCTTAGAGTTAGGAAACTCCGATCCCCGTCGAAAGTCATACTATTTTATCAAACCTAAAATTAAATCAAATCTTAAAATAATAATTTTTTGAACTCGTAAGTTTCGCCTAATTTAAATTGTAGGAAGTTTAACTTCAAATTCGCAAATTTTAAAACAAGTATTAGCAAAATAGTTCGTTGCCGGAAAGCCGCATTAAGCGGAACGTCTAAGGTGCCTTCAAAATATTTTTAAGACGTTAATAAGAATCCCCGAACCCTTTCAAATGTTTTCAAACGATTTTTCTATTTAAGTTATTTGAAAACAAGTTTTCTTAATTTTTCTTAAAAATTAAGTGGTGACTCCCTAAAAGGTCAAAAATCTCTTAAAACAAAACAAATTCTTCCGATTCTTTTTTCGATAAAACAGAATGGCGACTCCGATGGGGACAATGGAGGATTCTAACCCTAAGACTAACGGTATTTGGTTATTTGTGATAAAATGTTTATTTGTTTAGTTGATTTTGTTTTGAAACCGTTGCATTCAGAGCATATCATAATTCCGTCAAACGACATTTATTTTATTTCCACTAAAAGATCAATTATGCGGGTTCACAGTCGTTCGTTAACCAAAATCTTCTCAGGGCACCCTGACGAGTGTAGTTGGCTACTTGATAGTCAACGATCGTTAACTGTCCTAGCCCAAGTAGTCAGCTTGGGTTACCCATTCCACTTTAAATACAACCTACTCTTAGTCCAACTAAGATAGAGCGAAACCCAATGCCAAAAAATAGCGCAATTGAAGTGTTAGGCCCATTAGAAAGACCGCCTTGAGTCCAAAGAGCCTACTGCTCGATAGGACGATCATACTTGTGTGTTCTGAAGGATGTATTGCGTGTTTAACTGATTGTTGTATCGGGGAGGTTAATAATTAACAGTTGTATGTTTTTGTAGATGTTGAGTCAATTCCTCCAATTCAACATGGTCACCCAGACGCCCGATATTCTTCGCGTATGGTGGGACAACCTCAAAGAGTGTCAAAAGAGAGAAATCTTGATTTACTTGGGTCACCTACCTTCAATAATGAACTTCAAGGTATGGCCCACATTTATCAAGGTTATCACTCGATTCTGGGACGACGAGAAGATGGTATTTCGATTCGGAGATGTCTAAATAATGCCCACACTAGAGGAAATCAAGGACTGCCTTGACTCAATTGGGACATGTGGCAAAAGGAAAAAATGTCCGAATCATCACATTCTCCTTCTGGATAGGCCAACTAATAATGAATTGAGAAACATATTGTTGCTAGTGAATGCAAATTGGTTAGGGACCCACGACATACCACTATTGAGATTTTCCAAGAGATGGGGGCATGACAATTATTTCAGACTATTCCCGAACGAATTCCACGATTACAGTACCTGGAGGCAAACTCAGGCTATTGCTTTCTCCGCATGCCTTTTAGGAATTATGGTGTTCCCTAAATATGAAGGAAAAGAAATCGACACACGGGTAGTGATGGTGGTGGATGCCATGTTCAGAGGAGTCGGTAGAAAATTAGAAGAAAAAAAGTACTGCTGTTTGGCCCCAGTCATTTTGGCCGACATTTACCGATCCTTAAGTCTGTGTAAAAATGGGTTCCCATTTTTCCAAGGTTGCAACATTCTACTAATGGTGGCCGACTGAGCATTATGTAAAAGGGACGACCCCCAGCCACAGGAGTTGGCCAAACCGAGTCAGACAAGTCCTCTTGATAATTACGAGTTCTACTTAAGTGTTCGTAGATTTCCAATTCATACCACCAGATATGCGTGGGAAAAGGTGTTTTATGATTTGAAAGAATGAGACATACAGTTGTTGTTGCCGAGCTTCAAGTCCGAGATGATAGCAGAACAAGGGGCCAAACTTCCATCTTTAGTCCTTCTTAGCATCAGAGGACTACATCCTTACATTCCAACGAGAGTGATGCAACAATTTGGTAAAGTCCAAGTCATACCAGTCCAAGGAGATGCCAGCTCTTTCATTGTCGATTACAACGAGAAGGACAAAATACCTTTCGCTATGATCATCCTCCACGAATAGGCCGGGCGTGTCAACATGAAGTGGGAGGTGACCGAGAATAGGTACGAAGCTGGGTATGTCGACGAATACAAGACATGGTTGCACAATGATCTGCATGGTGTAGTGAATCCAATACCACGTATGGGTCAAAAAATTGAAGACGTACAGAGAAGGCTTCAGATTCATGCATACAATTTTCAGCAAGAGTAGTACCGAAGGGAGAAAGAATTTCATAAGAGAGAGCAGGAATTTCAACAAAAGGAGCGAGAGTACCAACTTCAAGAGTTAGAAAGTCGGAGGGTTTTGGCTGTGACATCATGGGAATCAGCTGACACAAGAGCTTGTCTGATGCGTTTGGACACTTTTCTGGATGAGAAGATGAACACTTTACGAGCTGTATCAACATCTTCAAAAGATGTGTTCGTTGAGTCGTACGTGTTCACCAGCAAGTGCATTATCTGTGAAGAAGTAGAGAAGGCCAGAAGAGGAGCTAAATCGTCAACCTTTTAACTCCCCTGCGTGGGATTGTTTTTATATATGTATTTGCATTACAACCCCTTCCTAAAATGTATCCCGTTTGATTTTGATTATGTAATGAACGCTATGATATTTAGTGAAATTTATTTCGGGGATACAACCATTTGTTTAAATGGTGCAACACATATTTCAGATTGCTAGGCCTACCCTTGGCAAAAAAGGGTCACATACATGTTTAGGACGCAATATATGTGTGTTCAACTACTTCTGTGTTATGTTGCAATGAATGAGGATATCATTAACTCACTCCTGCCAAGAAATCGCCAAAATATACAGAAGCCACTATTGCAAAATTTCCGACAAAGTTTTCAAGTCTTAAGTTTCTCACCAGAAATTCTAAACATTGTTCTATCGTCTCAGGAAAGTCAAATTACCGCTACGGACAAAGGTAAGAACATCCAGAATAAGCTAACTGAAGAGGAGTTACAAAGAAAGATTGAACGAGTCACTCGAGAAATTCAAAAGGCCAAGGAGGAAGGACTCAGAGTTGACATGACCACACCAATTTACAAAGCTGCAGTCGTGACATTGGATGAGGATGTGGCATCGCAGATAAAAAGAAAGAAAGAGGTTGAAATGGAAACCGAAATATTGAGCAAAAAGTTAGACATGCTTCATTTTAAGGTGCACGAAGGAAAGGTGAGAGAGGCAAAGATAGATGCTGAGACTGTCGTTCTGTTAGCCAAAAGTGCGTCACTTGATAAGAAATTGATGACCCGTAGCAACCTGAAGGGCGGAAAATACCTCGCTTGTAAACAGGGAGCAAACAACAATGGCCCCGACAACGAATTGACTGAGGAGGACGACGAGGAAGAAATTGTCTACAGGCCTCCATTTCCAGATCGTCTGAAAGGAAGGGAGTGACGCAATGAAAGAATGAATGAAAATATTTCATCCTAAACTCGAACTACGTTGGGCATGAATTCTCCTTGTGAGATACGTAGGCAGCCTTTCCCGCCATGGCCCCTGTATTTAAAAATTTTCATTCTCCTTCATGTTATGAAAGATATGAAGATTAGATCAACGGACATAAAAAAGAAGCTGCAAGAAGACCGTAGCTCAACGTGATTCAGCCTTCCCGAGATAGCGTAAAAAAAACAAGCAAATTCCTGCTTGTTTAAAAATGTATTCTCGTCCTCATTCGTGGGTTACAGATATCCTCAAACAAAGCAACTTGTATGTTTATCTTCTCTCTGTGGGATATTGTGCATTTTGTACTCCGAATATGCGATAACAAATCTGCCTTTGAGTTGTTTCACTTCTCAGGTACTTTTAACTAGTCTGTGTCGATCAAAGCTGGCAGATCATCCTTATTTCACCAGATCGAAAGGTCCTACAGATTCCTTCCCGAGACAAAATTCAGACAAAGGAAAGACAGCTATGGGAGACAATAACAACGAAGTTAGTCTTACAGACATTGTGGTGGCTCAACCCACCGTAGAGGAACAGAATGAACTGATCGCGCAACTGATGCAACAGATAACTGAATTGAGAGTTGAAATGCAACGGAGACAAGATACGCCTCCACCCAGATTTGGCCCTAATTTTGCTGATGCAAGACCTCTGATTTACTTCCTTTCGTCAAACATGTATCCAACTCAAAACCAGCCGTCGACACCTGTATCCAACTCAAAACCAGCCCTCTTCCAAATAACCATCCTCAAATGCCACCCCATCCCCAAAATACTCAAACCGCCCCACCGCCCCATAATCAAAACCAAAATCCAACTGCCTTCAACCCCCAAACACCGCATCCCCACTTAAATCAGAACACCAATCTTCAAACCTACCCATAAAACTACCAAACCGCCCAAAACGTCCCAAGTCCTTCAATAGATCCACCCCTCCCGAAAAGAGCCACCTTCCAAGTCCCCATTCCTACCGAGCATGAGGTGCACGGTTCTGAGTTGGATCATTATGAAGAATAGGAAAGTGAATGGAAGGAAAGAGAAGAAGTGAAGATCGATATAAAGGAGGAGATCAAAAGGGCTATGAAAGAGCTGCAGTGCATCCCAGATGTCGCCGGACTGAGTTATGCAGAACTCTGCATCCATCTAGATTTGAACCTTCCCGAAGGGTTCAATTTCGAAGTTTGATTCCTTCGGAGGAGTAGGCAACCTCATGGCGCATCTGGAGAGCGTATTGTGACCAGCTTGTGGGAGTTGGCAAGGATGAGGCCTTATGGATGTGGCTTTTCAGCCGGAGTCTGTGTGGGGAGGCCCTTGAGTGGTTTACGTCACACAAAACCAGGAAGTGGCCCAGTTGGAGCGCGTTAGCTAAATACTTCATTGACCGATTTGCGTACAATGTTGATATAGTCCCTGATCGGTGTTCTCTAGAGAAGATGAAGCAGAAATCGACTGAAAGCTATCGGTAATTTGCCTATAGATGGAGGAAAGAAGCAGCAAGGGTGAGGCCTCCAATGACCGAAAAAGAGATTGTAGAAGTGTTTTTACGGGTGCAGGAGCCCGAATACTATGACAGAATCCTGCTGTTAGTCGGAGCCAAATTCTCTGAGATAGTCAAAGTTGGTGAGACTATCGAAGACGGTCTGAAGTCGGGGAAGATAGCCCGAGTATCTGCGTCACCTGTATATTCCATATTGATGAGGAAGAAAAGAGAGGAAGTTGCCGCTGTTTCATAAGGGGGAAGAAAAACTCCCAAAAACTCGTCGCGTCCTCAAGATCGCTCCAAGCCTTCACCAAAGTCTCACCAAGCCTATCGCCCACAATCCAATCATCCAACAACCACAATACTGCCCCCACCTATCCAGATGCTCAAATTTTGTCGTACCAAAGTCCACCACCAAGTCTCCAAAATTTCCCCCCCATGTATCAAAATTACCCCCAACCTTACCAAATTCCATCCCCTTATCAAAATATTGCTCCCAACTGCGCCAATGTACAGTCGAGCTGCCGAGCACCTCCCCCCACTTTTCAAATCCAAGCTCCAGCATATCAAAATCCCCTCTCGAATTACCAAGCTCCAGTTCCAAATTACCAGACAAACCCTTACCCTAGAATCCAAGCTCCTCGTCCAAATACCCGCAATTATAAACAGGTTCCTCCCCCTGAACAAAGCGATTATGATCCTTCTCATCCCAAGTTTGACAAACGGCCTTCGAGGAACTTTACCGCACTGGATGAAAGCCGGACCAAACTATTCGAAAGATTAGCCGCGGCCGGATACATCCACCATATGGGGCCCAAGCCTGTGGATGTCAACTCTAAGTTCTACAAACCGGAGCAAAGATGTGCTTATCATTCCAACAGTGTTGGACATGACACGGAAGATTGTATCAATCTTAAGCACAAAATCTAGGATCTGATCGATCAGGAGGTAGTCTCCCACTAACCGGCGACGCCTAACGTCAATACAAACTCGTTGCCAAATCATGGGGGTGGCAACATTAATACGATTGAAACAGACGAGGACGGGTGTGGAACAAAGAGGATTACTTCTGTTGCACAGGAAGACTTGGAAATGGCTGTCTCTTCTTTAAGCGTCAAAGAAAGAAGAGAGTTTGTTAGTCCGACACCTACAAAGGTTGTTGCCTTGGTGCCTTCGAAAAATCTCGTCAAGCCCAAATTTGTCATCGAAACCGCTGTGGCCTAAGGCATGACCAGGTCTGGAAGATGCTACACTCCTGATGAGCTTGCTCTCGGAGGACAGAAGAAAGACTATGCCAAGAGACCAATAAGCGAAGCAGAAGAAGAAGAGTTCTAGAGGAAGATGCAATCGAAATATTATTCCATTGTCAAACACTTGGAGAAGACTCCGGCTCAGATCTCCGTGTAGGCCCTACTGATGAGCTCTCAATACCACTGGCAGGCTTTGATGAAAGCTCTTGATGATACGTACGTGCCCTTAGGTACAAGTAGCGATAACGTGGCTGCCATGATTCATCAATTCATTCGGGGGCACCGGATCAACTTTTGTGATGATGAGTTGCCAGCCGAAGGGAGAGCCCACAACAAAGCTCTGCACGTCACTGTGATATGCCGTGGAAAGGTCATCAATCGTGTTTTGGTAGATGATGGATTTGCTTTGAATATATTCCCCTTGTCGACATTGAGACAACTGAGGTTTGACCTCGGAAAATTCGAGCAAAACCAGGTTAATGTAAAAGCATTTGATGGTGTGAAAAGAGACACATTAGGGGCACTGAACTTGACCCTTCAAATGGGCCCCGTAGAGTTCAGTGCGAAATTCCAAGTGTTGGATATCGACACCAGCTACAACCTTCTTTTGGGAAGGCCGTTCATTCACATGGCTGGAGCCGTCCCCTCCACTCTCAATCAAATGATGAAGTTGGTATGGAAAAATGAGGAGCTAGTGGTTCACGGTGAGAGAAGTCACTCAGGAAAGAAGGTTCCAGTCATTGATGAGATGCCACAAGGTGCGGACTTTTACACGATGGAGTTGGTAAATGCCACCGATGAGGATTTGGCCCCGCAAACCCCCATTCAAGCCGTGTACAAAATGATAGCCACGCTAATCCTGCAGAGTGGGTTCGAGCCAGGTTTCAGATCGGGAAGAGATTCCCAAGGAACTATTGAACCTGTTTCGGTCCTTGTTAAAGGATCCAAATATGGTTTGGGGTACATCCCCAAAGATGGCGACGTGAAGATAAAGAAGAAAAGGGATCAAGAGTTGGATAAACCGATCCCGCATCTGTATCAATCCTTTCCAATCCGGGAGTACGCCGAGCCTGAAGGCTGTGGGGAAGGAATCTGTGACCTCTTCAAGGAGATCAATGCTATTATCGAGGCAGGTGTTGAGTCAGTTGATATTCGTGATGCTGTAGGTGCTGCAGAACTGGACTTCCACGCCAATCCTGATGTCCCGAACTCTTCGTAACATAAGTTACAGACCCGCCAATGTCATGTCATGAGCTAAATGAACAAAATGAGACAAATGACGACAAGGTTGACGACTATGAAGAAGAAAGTGGAACCAGATTATGTTGCCGAGGAATTTTGACAGTACGACAATCAGCATAAACCAAATCTAGAGGAGACAGAAATGGTGAATTTGGGAGATTCGGAATGTGTCAAAGAGGTTAAGATCAGCACCCACCTGAATGAAACTCAGAAGGAGAGCCTGGTTCATTTGCTTTCCGAATACAGTGATGTGTTTTTTTGGGAAGTCGGTGATATGCAGGGGTTGAGTACCGATGTCGTATCTCATAAGCTACCTATCGACCCAAGGTTCGAGCCGGTGAAACAAAAGACTCGAAAATATATAGCCCGAACTGAGTTTGAAGATTAAGGAAGAAATCACCAAGCAAATAGAGTCTCTATTGGAGGAAGTAATGCATATCCAACCTGGTTGTCCAATGTTGTTCCGGTCACCAAGAAGGATGGGAAATCAGGATTTTTGTTGATTATAGAGATTTCAACAAGGCTAGTCCGAAGGATAATTTTCTGTTGCCAAATATCCATATTTTGATTGAGAACTGTGACAAACATGAGATGCAGTCATTTGTGGACCGTTATGCAGGTTATCACCAATTTTTTATGGATGAAGAAGACGCGGAAAAAATGGCATTCATTACACCTTGGGGTGTATATCACTACAGGGTGATGTCGTTCGGCCTCAAGAACGCCGTGGCCACTTACATGAGAGCCTTGAAGACTATTTTCCATGACATGATTCATAAGGAAATCAAAGTGTACGTGGACAACGTCATAATCAAATCCCGTGAGAGTTCAGATCATTTGACACACCTGAGAAAATTCTGTGAACGTTTGCGTCGGTACAACTTGAAGTTAAATCCCGCCAAATGCGCTTTGGAGTTTCAGCCGGGAAGTTGTTGGGATTTATAGTCAGCAGAAGGGGTATCGAGCTCGACCCTTCTAAGATTAAAGCAATTCAAGAGTTACCTCCGCTGAAAACGAGAAAAGAGGTGATGAGTTTATTAGGGAGGTTAAACTATATTAGCCGGTTTATAGCACAATCAACAGTGGTGTGTGAGCCTATTTTCAAGTTGCTGAAGAAAGACGCCCAAACTAAGTGGACTGAGGAGTGCCAAATTGCTTTCAATGCTATCAATAGCTACTTGTCTAACCCATCGGTATTGGTTCCTCTGCAAAAACGGAGTCCTTTGTTACTGTACCTGTCTATTTCAGACAGTGCCTTCGGATGTGTACTTGGTCAGCACGACAAAACGGAAAAGGAGGAAAAGGCTATCTATTATATAAGCAAGAGATTTACTCCCTATGAATCTAGTTATACTTTGCCTGAGAGAACATGTTGTGCTCAAACGTGGATGGCCAGGTAATTGAGACATTATTTGTCTTCGTTTACTACATATCTCATTTCCAGAATGGATTCGTTGAAGTACATTTTTCAGAAAGCGATGCCGACCAGAAAGTTGGCCAAATGGCAAATGCTGTTGAGTGAAATTGATATCGTATATGTAACTCAGAAGGCAATAAAAGCACAGGCTTTGGCTGATCATCTTGCAGAAAATCCCGTTGATGAAGAATAAGAACCGCTTAAGACGTATTATCACGATAAAGAAGTGTCATTTGCAGGTGAAGATATTTCTGAAGCATACCCAGGTTGGAGGTTATTCTTTGACGGAGCGGCAAATCATCAAGGTAAGGGTGTTCGAGCAGTCTTAGTTTCAGAATCCGGTCAGTGATACGCTAAAACTTACTTCTCAAATAAGAAGTAAAGCGGTCGTGTCAAGTAAATAACCCAACTAGTGAGGTTGGGATCGTTCCCACGAGGAAAATTGTTTAGACTTAACTTCAATCTATTATTACTATTGTTCAGTCAATGACTTCCTTGGAAAGTAAAAAACAATAAAAGGGAGGTTTCTATTTCTAAACGAATAAAAATAACTAACGAAATTGAAAGAGACACTTAACAGCTTTGAATGTTGGAGTTTAATCAATTAATCAAAGTAACTAGGGTTTACGTGTTCCCCATAATTTTAACTATAACAATTCTTTCCTAGTATCTTGCATGCAAAGTGATAAGTTATGTACTTCTAAATCCTTGGTCCGGCATCTAGAAAATCTCACTCCGTACCTTGGTCCGTCTAGGTGTGTTGCTGTCCTAACCCTTATCTTTACCTCATATTAAGCATCGTATTCAATATTTGACTAAGTTATTACCTCGTACCAATCAATACTAGCCTATTAGATAGAATACACTAAATCTATGTTGATAATTCTTTTCCAATTATCCACCTCCTTGGTCCGGCAAGTAGCATTAAGGCGAGTTCTAACGTTGGCCATCCGTTATAAAGACTTCTAAGCGAAAGAATTATTAATACATACAAGACACTATTCTAGAATTGTTATTTTAGTTAGGTTTTATCTCATTATTTGCCTATGGTTCCCACAACCCTAGTTGTGGAGTTTAGTTACTCATAATCATAATCACAATATTCAAATATATTAGATAAGAATTCCTGTACTTACTTCAATGAGAAAGAGTAAAATCCAAAAGTTTTCTTGATTAATCACTAAAAATCACCAACAATCAATGATAATCAAAAGTCTAATAATGATTCAGAGTCTAACTAATAATACCAAGTTTAACAATGCGGAGTCTAACAATGCGGAGTATAACCCCAAAAACGAGGTTTTTTGAACTATTTATAGAAAATAAAAACCTAATTAAACAAGGACTCTATTTGCTGGAAATCTGTCAAAACGCGGCTAGGTCGACGGACCTCGCGACGGATCGTCGTGGTCACGACGGACTGTCATGTACTTCGTCGTCCCATACTTGTGCAATTTCTTCTGTTGCTCTCTTCATTACCCTTGACAGCAAGTAGGACGGACCGTCATAGGCACAACGGTCCGTCGAGGGTCTCGTTTCAAAACACTTAAACTCTTGGAATATGGGTACTAGACTACTTCTCTGAACTTTATGACGAACCTGCAGGACGGACCTTCATAGATACGACGGACCGTCATGGACTCCGTAACCCCACACTTGGTCACACTTCCCCATCTTCCTTCAGCAGTTGCACTACGCTGCCAGCTACGGACTGTCACTAGCTCCGTAGGTGGTCTCTTCTGCATTTCTTTGCTCAAAAACCTCCGCATACATCTTTGAACATATTTCCTGCAAATAAGGAGAAACTTATATAAAAATTAGCACAAAAAGGCTTTTGGACACACTAAACTTAAGGAAAAAGTATTAATAATACCGTGAAACCATGGTATATCAAGACCCTCAACTTAAATTCGTTGTTTGTCTTCAAGCGAAGCGCTATGACTCAATACAAAATCTTTGTACAATAGTATCCATGATTTACCCTTTGCAATCATTTGGCTATCAATCCCGATTAATCTCATTATATTTATGCATGCTATCACTACTAGGCTTGAATTATGTGGGATCAGAGCATGACACAGACTCACCATGCACTAACACCTATCCTCTTCAATTTATCACCGAGGTGCTAACAATTCCGGTATTGCAACTAGTGTCCTCACTTTAAAACAAAATCCTCATTTTTCACACTATGATTTCAGTTTGAGTATAAGGATTACTTGTCATCACTCGCTCTCAGAACAAAGTCACACTCATTCATACCTATTGCCATAAGCTTGCCCTTATTTTCACTGCCTTAAGTTTGCTATAAAACCCTTACGATCACGATAGGACTTTCTTAGCTTGTAACATAGGCTCAGGGTCAGGTAGGGTATATTTAGGTATACTATAGTGACTTTTTGCCATCCTTGACATATCGTCTAAACATACCATTTTCTATCATTTTATCTCGCCCAGTTTCTCATATTCTTTCACCTTGCTATTTTCTCTTCTTTCTTCATTTGTGTAAGTGACCCCATAATAGCCACCCTTAACTCATAGCTTTGCCATGAGTCAAGGTACACAATACCCAAAGTTGGGTCAGGGCCATAATGAAGGTTGTTTACTGCATTAGCCACCCTCAACTTATGCTTTTGGCATTAGCTGAGGTGCACATGTCCAAAGAGGTACCAGGGCCAACACATTATTCCCTGAAAAGATCAGTTGGGGTGAAAAAGAAAGGTCTAATTTAAGCTCAGATCATTTGGATAAAAGAAGGATAAATTTCATTTAGTTTTCTTTTATTTAGGCTAAAAATGGGCTATATTGAATAAGGGCCTATGATTCTTTCCTAATTGTCTATTACGACTTACTTTTAGTAGGACTAACCAGGTAAGTTCTAGCTCAGTACCAATAGTGGACTATTCAAATATTCCTCACACTCACTTGACATCTCATCACTACACCAGATTATCAGACACCTAGTTTGAATTTTAGACTTAGGGTAATGCAATGGTGTACCTCTATCTCATGCTTAGAGCCACACATTTATTAGTTACTATGCCTGGTCGTGCATCATTTTCCAATTTATCAGGATATCATTTTAGCCATCATGATCCAGAATTAAACTATGTACAAAATATATAGACATGCTAATTCAACAGAAAAAGTAATCAGTCTTTTGGGGAAAAAGAACACAGGCAAGAAAACCCCAAAAGAAGATAGTGAATTGGGATACTCAGACTTCACCCTAGAACTCACTTTCCATTTACCCCACCCCCAACAAAAAGACATGCAATTGTCCCCAATGAATAAAAAAATTGAAATACAAGAGTGGTAGGTGAAGCAAACATGGGGCGCAAAGCGCCGACAATCAGCACGGACCGTTCTGATTATGATGGTTCATCGTCGAAGTCCGTCGTGGGACACTTAAAAAAATGGAGACCCTTAAGAGAGGGGTCTCTGACCGTCATGAAGGTTATGCAGGACAAACCGTCGAGAGTATGACGGTCTGTCGTAGATGTCCGTTGGAGGACACTTAGAAAATATGAGAACCTTAGGAATAGGGTCTCTGACAACCAGAACGGTTGTGCAGGACGGACCGTCGAGAGAATGACGATCCGTCGCATGTGTCTATTGGTGACTGTTGCTGAGTGATTTTCTGCAGAATTTCCTGGTGATGTGCCTGCAAATTTAAAACCAATTAGTAGAAAATGCTACCATTACTAGAAATAAAGAAAGGAAAAAAACTATAAGCATTGGGTTGCCTCCCAACAAGTGCCTGATTTAACGTTGCGGCACGACTGAGGACACTTGATTACTCAGCCTTCATCAAGATGGTATGCCTCTATCATTTCATTCACCGATGCAGTATGCCCAAAATAGAGTTTTATTCGTTCTCTATTCACCTTAAGCCGTACTCCCTCCTTGGTTTTTAACTCAACTGCTCCATGAGGGAATACTTGGGTGATTAAGTAAGGGCCAGTCCGTTTGGACTTGAGCTTTCCCGGAAGATAAGGCAACCCAGATTTATCTAAAAGTACCAAATCCCCAACCATAAAATCTTGTTTTGCACTTTTTTCTTCATTCTCCTTCTTCATCTTTTCTTTGTGGGATATGGCTGATACCGATTGGAGCTTACCACTCTGCCTCATGGTCCTACAAACGTTGAAGGTCGCTTCTTCATTGTTCAATTGAAATTTCATCTGCCCCTTTTCCATATCAACTACGGCTCTACCTGAAGCAAGGAATGACCTCCCAAGAATAATAGGCACTTCAAAATCGACTTCACAATCAAGAATAACAAAATCTGCCGAAAATATGAATGACTCCACTTTTACTAGCACATCATGGAGTATCCCTATAGGCCTTTTCACTGTTCGATCAGCCATCAGTAGCCGCATCGCAGTGGGTTTTGGGTCACCCAAACCCAACTTCTTATAAATCGAGAGGGGCATGAGATTTAGGCTTGCCCCCAGATCACATAATGCTTTCGCAAAATGTAATGACCCGACTGTACAAGGAATAGTGAACGCACCCGGATCTTCTTTCTTTTGTACGAGGGATCTATTAGCAATAGCACTACAATGTTGCAGTCTATCATCATCCTCAAAAGTGACCAATCTTTTCTTTATTACCAGATCTTTCATAAACTTGGCATAACCGGGTATTTGTTCTAGCGCTTCTACCAAAGGGACATTGATAGAGAGCTACTTCAGCATTGTTATAAAACGCCGATATTTACCATCCTCGGTATTTTTCACTAATCTCTGAGGGAAGGGTGGTGGTGGTCTAGGCATGGGAATTACCTTCATAGGGACTTCTGCATCTTTTCCATTGCTCTCTTCTTTCTCAACACTACCCTTTACCACCTTATCATCATTATTTCTCACATTTTCCTCATTAGACGGCATAGGTGGGTCAATGGTTTGCTTCCCACCGCGAGTAGTGATTGCCTTATAGTGCGCATCATTTTTTGGATTTTGGACAGTGTTGCTAGGAAGAGTGCCCGGTTGCCGTGTGTTCACTGTCGCAGATAATTGGGCCATTTGCAATTCGATCTTTTTAATCGATATTGCATGTGTATCACCTTTTTTCCCAATACTATCTAAACCACACCTTAACTCTTTAATGTGCTCATCACTAGCATCGAACCTCCTCATCATTTTGTGCAACATATCCTCAACTCGCGCCATACTATCTCCACCATCCCTAGGAGTAACTTCACGATTTTGAGGAGGGACATAGGGCCCATTCCTATCATTTCTGTTACCGTAGTTACCCCTGTTGAAGTTGTTTTTGCGGTTGTAGTTTCCATCTCGGACATAATGACCCTCACGGTTATAGTTATCATAGTTCCGACCTTGGTTCCCTTGACCTTGGCGCCAATTATCCTGATTTGAGCCTTGGGCGCTTAGTCGGAAACCCCCCGTCTGCTCATTTACCACATAGAAGTCCTCCGCATAATAGCATTCATCATTAGATGGTGGTGGTTTCGACAAGTAGTTGACTGCATTTATATTTTCTGCACCCCAGTGACATGCTTTAATACCAACCCAAGCTCAGTTCTCATCTGAGGCATTTCTTCACGAATCTCGTTTGTGGCTGGGTTGTGAGTGGACTGCACTGCGAAGGTATTTCTCCTGGTATCTATCTTCCTGGTACTCTAAGCTTTATTATTCCGGGAGATTTTCTCTAATTTTTCAGCAATCTCAGCATAAGGACACTCCCCATAAAATCCACCTGCTATAATGTCCAATACCGCTTTATTATTATCATCCTGTCCCCGATAGAAGTATTCCTTCAGTGACTCATCATCTATACGGTGATTTGGGACACTTCTCAAGAACGAGGTGAATCTATCCCAAGAACTACTAACTGACTCTCTTGGTAGTGCCACAAAGTTGTTCACTCTATCTTTGTGGTTTAGTTTCCTGGAAACCGAATAGTAGCGTGCTAAGAAGACATCCCAGTTGGTTCCAAGTGAAAATTGAGTTATAAGGGAGCTTAGTGAACCATATAGCATCCTCTCCCGTCAGTGAGAGAGGAAACACTCTGAGCCCTATTACATCTAAGTCCAAGTCAGGCCTCCCTACACAACTTTTACACACTGCCCTTACCTTAGCTATATAGGCATGTGGATCTTCAGAAGGTAGCCCTGAAAACAAACCTCTGGCAGTGAGCATTTGCATCAGCTACTAGTTAGCACAAAGGTGTGGCATGTGGGTAGAGGAGGCAACACAAGTTGCCCATCCGAGTCTGCTATGTTATCATAGCCTCTGTAGTATGCTTGGTGCTGTGGAACGGGATTTTGTCCCCTTTGTTGGTGTTCACCCGGAGCATCGAGTAACAACTGACCATGAACATCAACCGGAGCTAGGATGTTCTGGTTTGGATCATCATCATTGATTCCCAAGTTTCGATTCATGTTGCGTAGTGTACGCTCTTGATCGTAGTGAAACAAGGGTTCTCTTTCTCTCCGTGTATTTGGCATACAAGGAGGTTGGTTCTGCATAAATCAAAAACAATAAAACAAAGTAAAATCAAGAAAATATCAACTAAACTATAGTAATAAGTTCAAGTTAATCTAAAAGCTATAATCCCTAGCAACGGCGCCAAAATTTGATACGCTCAAACTTCTCAAATAAGAAGTAAAGGGGTCGTGTTAAGTAAATAACCAAACTAGTGAGGTTGGGATCGTTCCCACGAGCAAAATAGTTTAGACTTAACTTCAATCTATTATAACTATTGTTCAATCAATGACATCCTTGGAAAGTAAAAAATAATAAAAGGGGGGTTTCTATTTCTAAATGAATAAAAATAACTAACGAAATTGAAAGAGACACTTAACAGCTTTGAATATTGGAGTTTAATCAATTAATCAAAGTAACTAGGGTTTACGTGTTCCTCACAGGTTCATAACTTGATAATTCTAACTATAAAAATTCTTTCCTAGTATCTTGCATGCAAAGTGATAAGTTATGTATTTCTAAATCCGGGGTCCGGCATCTAGAAAATATCACTTCGCACCTTGGTCCGGCTACGTGTGTTGCTATCCTAACCCTTATCTTTACCTCATATTAAGCATCGTATTTGATATTTGACTAAGTTATTACCTAGTACCAATCAATACTAGCCTATTAGATAGTATACACTAAATCTATGTTGATAATTCTTTTCCTATTATATACCTCCTTGGTCCGGCAAGTATCATTAAGGCAAGTTCTAACATTGGTCATCCGTTAAAAAGACTTCTAAGCGAAAGAATTATTATTGCATGCAAGACACTATTCTAGAATTGTTATTTTAGTTAGATTTTATGTCATTATTTGCCTATGGTTCCCACAACCCTAGTTATGGAGTTTAGTTACTCATAGTCATAATCACAATATTCAACAATATTAGATAAGAATTCATGTACTTACTTCAATGAGAAAGAGTAAAATCTTAAAGTTTTCTTGATTAATCCTAAAAAATAACAAACAATCAATGATAATCAAAAGTCTAATAATAATTCAGAGTCTAACTAATAATACCGAGTCTAACAATGGCGGGGTCTAACAATGTGGAGTCTAACCCCAAAAAGGAGGTTTTTGAACTATTTATAGAAAATAAAAACCTAATTAAACAAGGACTCTATTTGCTGGAAATCTATCAAAACGCGGCTGGGTCGACGGACCTCGCGACGGATTGTCGTGGTCACGACGGACCGTCATGGACTCCGTCGTCCCATACTTGAGCAATTTCTTCTGCTACTCTCTTCATTACCCTCGACGGCAAGTATGACGGACCGTCATAGGCACAACAGTCCGTCGAGGGTCTTCGTTTCAAAACACTTAAACTCTTGGACTATGGGTACTAGGACTACTTCTCTGAATTTTATGACGAACCTGCAAGACGGAACGTCATAGACACGACGGACCGTCATGGACTCCGTAACCCCACACTTGGTCAGACTTCCCCATCTTCCTTCAGCTGCTGCACTACGCTGCCACCTACGGACCGTCACAAGCATGACGGACTGTCACAAGCTCCGTAGGTGGTCTCTTCTGCATTTCTTCGCTCAAAAACCTCGACATACATCTTTGAACAGATTTCGTGCAAATAAGGAGAAACTTATATTAAAATTAGCACAAAAAGGCTTTTGGACACACTAAACATAAGGAAAAAGTATTAATAATACCGTAAAATCACGGTATATCAGTCAGCACTATCCCATGGCAGCTAAACTCCGATTTAATTGCACAAACAACATGGCTGAATACGAAGCTTGTATTCTTGGTTTGAAAATGGCCATCGACATGGATGTTTACGAGCTATTGGTTATTAGAGATTCATACCTTTTCATTCATCAGGTTCAAGGTGATTGGGCTGTGAAGAACCCAAAAATTATACCTTACGTAAAGTATGTGCAAAATCTGTGCAAAAGATTTCACAAGATCGAGTTTAGAAATACTCCCAGAATACAAAATGAATTAGCCGATGAACTTGACACCATCGCTTCGATGATCAAACATCCAGATACAGATTACATCGACTCACTGGATATAGAGTTGAAGGAACATCCAGTCCATTGTTCACATGTTGAATCTGAACCAGACGGTCTGCCTTGGTATTTTGACATAAAGAGGTACTTGGAGTCTGGGACATATCTAGAAGACGCTACATCTAATCAGAAGAAGTCGTACGCCATATGGCTCTCAATTTCTTTCTAAATGGAGAAGTCCTGTATAGGAGGACTCCAGATTTGGGTCTTTTAAGATGTGTGGATGCTGCTGAAGCCGTGAGGCTTATTGAACAGATACATGTTGGAGTTTGCGGTACACATATGAATGGCCTTGCTTTGGCAAGAAAAATTCTTCGAGCCGGTTATTTCTGGATGACTATGGAGAATGACTGTTGCAAATTCGTGCTAAAATTCCACAGATGTCAAGTGCACGGCGATTTGATACGGGTGCCACCTCACGAACTTAATGCTATGAGCTCACCTTTGCCATTTGTAGCTTGAGGAATGGATGTCATCGGTCCTATAGAGTCGGCCGCTTCTAATGAACACAGATTCATCTTAGTTGCCATCGATTATTTCACCAAGTGGGTGGAGGCAGCCTCGTACAAGTCAGTAACAAAGAAAGTGGTGGCCGATTTTGTACGCAACAATATGATATGCAGATGTGGAGTTCCAGAATCCATCATTACTGATAACGGTGCAAACCTCAACAGTCATTTGATGAAAGAGATATGTGAACAATTTAAGATAATTCTTCGAAAGTCAACTGCTTATCACCCCCAAATGAATGGAGCTGTAGAGGCCGCCAACAAGAATAACAAAAATATTTTGAGGAAAATGATTGACAAACATCAAGGTTGGCATGAAATGTTTCCATACGCTTTACTAGGTTATCGAACGATGGTCAGAACATCGACTAGTGCTAATCCATATGTGCTAGTATATGGAACAGAGGCAGTCATACATGTTGAAGTCGAGATACCGTCATTGAGGATCATCCAAGAAGCTGATTTAAGTAACGCTGAATGGGTTAGCAAACGGATTGATCAACTAGCTTTGATTGATGAAAAGAGAATGATTGTCGTTTGCCATGGCCAGTTGTACAGACAGAGAATGACTCGCGCCTTTCACAAGAGAGTAAGAGCCAGAAATTTTAAAGTTGGTCAGTTGGTTCTTAAGCGTATTTTCCCTCATCAAGACGAATACAAAGGAAAGTTAGCGCCAAATTGGCAGGGTCCTTACATGGTTCGTAAAGTACTATCTGGAGATGCTTTGGTCCTGTCAGAGATGGATGGCACTGTATGGCCCAAATCTATCAAGTCAGATGCTGTCAAGAGATACTATGTGTGAAGTTTCATTTTGCATTTTCTGTTATTTACTTGTAATCGTTCTGTTTGCGTGTATCTGTTTAATTTGAATTCTTATCCCTCTTGTAATGAACTACGTCTGACCTAAATTCTCGAGAACGAGATACGTAGGCGGCCTATGTATCTGAACTACGTTCGACCTGAATTCTCAAGAATGAGATACGTAGGCGGCCTTTGTCGGCCTCGGTCGGTTTCTTTGTAAATTTTATTCTTGTTAACTTTTAAGGTGAACTACGTTTGACCTGATTCCTGCCTCAACGGGATATGTAGGCGCCACAAGGGTTCGGTCATATGTCTCGTAAGTTCTATTCCTCTTTGCAATAGAACAAGGACAGAATTTTTGAAAGGGACTCAAAAATTCTCCTGAAGAATCCTTCTCTTCAGCAAGCCAAACTAAAGATATTTCAAGATCTCCAACTAGGACAAAATTTTTGAGAAGATCTCAAAAATCCCGCGATCTGTTCAGTTACAGTGAAAAGATAAGCAAGATAGTAAAAAGGGACAGAAATTTTGAGAATGGCCTCAAAATTTCGTTATGGATCTTCCCTACAAGTCCGGAGTGACTCTGAAACTCACCAGCGAATGATCTAATAGACTTCAAGTGTCAGATTCAAAGAAGCTTGTTAAGCTTGATATGACATGACTTGGCAGTGACCTTTTCAAGATAATATTTCTTAAAATTTTTATTTCTCTCAAATTTTCCCTTTTATGTTTCATTTGTTTTGGCATAAAATATTTTGTCTTATCTATTAAGAGTCGGGAAATCGGGAAATCAACCGGAGATATCAAGACGAGGAGCAAACAAGTGAAGAAATCGACACAAATCACTATGTTTTAAAACTGACAATTTTTCTGTGGATGCAGGTTTATAGCTTTGCTTTGAAATCGGCAAAGTCTCCTGACGAATGAATAAGGAGAACTCAAAAGAGGAGAAAACTATCCCCAAAATCAGTAATTTTACTGAGAACGGGAAGCATTTTATATCGCTTATGTCAGAGACTTGGGAATGTGATTTGTTTATTTCAAGCAATTTCCAACAATATGAAATTTACAAAGAGTGTCTAGCCAGATTCAAAGGTGAATCAAACACGAATCTTAACGAAGATTTCACGATTTTCGTAAAAGACACTATTTGCATTACATTATCAAGCAAGATAGTTATTGTATTATTATTATTATCGATCAAGGCGATATATTATCTGGAGGTCGTCTTGCCATTATCATCAACAGAGACGATATGAGTATTCATGCATTGCGAGATAAAAATCATGCATCGTGAAAAATCATGCATAGCGAAAATCATGTATTGCGACATAAAATCATGCATCCCAGAAAATCATGCATTACAGAAAATCATGCATTGCAGAAATCATGCATCGCGGAAAATCATGCATTGCGAGTCAATAATTATGCACGACGAGAAGGTTTCATGCCTCGTCAAATTTATATATCACGAGAAGACTTTATACCTCGCTGGAATTTATGCATCACAAGAAGATTCATGCCTCATCAAATTGATACATCGCGAGAAGACTTCATACCTCGCTGGGATTTATGCATCACAAGACGAATCCATGCCTCGTTGAAAATCATGCATTATGGAAAATCATGCATCGCGAGTCAATAGTTATGCGCGACAAGAAGATTCCATGACTCGTCAAAATTTATACATCGAGAGAAGATTCCATACCTCGCTGAAATTTAGACATCGCGAGAAGATTTCATGTCTCGCCGAAAGTTATGCATTGCAAGAAGATTTCATACCTCGCAGGAATTTACGTAACGTGAGAAGATATTCATGCCCCGCAAGAAGACATACAGAGATAAAGAAAGGAAATCGTGTATCCCCAAGAGCAATATTTATCCATCGGCATCAACTACATTCTTTTATTTTGATAAAAGTAAACATCAAGAAGAGCGTCTAAGATGACGACAAATGAAATTTCGATATTGCATCAGCATTTATTTATTTTAACATCAAGTATAGAGTACATTGAAGATTATACTACAAAACACAAGTCATAAGCTTTATTTGTTGTACGTCAGACCGATCGAGTCGACGTCGAATATTGAGGAGAACAATGAAGTGTCGACATGGTAAAAGACATTGTCTCCCATCCTAATTGCATCTTAAGCTGACATGTTTTTATCTCAGTCTTTGTCGAGAGAATCCAAAAAGGATGAATTCTCAAAAACCACAGGTGCGGACGACATCAAAAGGATGCAGCACAACGTGGAACTTTTCTTTAGCAGCGAACTGGGACACACTCCAAAGAGGAATGTCGAACTCTTGGGACGCGAGCAGAGGAGCGACTTCCACCACAATCGAACCACCCCTATCAAAGCATGTGGGTTTTTCTTTAGTTTTGTCAGTTTCTGTCTCGCATCCGGAAGTTTCGATTTATCGGAAGCAAGTTTTCGAATCAGAGTGACAATGCGCCAAGAGCTTTTGAAATTATGTCTGTGTAAGCTCTTAATTATGGGTTTGATGCGTGCCACATTCATGTCTAAGAGGTTATAAGCCTCCTTTTCATACTCGTTTAATTTGTCACTTTTCCAAAACCGAAGGTTATCTAGCATAATAGATTTCCTTTTCAACCAATCAATTCGAACTACACACAGCCTGATTCCTGAGGTATAAGGATATGTAGGCGGACCCAATGTTGAAAACTCGGCTGCATTCCAACAAAAGCTCTCAAACTTTATTCTCGAGAATTTTGATACCTTCATAATTCGGTATCGAGGTGACTTTTGAATTCTTTCAAAATCGTGCGGTAAATCAAGCTCATCGAACTACAATTGGCTGAATTCTCCTATAGCCTGAGATATGTAGGAAACTCGTTTCAAGGGTTCGGCCATAATTCCTAAACCCTTTGCCAAATATTTCCCTTAAAGATGAACGGGGTTGGTCAAAATTGACTTGGTCAATTTCATTTTCCTCGAATTGCTTGCATCAATCCAAGTAAAATGAGGGACAGTTGTTGACACCCAATTTCGACCCTCCTCGGTATAAATTAGTTCTCGAGCTTCTCAAATTTTCCAAGCAATTTAAAATACATAGTTTTATAAATTTTAAGAAAAAAATATAAAGTTTGCGTTATTTTGAATAATTTTGTCATTTTTTATAACTTTCAGATAATATATATATTTTACATAATTATGTATATAATTAGTATATTTTATGATTTTTCAAAAACCATCTAAAAATATTTTAAGTTTAGTAAGTATTATATTTAAATAACTTAGTTTAAATTGTTATTATATTTTGGATTACTATTTTATAATTATATTACTAAAATAAAGAAGCTCGTTGATTAATTAATACAAATTCATTTTATTTAGGGTTTAGCCAAATTTATCATTTTAATTCAATTGGCTATTTATTAAATCTAACCCATTTTCCCTTTAATTCATTTAAAAGGACCAGATTTGGGCCTCTTCTGTTTTGTTCCTTTAGCCAAAGCTTTTTTTAATTTTAGGCCCATCTCAATTCCCCTAAATAACCCAACTAATATTAAAATTCAGCTCACCTTTATTTCCTCTCTACCCAGGCCCACTCCACTTCCTTCCCAACCCATTGCTTTAATTTTTTATTTCTCCAGGCCCAATTCTTCTCTCAGCCCCCCAAATTAATTCCCAGCCCAATACATTTCAACCCAGGCCCAACCCCCTTAATTTAAACCCGACCCAATTCCCCCTCCTTCTTCCCCAGGACCCACGCCATTTTCAGAAAAAACAAATTCCTAGAGCAGAAGTTGCGCGAAAATAAATGTAATTTCTCAGAAACCCCTCCCATTTTCCCTCACGCGCAAGATTTTCCCAGAAGCCCCCTCCCCTTATTTTGACTTCTTCCTCGCGTAGCCCCAACGTCGCGCGTCCCCTTCCCTCGCGCTCGTACATGCGCAGTTATAGCAGCAACGGACACCTGCAGCTGTCGATGCCGTGGGATTCTGCAGCACAAGACAACGCGAGTTCGTCCTTGGCGTCGTAAGATCGAGCCACGTCGCCTCACCAGTACAATGGATCGATCTCCACCCTCCACCTCCCTTTAAGTCGTTTGAATCGTTTGGAATCGAGAGAATATTCGTTTCTCTTTTGGATAAGGTTTGGAATTTGAATTCCAAATGGGCCAAAAATTCGAAATTCCCTCGTCCTTCCCCCTAAAATCGAAAACCCTACCGTTCTTCTATAAATAGTTCCTTTTCTTCACTAGTTGGGGGTTGGAAATTTTTAGGATAATTATATCACATAATTTTTGCGTTTTACTAGCACTTTGGCTGAAACTTCTTAGCAAAACATATTCATATATCGGGGAAGAATAGTCGATCTACGAAAGCAAGACACGTTAAGAAGCGAGGGGTTATCATTCGAGTTGTGGAAAATCGTATTTGTCTTGCTCGTCTGCCTCTAGTTCGCTGCTCTAAGAAAGGTAATCTTGCCTCCTCTTGTATTCGGTTTCATCGTAGCACGCTATTTTGTCCAACACTCGATACAGGGTCCATTAGTAAGAGTATTTGTTTCTTCTGTTCAAACATTTGTTTTGATCTTGTTTCGTGCGAGTAAGATGCGACATTTGTGAATGTCCTCTTCAGTGTTATGTGTTGATTATTTTGTTTGGGTATCTTGACTCTGTATCTCTAAAGCCAGCTGACCCACGACCTTGTTTTCACAAGAAACGATTCGGCGTTCTTCTAGTTCAAACTTGTGGTTTGCTCGCTAAATGTTTTGCTTTCGTTACAGTTTGATGATGCTGCTAGCTGCCCTTTCTATCATTTTGAATTCTCATATGCGTTAGATTAATCTTGTAGAATCTTATCTCTCTGTTACATAACTCAAAATGTTATTGTTAAGTTAGATATTGGCAAAGGCTTTAGTTGGTCGGCTCATGTCCAAATCTGTATCGTTGTTTTATTATCTTAGATGCATTTTCGTGTATAGAGGTTATGCTGTAGAGTTAAGTATGATGTCCTGTCATCTTTCGCTTCTTGCTCGGTCAATGATTATTGGTATCGCTTATTATCTCCCTCTTTATGTTTGATAGTACGTCAAAAGATTGGATACCTAAGTCATGATCGCATACTTACTATAACTTGTATCCTTAGTGTAATTAATTACTTTTTTGTCTAAGAGAAGACATAGATTAAAGGTGGTTTTATTTGAGTATTTGTGATTAAGATTAAGTTTCCCTATTTTGTTTTCTTTATGTAATCACTGCTTTAAGTCTTAGTTCTTTTGTGTCCATTGTCACGAGTTCTTTGTAATGCATAGAGTAAGCTTGATCAGTAAAGTATGGTATTTGTTTTGCATTTACTAAGCAGTAATGGTATGCATATGACGGAGGCATTAGTATGTGTCTAGGCATTTCATGTCACTGCCATTTCTTTACTTGTTGTGGATTCTTGTTTTATATCTTAGCCTCATTTGGAATTGTTTTGAAGTCATTTGTTTCCCCTAACTCGATCTCCTAGTAGTTCACTTTATCTCCGTTTTGTTCAAGATGCTTGTTATTAGTTCATCGTTCGTATGCTAATTTACTTCTATTTTATTGCATGTGAAAATCCCTCTCGAGTCCGTTTTGGGACTCCCTCTTCCTCTTTGCATTTCAAGAGAGAGCCGTAAAGGCTCAATTCCTTTATCGAGTCAAGCCCAAATTTGGCGTACCAATCCCAAGTTTAAGGAATCTGAAAAGTCTGAAGAAAATCAAAGAAGGCGGATTAGAAGATCAAATTTAATTAATTATGTTGTTTATTTTGGGCATAAGCCTTGTCGTATATTTATTTCATTTTGTATTTATTATTTAGAATAGGACAGGTGAAATGGGTCGAAAACCTAAACAAAAATGGGTTAAAAACCCCAAAAAGCAGGTGGGTCCAAATTTCGGTCAAAGCGGACAGAACCCGAAATTGGACCCGATCTCTCTCTCTCTCTCTCTCTCTCTCTCTTTCTCTCTCTCTCTCCCCCTCCCTCCTTTACTATATTGTTTATATGCCTTCGTTTGGTAGTCGTTATCTTAGAGTTAAGAAACTCCGATCCCCGTTGAACGTCATACTATTTTATCAAACCTAAAATTAAATCAAATCTTAAAACGATAATTTTTTTAACTCGTAAGTTTTGCCTAATTTAAATTGTAGGAAGTTTAACTTCAAATTCGCAAATTTTAAAACAAGTATTAGCCAAATAGTTAGTTGCCGGAAACCCGCATTAAGCGGAACGTCTTAGGTGCCTTCAAAACCTTCCTAAGACGTTAATAAGAATCCCCGAACCCTTTCAAATGTTTTCAAACGATTTTTCTGTTTAAGTTATTTGAAAACAAGTTTACTTAATTTTTCTTTAAAATTAAGTTGCGACTCCCTAAAAGGTCGAAAATCTCTTAAAACAAAAAAAAATTCTTCCGATTCTTTTTTCGATAAAACAGGTGGTTAAATGGATGACCATAACTCCTCGATTAATTCCCTTATTTATGAGTGATAATGTTGTTGATAATGTGGTCAAATGGATGTCCATAACTCCTAGGTTAATTTCATCATTTATGGTAGTAATGTTGTTGATCATGTGGTCAAATGGATGAACATAACTCATGGCTTTATTTCCTCCATAATGAGTAGTAATTCTCAACGTTTAATGTAATGTTTATGACACCATTTTGTATTCCTCAATGTAATCCTATAAAAAGTGGTGTTGAGAATAATATTGAGACACTTGAAAGAAAGAAAGTTAGCTTATATTGTTCTTCTATTGTCTTATATTCTTCTTCTCTTCATCTTGACATTGTTCTTTTGTTCTTAAATTTTATAACAATTATCATTTCATGATTAGTTGTTAGATAATCTAATAGAAAAAGAATGTGGACACTTCTTTTTTTTAAATGTTCCTACATTAATAAAATATTTATTTGCTATAAATTAAGTAATATATTTTTACAATACAATAATTAATTTGAATTAAAAAATAAAAAAAAAGATAAATTATGTTTCTCTTTTTATTATAAGTGAGACAAATAAATAGAAAAAGAATATGAAGAGTTTTTGTCATAAATGTTCCTCGATAATAAAATAGAGTTAAGTAATTTATTTTATAATATAATAATTAATTTGTTTTTAAAAAAGTCCAAAAAAATAAAAAAGCTAAATGCAAATGGAGACCATAGAGAGGTGTACGTCACATTTGTATATGGTCCTCCTTTATATATATAGTAAAACCTCTATAAATCAATATTTGATAAATTAATAATCTCTTTGAAATAATATTTTTCTCCGATCCCGACTTGGGCAAATGGAAAAAATCACCAATTTCGATAAAATAATAAGATAATATATTTCCAAAAGACCCCTACATAAATATATGGTTCCATAAATATCATGAATTAATTGTCCTTTAAAAAGTACAAATATATCTAAGGCAATTCAGTGAAATGTGATTCTATTGTGTACTTTTTTTAAAAAAAAATGAATCTAGTTAAAACTCATCTCTAACTTTTCTTATTGCATTCAAGAGCTCCAGTTTTGCCTTTTTGAA
>JAKWJD010001762.1:9047955-9347955 GCA_027705065.1 Solanum peruvianum | reverse complement strand
GGGGATCGGAGTGTCACGTTCCGACACATATAGGGGATCGGAGTGTCACGTTCCGACACATATAGGGGATCGGAGTGTCACGTTCCGACACATAGTGGTAGGGGATCGGAGTGTCACGTACCGACACAAGAGGAAGAAAGATAATGAATCTTGAAAGATGTTAATATACTCAACATAATGAACTTAATTCCCAAATAAGTATGGTATTGAGGCTTGAGTCCTCATGGATGAACTTGATGGTATTTATTGACGATCATAATACTTGTTGTTGCTACATGTTGAGTTTATAGTTGATTTATAATATTACTTGATATGTATTATCGCCTATTTTGAGTTAACCGATGATATCTACTCAGTACGTGTGGTTGTACTGACCCCCTACTTTTATGTTTTCCCCTTGTTATTTGTGTTATGCAGCAAACGTTCCGTCAACTTCGACTCAGCAGTAGATCAAGCCAGTCTTCACTCCATCGGAAATTCAGGGTGAGCTAATGCGTCTAGCTTGGACTGGGTCTCCTTCTTCAAGTCTTGATGCCTTGAACTTCCGGCATGGACTAGCTTTTTAGTATTTTGTTCTTAGACAGTTTAGTTTAGAAATTTGAGATAGATGTTCTTGTGATGATGACTTCCAGATTTTGGGAATATAATAATAGTTGAGTTGTTTATTATGAGATTAAGTGTCCGCATTATTTTGTTGATATATATTGAAATGTTAAGATTAGATGGGTTGGTTCGCTCACATAGGAGGGTAAATGTGGGTGCCAGTCGCGTCCCCGATTGGGTCGTGACAGTTATCTTGTTCTTTATAATGAATTGTTATCTACAATATATGGTTCAAATGATAATGAACAGTTATATGTGAATATAATCCTTTTCAATTTATTTTCCATTTATTTCTTTATTATTAAATGTTCCTGAATAAAATGCAATAATATTCTATTGTATTGGCATCGTACATGTATTTTAATATTCCTCCATAACTTTTTCACTCGCATATCATTCTATTATATTAGTAAATGTTTTTTTTCATCTCGAAAGTATAGTTTAGATAATTTTTGCATAATAATTTTATCTTTTGTATCTGTTTGGTCTTTTTTTATCAAACTAATATTCCATATCTTTCTTTAATTTTTGTTGTAATGGTTTTAAATTTTCTTCTAATTTTTGGTATGTATTCTCTTACTTGATTTATTAGGCCTAAGAGTGATTGTAATTTCGTTTTTTTGTCTAGATGTTTATTTGAGTTAATTATTTTTTGTACTATATGTGTTTGCATTTTTATTTTGTTTTTATCTATTTGTATTCCTAAGAATTCTATTTGATTGCTTTATTATATCTGCCTTCTTTTTACTTAGACTTATACACAAAAATATTCTACTATATGTATAAATTTTTCTAATATCTTACATGTTAATCTTTTGTTTTGGAATATAATAGTATATCATCAATGGATACTATACAATTTTCTATTTGTTTAAAGTGATTGTCCATAAAGTGTGATATCTACCGTGTGCAATTTTATATCCAAATGGTAATACATTCCATCATAAAATTCTTGTGGTGTGTAGAGTGAAAGCTGTTAGTTTTTTAGACTCTTCTTCTAATTTTAAGTGATAAAATCCTGTGATTTATAATCAATTTGCTAAAAATTATATCCTTGTATTTGTCATATCTTTAGTATTTTATTTGTTATCGATAATTATATGTTTAGTTTTTGCATTTAAATTTCTATAATCAATAACCATTCTGCTTTTTCCTCTTTTTTGTTTACTATGTTTATTTACTAAAAATTCCGGCGTGTGTGCTTACTATTGGTTTCTTGTATATATCCTTTTTCTAATAATTCATTTATATGTATCTTAAGTTTGGTTAAATAATTAAAATTATATTTTAATGGTTTTTGGGTTATTATACTATTATTATCAATTAGCTCAATTTTCACTTTTGTTTTATGTTTTTCCCATCCTTGTAAAGGATCTTCACTATATAATAATTCTAACTTATCTTGGATTATTTTTATTTATTTATAGTTTAATATAATAATTCTATCTCATATTTGTATTTTTAAAATTTTTGCCTTATATGTGATCATGCTTCTTTTATTATTAAATCATGTTACGACTATCGGTGTTTTCAATTTTTCCCATTTATCTTCTGCTAAACAATTGTATTTACATATATTAGCTTCTGCTCTCGTATGTATCATCTTTGTATAATATCAGTTGTAATATCCCTCTATTATTATCTTTGCAATTATATATATTTTCATATTTTATCCCACCAAAGTTCTTTTTTTATTATTTATTTTTATAATTATTGTCAATTGTTTGTATTCTAGATTATACGGTTTTACTTCTTCTAACGATTCATTCCAAAAATAATATTTTCAGCTCCTTGATATATTTTAAATTTTATTAATATTGGTACTCCTTCATTGATTATTTCCTTTTCTGTAGTTTCTTCAATATACATAATGCTTTTGGTAGTTCGGGGGGAATGGGTGCCCAGTAGTTATTATTTCATCTTCCGTTACCATTTCTCTTGTAAAATAGTTTTCTTCTCGTCCTATATCTATTCATATTAAATATTTTCGTGGTTCCATTATTCCCATTATGTAATAATGATGTGGTTTTATTTAATCTTCCATTAATTTTTGTGGAGTTTTATCTATTCTTCTTGAGGTACTCATTTTATGATATTTGTATTAAAGTTTATTCTTTTTGATGTGCTTACTCTTTCTTTTACTATTTCTAAGTCTTCTTCTATATCAATCTCATTATAACGATAATCATTTTTTTCTATAACTGTGACTATCCTTTCAAAAAATTTTTTTTTTTAATTTTTGCTGTTATTTTATGTTTTTTGTTAATACATATAAGTTTTTACATCTAGCTGTACATATTTTACTTCCCGAGGCTAGTTCAATTCCCGACATTTTCTAATATAAAACTAGTGATTTATCTATGTTCTTGTCATTTATTGCTACTGAGTAGTTAGCACTTATTATATAAATTTATATTTTGGTATATAAGGTTACCTTTCACTGCACTTATTGTTCTTTTCCTATGGGTTGTTTGATTCTATCACTCCGCTAAGTATATTTCTACGGGTTTATCTATTCCTCTCTAAAACATGCTTTTATTAGTGTTTCTGTTCCTCCTAAATATACATATTGAATTGAATTTTTAGCTTTAATGTCATGTATTTCTTTATTATTATTCGTTTTTTATTTATTGGTATTTTGGACTTTGCTTTAGTGTATTTGCAATCTATGATATATTCTCTTTGACTTATTACATAGTATTCTTTTTTTTTGTCGTTTAAACCAGTTTCTTATTAATGGTATTTCGAATTTTTTTGCAATGTTTAGATCTAATTCTTTTTCTTTTATTTTTTCAAATATATTATTATCAAATATTATTTTTTGTTCTAAGGATTCTTCATCTCGATGTTCTTCTTTATTTTTTTTGTATATATATTTCACTGATTTGTTGTATTATAGAATTCATTATCTGATTCCATCTCTATATCGTTATCCATTTTATTTTATGATAATTCATATATGCTATCTTCACTTTCGAATTTATAATCTATCTACTCTATCTACATATATTTTTCACCGTTCATTATTATTTCTGATATTTGTTTTTTCTTTGGATTTTTAGTAATTTACAATCTCTGAGTATATGTCCTAATTTTTTTAAATTATAAAAAGTACATTATTTTAGTTTTGGTTTCGGTCTATATGATCTTTTCATTTTGTAGTTTTTTACATAGTATCTTCTTCTCGTTTTGTTATATTTGTATGTTGATCTGTATTTTATTATTTCTTTTTTAAATAATGCCTATCTGTACAACCAAATTGAGGTGCTATTTTTTTGTGCAACATGACAAATTATTTACTAATGTTTTTTGCATTTTTATATCGTCTTTATGTTTTTTCACATAGTAGCATAAACAATTGTTGCATGAATTTTATTCTATTTCTAAGGTAAAAGTTAATTGTGATTCGTTCCAACTTTTTATGACTTTGAATTAAAATGTTGTGGTAAATTTGTAAAATATAATTTTCTTATTTCTTTACTTTATTCTGTGCTATATGTTCCTTATATTATTATTCCCTAAATGCACATGTATATTCATCTAGGTAACACATATAACATATTGCTAATTTTGTCATTAGATTCTGATTTATAATTTTTTTATTTTGTTCTTCTACCTCTGTTGACTTACTGCTCAATTCATTTCTAATAGATACTTCATATTTATATTATATTTCGATAGTTGTGGTAGCTAATTCACCATCAAATTTTTTATTACTTCTTAATGTTTTTAAACTTTCATCTGATTAAATTTGGAACCATAATTTTACTGTTCCTATACGTGTTCTTTCTTTATATCCCGGTGTATCTGTTACTACTATTTTGTTATCTATTAATTGTTTTTATATATATCCTATGAATAATTTGATTGCTTAATTTATTTGTCCACACACTCTAAATCTAGAAAATTATGTTGTTCAGTTATTGATTTAGGTGTCCATTTTTTATTCAATTTTTTATCCATATAGTTTTTTTCCTCTATCATAGTGTCCATAGTTTCATTATAATATTTCGGATTTGAATTTTTTTGATTTTTACTCCTAATGTGCTAGGTTTTTCATCTAACTCTATGCTTCCTGTATTTATTTCTATATTTCTTTCATTATCTATATTTGCTAAAATTTTCATACATGTTTCGCTTGTTTCCGAATGTTGTTCTAGATCAGGGTTGTTTATTTCATCAATTCTTATTTCGTGTAGATTATCTTTGCTATTTTCTTCTTCTTTTTTTCTAATTCGTCTTCTAATTACAATTTTTCTTTGAATTTGATTATCTCATTTTCTAATTTTTTTTCTCTTTCTCTTTGTTATTTTCATATATTTTAGTTCTTTTTCTAGCTCTATTACTTTAGTATTTTTTACATCTTCTAATTGTTGTACTTGCCTTTTTGCTTCTTGTTTATTTTTTTTTATTTTCGTTTTTTTCTATCTATTCTTCATTTTTTTTATAATTGTTATTATAGTAGTTAAACTATATTCTAGTTTTACCGTTTTTTTCTTACATTAAATTTAGATTGTCACCTATTTTCTTATATGTTCTTCCTATATTAGAAAATATATTTTTATTTTATTTTAAAACCATCATAGATTTTATAGGTTGTTTCATCTATCGCGTATTCTTCCTTATTCATTTATAGATGGTATTGAATCTTATTTTCTAAACTTTCTATTTGTATTTCTAGATAAAAAATAGTTTTTCTCTGTGATATTATAGATTTTTTTTACAAATTCTTACGAATATGTTATTATTAAGTTTATTTTGCCTATGTCCTAATTGTTGTCTTTTCAATATAGTTATTTCAATATGTTTTTCTTTGTATTTGTTATTCTCATTATTTCATTGTATCTTTAAATATTGAATATATAATTATATTCTATTTAGATATATTATCTATTAATTGATTTTTTTCGTGTTATCAATTATTGTGATATTGAGTTGTTTATATTTTGGATATAATTTATTTAATTTTTTTCTTATATTTCTCAACCTTCTACTAGTATATTCTTACTTTGTTTCATACAAAGAAAAACATACTGAAATAATCATACCGAAAAGACAACAATTAGGACATAGGCAAAATAGACTTAATAATAACTCAAACTTCTTGTAATGAATGATGGACTTAAGATTGATTGACTGAAAAAATATCATATCATCCTTAGGAAAGTACAACTTTCTTTGTCTCCATTGTAACTTATCCCTAGGGGACCTCTTTGGTAGGGTAAATGTGTTTGGGTTACGAACAACGGATTAAACCCTTTGTATGAACAATTAATGTACATTACATGGAGAACAATGTCTAGCATCAAGTAAGTATGGCTTTAGAAGTAGCTCTAGTGAACAATGAGACCAGAGTAAAAAGTAAGCCCTTCATATTCCTTAACCATATGAATAAATGGGATATGTCTAAGTTCTACCATTGACAACTTGAACACCCTCCACCGCAGTAGGTTACAATGGTGGATTCCATGTTTTGATACCATGGTCTATGTCTTTTATCACCTGTTATCATCATGTGAGATAGCACTAGTATTGGAGAAGTTTTATGAAGTTTAGGTAGTGGTATGGAACGCATTATAGACATTGAACATTAGGCTTTGAAGATGTTAGTTTGTAACGACCTGTTTAGTCGTTTTGAGCAGCAGATTTTATTTCTGGAAAAACTGGTTGAGACGACGGACACCACGATGGCCGTCGAGGGTGTCTCGTTCCAGAACACTTAGAATTCTGAAATTTGGGTACTCAAATCGACTCTCTGTAATCTGTGACGGACCTGCAGGACGGACCGTCACAGTTACGACGAACCGTTGTGAGCTCCCATTTCAAAACACTTCAACTCTTGAGAATTTGGTACAGGGAACGATTCTCTGAACGTCGTGACGGAAGTGCAGGATGGACCGTCACAGGCGTGACGGACCGTCACAGACTCCTTAGTGAAAAATGGAGTTTCTGGTCTTTACGACGACCTGCATGACGGACCGTCGCAGGCACGACGGGCCGTCACAGGTTGCGTAATCCCAGTTGGAGTCGGATTTCTGGTTAAGTTTTAAAGGGGCGTTTTGGACTATTTCTGCTATAATTATATATTTCGTGGGTTTATACTAATAAATCAAATTCTTGAGGGAAAAAAGAGGTAACTTTGAGTTAATTAGTGGGGTATTATTGTCATCTTTTACACTTAATTATATGTTAATTAGGGTAAAAGAAAGAGGGTTTGAATAAGAAAAATAGAAAGAACAGAGAGAGAGAAAGGGTCGATCGAACGAGGGAAGAGAGAAAACAAAGCTTGGGAATTGCTTGTTGATTCCAATTCTTCGGTGGAGGTAGGTTATGGTTTTATGCTATCTTATAGTAAACTCTTAATAGCGAATGATATGTGTGGTAGTATTGTAAACCCTTCTATATGCTTAATTAATGCTTGCATGAATATGATTATGTGATTGTGATAAACTAAGCATGATGAAGATATTGAATCCAAAATCTTGAAAGAAACCCTAATTCACTTGTTATTGATGATGCCTTAGTATAAAGGAAGGCTTGATAAATTATATAATGAGATTGATGATGCCTTAGTGTAAAAGAAGGCTTGATAAATTATATAATGAGATTGATGATGCCTTAGTATAAAAGAAGGCTTGATGAATTAGAGGATCGGGTGCCATGTTCCGGTACCAGGATAGAATGAGGATCAGAGTGTCATGTTCCGACACCAGGATAGTATATGGATCGGGTGCCACGTTCCGGTACTAGGATAGAAATAGAGGATCGGGTGCCACGTTCCGGTACCATGATAGAAATAGAGGATCGGGTGCCACGTTCCGGTACCAGGATAGAATGAGGATCGGAGTGTCACGTTCCGACACCAGGATAGTATATGGATCGGGTGCCACATTCCGGTACCAGGATAGAATGAGGATCGGAGTGCCACGTTCCGGCACCAGGATAGAATATGGATCGGAGTGTCATGTACCGACACAAGAGGAAGAAAGATAATGAATCTTGAAAAATGTTAATATACTCAATGTAATGAACCTAATTCCCAAATGAGTATGGTATTGAGGCTTGAGTCCTCATGGATGAACTTGGTGGTACTTATTAAGTATTTAGCACTTGTTGTTGCTACATGTTGAGTATTGTAGTTGATTTACATTATTATTTGATATATATTGTTTTCTATTTTGAGTTGGCCGATGATATCTACTCAGTACCCTTTTTTTGTACTGACCCCTACTTGTTTGTTTGTTTCTTTGTTATTTGTGGAGTGCAGCAAACGCGCCGTTGTCTTCAACTCAACAGTGAATCTAGCCAGTCTTCGTCACACCGGATCTTCAGGGTGAGCTAATGCTTCTAGCTTGGACTGGATCTTCTTCTTCAAGTCTTGATGCCTTGAACTTCCGGCATGGACTAGCTTTTTACTTGTTTTAGCTTCTTGGAATACTCTTAGTTTAGTAAACTGATCATAGATGTTCTTCAGATGATGACTTCCAGATTTTGGGAATAATAGATGTTGAATTTTAGTAGTTATTGAATGGTTTTTTATTAATGAGTTAAGTCTTCCGCATTATTTTCTATTGATATACATGAAATGTTAAGGTTTAGATGGGTGGTTCGCTCACACATAGGAGGGTAAATGTGGGTGCCAGTCGCGGCTCGGTTTTGGGTCGTGACAAACTTGGTATCAGAGCATTAGGTTCGTTGGTCTCATCACACAAGAACGAGTCTAGTAGAGTCTTAAGGAACGGTAGGGGGACGCCTTTACTTTTCTTTGAGACGCTATAAGACTTTAGGAAAATTCCATTCTTTCATTCTTTCTTTCGTGCTACTACTTGAGTCCAATTGGTATGTAGGTGATACAAATTGGTATCTGACCATCTTCACTCTATTTCGCAGATGGTTAGAACTAGAGCAAAGACCGCGCCAGCAGCGACAACGGCAAGACAAGAAACGTCTGAGCCAGCCACTGGGGTTGTAGCTCGAGGAGGATCAGTGGTAAGAGGCCGTGGTAGAGGTCGTGGGAGGACGTCCTCTAGAGGAAGAGGACGAGCACCTAGCCCATCTGGTACTAGGGCGGTGACTCCTCCACCGGCTGAGGAAGCGATAAGAGAGGGTGAGGAAGGGAAAATGAACAAGTACAGAATGAGGAATTGCCACCCCAACCTACCCCAGAGATGATCAATCAGGCTCTTGCTTATCTTAGCGGGTTATCTGATCAGGGTCAGGCACCTCCAGTGTTTTCTGCACCAACACCTCCGGTTTCAGAGGTATAACATGAAGCCACTATGGCCCCTCGTATGGATGCCTTATTGGAAATAGGCACATTTCCTCGTCTGACTACTGGGCCTATAATGACAAATGATCAGCATGAACTTTTCAGTAAGTTCTTAAAATTGAAACCTCCAGTCTTCAAGGGTGCAGAATCTGAGGATGCTTACGATTTTCTGGTTGATTGTCATGAGCTACTACACAAGATGGGTATCGTAGAACGGTTTGGCGTTGAGTTCGTGAGTTATCAGTTTCAAGGGAACGCCAAAATGTGGTGGCGGTCACACGTTGAGTGTTAACCAACAGAGGCACCGCCTATGACTTGGGCATCATTCTATAGCTTGTTTATGGAGAAGCATATCCCAAGGACTTTGAGGGATAGAAAAAATGATGAGTTATTGAGTCTAGAGCAAGGTAGGATGACGGTTAACGTATATGAGGCCGAATTCCGTGCATTATCCAGGTATGCCACCCAACTTTGTTTCAGTCCACAAGAACGGATTCGCCGTTTTGTGAAGGGGTTGAGGTCAGAATTGTAGATTTCAGCCTTACAGGTAGCGGCTATGGCAAAATCCTTCCAAGAGGTGGTAGACATTGTGATAGAGGTGGAAGGAGTGAAGCCAGATGACTTCACCACGACATCGACATCAAAAAGGTTTCGAAAGGGAGGAGAGTTCAATGGTTCTTATACTAGAGGATAGAGTTCTGGAGGTTACTCAGTCCGACCAATTCAGTCTTCACTACAGACTTTTGTAGTTGGGGGTCCACCTCAGACCGGTCAACACTTCTCCGAGAGACCGATGCTTGATCCACAGAGTGTATGGATGTGGGGAGACTGACACATTAAGAGGTATTGTCCAAGGCAGAGTCACAGACCTCCCATAGTCTGAGGTAGAGGTGGTCATGGTAGAGGCCGTTATTGTGGAGGGCGTGGTGGTCGAGGTAATGGTGGTCACCAAAACGGCCAAGGTGATGGGCACACTGGAGCCACTACAACACAACATGGTAGGGGCAACGGACAGACAAGTAATGGGGCCCATTGTTACGCTTTCCCTGGGAGATCTGAAGCGGAGACATCTGATGCTGTTATCACAGGTAATCTTTTGGTTTGTGATTGCATGGCTTCTGTATTGTTTGATCTCGGATCAACATTTTCTTACGTATCTTCTTCATTTGCTACGGGTCTTAATTTACCTTGTGAATTGCTTGACATACTTATTCGTGTGTCTACTCCGGTGGGTGATTCTGTGGTAGTGGAAAAAGTATATAGTCTTGTTTGGTGACTTTTGTGGGGAGCAAACACTTATGTAGACTTGGTCATCTTAGAAATGGTTGATTTTGATGTAATTTTGGGTATGACTTGGCTTTCTCCGAATTTTGTGATATTGGATTTAATGCTAAAACTGGACGTTAGCCAAGCCTGAGACAATCCGTTAGTGGGGAGGGCGACTACACTTCCACTCCGGTTCGTATCATCTCCTTTTTGTGCTAAGAGAATGGTTAGCAAGGGGTGTTTAGCTTTCTTGGCACATCTCAAGGATGACACTACTCAGTACCTTCAATTGAGTCGGTTTCGGAAGTTTGTGAGTTTCTGGATGTGTTCCCTGCAGATCTGCCTTCTTGGTATGCCACCGGATAGGGATATTGACTTCTGTATTGATCTTGAACCGGTAGGGTACTCGCCCCATTTCTATACCCCCTTATAGAATGGCTCCCGTGGAGTTGAGAGAGTTAAAGGCCCAACTTCAAGAGTTGTTGAGCAAAGGCTTCATTAGACCATGGGCATCTCCGTGGGGTGCTCCGGTGTTGTTTGTGAAGAAGAAGGATGGGAGTTTTCGGATGTGCATAGACTACAGACAACTGAAAAAGGTAACTATTAAGAACAAGTATCCTCTTCCTCGCATTGATGACTTTTTCGATCAGTTCAAGGTGCTGTGTCTTCTCTAAAATTGACTTGAGATCCGGTTATCATCAATGAAAATACGGGCAGCGGATGTGCCAAAGACTGCTTTTCGAACTAGGTATGGGCACTACGAATTTGTGGGTAATGTCTTTTGGTCTTACGAATGCCCCCCTGCTTTCATGAGCTGATGAACGTGATTTTTAAGCCATATCTGGATCTCTTTGTGATCGTGTTTATTCATGACATACTAATATACTCAAAGAGTAGAGGGAACAGAGAGCATTTGAGAATGGTATTAGAGTTGTTGAGGAAGAATAAGCTTTATTGCCAAGTTCTCCAAGTGTGAGTTTTGGCTGATTCAGTGTCCTTCTTGGACACGTGGTTTCTAAGGATGGAGTAATGGTGGATATCTAAGATTGAGACAGTGAAAAAATTGGGTAAGTAAGACCTACTAATGTGTCAAAATAAGGAGTTTTGTGGGGGTAGCTAGCTACATACCCGCCGATTTTTCAAGGGATTCTCTTCTATTGCTTCCGAATTGACGAACTTGACTAAGCAGAATGTTCCATTTGTATGGTCAGATGAATGTGAGGAAATCTTCAGAAGCTTAAGACCTTGTTGACTAATCCACCAATTCTTACCTTGCTAGTAGAGGGTAAGAACTTCATCGTTTATTGTGATGCATCCTATTCTGGGTTGGGTGCAGTGCTAATGCAAGAGAAGAATGTGATTGCTTATGCTTCGAGGCAATTAAAGGTTCATGAACGTAACTATCCGACCCATGATTTGGAGTTGGCCGCGGTAGTGTTTGCGCTAAAGCAATGGAGACACTATTTGTATGGGGTTAAATGTGAAGTCTATACGGACCATCGTAGCCTACAATATGTCTTCACTCAAAAGGATTTGAATTTGAGACAGAGGAGATGGATGGAACTACTGAAGGACTACGATATCACTATTCTGTATCATCCGGGGAAAGCTAATGTTGTGGCAGATGCTTTGAGTAGAAAGGCGGGAAGCATTGGGGAGTCTAGCTCACTTGCAAGTTTCTAGATGCCCATTGGCGAGAGAAGTTCAGATTCTTGCTAATGACCTTATGAGACTAGAAGTAAATGAGAAGGGAGGATTTTTGGCTTGTGTGGAAGCAAGATCTTCTTTTCTTGACAAGATTAAGGGCAAACAGTTTGATGATGAGAAACTAAGGCGAATTCGGGATATGGTGTTGCGAGGAGAGGCTAAGGAAGCAAGAATTGATGACGAAGGTGTTTTGAGGATTAAGGGAAGAGTATGTGTGCCCCACGTTGATGACTTGATCCACATAATTCTTACAGAGGCTCATAGTTCCGGATATTCTATACATCCTGGTGCAACCAAGATGTACAGCGACCTAAAGAATCACTTCTGGTGGAGTAGAATGAAGCGAGACATTGTTGAGTTTGTTGCCAAATGCCCAAATTGTCAACAAGTAAAGTATGAACACCATAGGCCCGGAGGAACACTTCAAAGGATGCCCATCCCTGAATGGAAGTGGGAGAGAATTGCAGTGGACTTCGTGGTTGGTCTTCCAAAGACATTGGGTAAGTTTGACTCTATTTGGGTAATTGTGTATAGATTAACTAAATCTGCTCACTTCATTCCGGTCAAGGTGACCTACAATGCAGAAAAGTTGGCCAAAATATACATCTCAGAGATCGTTCGATTACATGGGGTTCCACTCTCCATCATATCATATAGAGGTACGCAGTTTACTTCTAAGTTTTAGAGAACATTGCATGCTGAATTAGGTACTAGAGGACCTTAGTACTGCATTTCATCCTCAGACCGATGGTCAGCTGAGCGAACGATTCAAGTGTTGAGGATATGCTGCGGCATGTGTGATAGAATTTGGTGGCCATTGGGATAACTTCTTACCCTTGCAGAGTTTTCATACAATAATAGCTATCACTCCAGTATTGACATGACTCCATTTGAAGCATTGTATGGGAGGAGATGTAGGTCTCCCATTGGTTGGTTTGATGCGTTTGAGGTCAGACCTTGGGGTACGGATCTATTGAGGGATTCCTTGGAGAAGGTGAAAGCTATTCAAGAAAAGCTTTTAGCGGCTCAAAGTAGACAAAAGGAATATGCGGATCGAAAGGTTAGAGACTTGGAGTTCATGGAGGGGGAACAAGTCTTGTTGAAGGTTTCACCCATGAAAGGGGTGATGCGGTTTGGAAAAACGGGTAAGCTAAGTCCAAGGTATATTGGAACACTTGAGGTACTTAAGCGATTAGGGGAGGTGGCTTATGAATTAGCCTTGCCTCCAGGGTAGTCCGGGGTGCATCCGGTATTTCACGTGTCCATGTTGAAAAGATACCATGGGGATGGAAACTACATCATCCGTTGGGATTCAGTTTGGCTTGATGAAAATTTGACTTATGAGGAGGAACCGATTGCCATTTTAAATAGAGAGGTTCGCAAGTTGAGGTCGAGAGAAATTGCATCCATCAAAGTTCAATGGAAGAATCGACCGATTGAAGAGGCCACTTGGGAGAAGGAGGCAGATATGCAAGAAAAATACCCACATCTGTTTACAATTTAAGGTACTCCTTTTCGCCCTTGTTTTTCTTCTTTTGATCGTTCGGGGACGAACGATGGGTAAATTGGTATCTATTGTAACGACCTGTTTAGTCGTTTGAGCAGCAGATTTTATTTCTGGAAAAACTGGGTTAGACGACGGACACCACGATGACTGTCATGGGCACGACGGACGTCGAGGGAGTGGTCTCGTTCCAGAACACTTAGAATTCTGAAATTTGGGGTACTATATCGACTCTCTGTAACCTGTGACGGACCTGCAGGATGGACCGTCACAGTACGAACCGTCGTGATCTCCCGTTTCAAAACACTTCAACTCTTGAGAATTTGGTATAGGGAACGATTCTCTGAACGTCGTGACGGAAGTGCAGGACGGACCGTCACAGGCGTGACGGACCGTCACAGACTCCTTAGTGAAAAATGGAGTTTCTGGTGTTTACGAGGACCTGCATGACGGACCGTTGCAGGAACGATGGGCCATCACAGGTTGCGTAATCCCAGTTGGAGTCGGATTTCTGGTTAAGTTTTAAAGGGGCATTTTGGACTATTTCTGCTATAATTATATATTTCCTGGGTTTATACTAATAACTCAAATTCTTGAGGGATAAAAGAGGTAACTTTGAGTTAATTAGTGGGGTATTATTGTCATCTTTTACACTTAATTATATGTTAATTAGGGTAAAAGAAAGAGGGTTTGAATAAAAAAAATAGAAAGAACAGAGAGAGAGAGAAAGGGTCGATCGAACGAGGAAGAGAGAAAACAAAGCTTGGGAAATTGCTTGTTGATTCCAATTCTTCGGGGGGGTAGGTTATGGTTTTATGCTATCTTATAGTAAACTCTTAATAGCGAATGATAGTGTTGGTAGTATTGTAAACCCTTCTATATGCTTAATTGTATGCTTGCCTGATATGATTATGTGATTGTGATAAAACTAAGCTTGATGAAGCTATTGAATCCAAAATCTTGAAAAGAAACCCTAATTCACTGTTATTGATGATGCCTTAGTGTAAAAGAAGGCTTGATATAAATTATATAATGAGATTGATGATGCCTTATTGTAAAAGAAGGATTGATAAGTTTATATAATGAGATTGATGATGCGTTAGTTTAAAAGAAGGCTTGATGAATTAGGGGGTCGGGTGCCACGTTCCTGTACCAGGATAGAATGAGGATCGGAGTGTCACGTTCCGACACCAGGATAGTATATGGATCGGGTTCCACGTTCCGGTACCAGGATAGAAATAGAGGATCCGTTGCCACGTTCCGGTACCAGGATAGAAATAGAGGATCGGGTGCCACGTTCCGGTACCAGGATAGAATGAGGATCGGAGTGTCACGTTTCGAAACCAGGATAGTATATGGATCGGGTGCCACGTTCCGGTACTAGGATAGAATGAGGATCGTAGTGCCACGTTCCGGCAACAGGATAGAATATGGATCGGAGTGTCACGTACCGACACAAAGGAAGAAAGATAATGAATTGAAAAATGTTAATATACTCAATGTAATGAACCTAATTCCCAAATGAGTATGGTATTGAGGCTTGAGTCCTCATGGATGAACTTGGTGGTACTTATTAAGGATTTAGCACTTGTTGTTGCTACATGTTGAGTATTGTAGTTGATTTACATTATTATTTGATATATATTGTTTTCTATTTTGAGTTGGCCGATGATATCTACTCAGTACCCGTGTTTTGTACTGACCCCTACTTGTTTGTTTCTTTCTTCGTTATTTCTGGAGTGCAACAAACGCACCGTCGTCTTCAACTCAACAGTGAATCTAGCCAGTCTTCGTCACACCGGATCTTCATGGTGAGCTAATGCTTCTAGCTTGGACTGGATCTTCTTCTTCAAGTCTTGATGCCTTGAACTTCCAGCATGGACTAGGTTTTTACTTGTTTTAGCTTCTTGGAATACTCTTAGTTTAGTAATTTGATCATAGATGTTCTTGTGATGATGACTTCCAGATTTTAGGGAATAATAGATGTTGAATTTTAGTAGTTATTGAATTGGTTTTTATTAATGAGTTAAGTCTTCCGCATTATTTTCTGTTGATATACATTGAAATGTTAAGGTTTAGATTGGTTGGTTCGCTCACATAGGAGGGTAAATGTGGGTGCCAGTCGCGGCTTGGTTTTGGGTCGTGACATAGTGAGTGTCCCTAGGTCTTCACCAAGATCATTACTTGAATGTCCTTATGTGATGGATGAGTCTTAAATGAACTAATGAATGTAATGACTTAAGTTAAGAATGAATGTTAAAGTTAATAAGTACTTATCTAGACTGGTTAAGGGTTGTCTAGTTAAGGTGTGAAGCCCCGTAGGAATGGTTATTTTATATCTACCTAGATAAGTCTTAAGAATGGTGCTACTGAAAAAAGTTGGTTGATTATGTAGACATGATCCAAACATAGATAGTCTTAAGGATTACTAAATTAATCTTGAAGATGTCAATCATGGACATTCTCTTCTTGATTTACTTCAATAGGTCTTTTGATAACCTTTGTGAGGAGAAGGTCATATTCTATGAACGATATTGTGTTAAATGAGAATGATCTTATCCTAGGTAATCTAAAGGATCTCTTAATTGTGTGTGAAAGGTATTGTATGGGGCGGTCTCTTCACAACTAAATCAAGTGAAACTTAGAATCACCTTTGGTAGAAGGGTCTCATGTTAATATGTTTGTTGAATTGTAAGCTTGTATATCTCATTATTGGTTGTTTTAGGTGTGCCTAGAGAGGGTATATGGGAGGTCTCCCTTTGTATTACTTATGTGAGTATTAGGATAGCTTTCAGTGAGGAACATACATACAATAAAGTGTTTAAGGTGAAATTAAGAAACTTCAGTGTAACAATGAAGGAGTTCAATGTACAGTAAATTAGTTCACTGTATGGTTGTTCCTAAAAATGTGATATATCTATTAAGTGTCTTCTTATGTGTTTCTAAGTTGTTAAATGTTGTTCTTATGTTTATATTATAATATTTAAATCAAAAGATACAATTTCCAATAATTATCTGTTTTCATGATTTTTATGCATTATGACATATATAGTAAATGTGTTTGTACCAATTTCATCCTTTTATATATCACTAATGTGATTCATAGGTAAAGATTGTTTTGGAGAGATAACCTTTGATGAGAAGATCGTTCAAGAAAGTTGAAGTATGTCCTCATTTGACTCACGGGCATATATGGCTTTTATGTCTCTTTTGAAGTATAGTGATAGACTAAGGAGTACTATATTTCTATTGTGTATGGATCTTTTCCCAAAGTTCTCTTGTGTCTAAGATTTAAGGAAATGAGACTTATTATTTTCTATTATTTTATATGAAAAAGTTTTTAAAGACTATACAAATGTTTGTGAGAAGTTTTAATTCTGCACTACTTTTGATATCTTTATATGTGATAAACGATACGAAAGGGCTTGTACAAGACCTACCAAAGGTTAATTACGCCGGTTTAAATTCGATAGTGGCCCTAACTTCTAGGGTGTGGTTTTGGGTCGTGATAAGCTTTATATCAGATCATAGATTATGAAAGTAGTCTTAGGAATCAAAAAGTCTAATCAAGTCACGTCTAGTTGAGTCTTGACCATCGGTGTAAGTCATGACACATCTATGTGCGAGAGGCTATAGGACGATAGAGTTTCCCTTCTTTTCTACTCTTATGTCGTGCCGTAGAGTAAAAGTTATGACTACTCTTTTATTATGGTTTTCCTTGTGTTTCTAAGAATATGAATACGATGATGACACTGGCTAGTAGAGTTAAGGAGAATGAGGAGATTCCTCCTCAATTTTATCATGTTCCTCAATGATCTCAAGTTGATTAAATCCCTATTGTGGGTGGAGGTAATGATGTTGCGGTGGTTCCCCAGGAAATGACTAATCGGGAGATTAGAGAGGCTTTAATTAGTTTAGCCCGATGTTTGACTACCCATGTGAATATGGGTATTTCACCTAGAGTGAATGTTGTGGAGATAACTATGACATCTTGAATGTTGGCTCTAAGGTGGGAGAGGATCCCCAAGAGTTCCTAGATGGAGTGTACAAGGTATGGAGTGCCATGGGGGTGACTTCTAGGGAGAAGGCGGAGTTAGATTTATATCAATTTAAGGAGGTTGCTCAAGTGTGGTACACTCAATGGAAACACAATATGCCGGTAGAGTCAGATCCTATTGAGTGGGGAGTTCAAAGAAGCTTTTCTACGAAAGTACTTTCCTTATGAAAAGAGGGAGGTAATGGTTGGGGAGTTATCAATCTCAAGAAAGGCAATATGAGTGTTGAGGAATACTTTTTGAAGTTCTCTACGTTGTCTAGGTTTTCTCCATCCCTTGTGTCTAAGCCTAGGGATGAGATGAATATGTTTGTGAAAGGGGTGTTGCTGATCTAGCGAAGGAAGAATGTCATACGACCATTCTACAATATGATATGACACTAGCTAGACTTATTGTGTATTATCTATCAATTGAAAAGTCTAAACTGGGTAGGATTGGTAGAAACATGAAAATGAGTGGTTAAGTGATCATATCCAACCTAGTTTAAAAAAGGAGATCAAACTCAAGATGGACTTAGTGCTCCTAAGGTGAAATTTCAGAAAGGAGGTGGTTCTCAAAATGTTAAGCATATATGGGCTACTTATGGAAAGACGCACTATGGGGAATGCCTACAGGGTACCGGCAGTTGATTTTGATGTGGTAAATATTGAAATAAAGTGAGGGATTGTCTTACTAGATATAGTAAGAAAGTTGTTCCGAATGTTCCAAAAGATGATGATCCAAATAAGATGATGCTCCGAATAATTCTATGAACTTTGGACTAGAGGAGCAAAGCCCGATGAGGGTGATGATGATGTTTATTGTATGGTCTTGTATTTATCTCTTAAGTTATATGAGTTCCTTCAAAGTGGGGGAGTATGGTTAGTAGATTGGCTGGAAAGTTATAAAAGCTTGTTGTATGTGCATGGTGTTTAGAAGTCTTGTTGATATTGAATTTCATTAATTTCTTACATTGTGTATTTTATGAAGTTATGATTATGTTGCAAAATGTGCTTATATGATTTTATCTTGAATATTATCATGTTTCTATCCTTAATTGCCTAAATGATGCATTTCTAAAATTCAGAAGTATGTTTACTGTAAAGCTACCAAGGATTTCTCGTCACTGTAAAATTTTTGACAAATTGACTAATTCATTCATTGGTTGAAAATTGTTTTATTGTGGTTAAAATTGATGTATATGAGCATGATAATGAATATAAAATGAGTTTTTTTCTATTTAAAATGAAGGATCTAGGTTTTATATCATGATGAGTTATAGAATTTCTTCTAGTGTTTTGTTGGGTTGTGAGTCTCTTGATTAGGCGAAAATTGATGTTTTTCTAGATGTTTGTTTGTGTAAGTTGCTATGTGGTATGTTTATGAGCTTTTAACGGAATATCTATTCTTGCAAGTGTTCGGAGAGTGACAAATATCATTCGAGCACGAATATTGTCCAAGTGGGGGAGATTGTAATACCTCAAAATGACCTAGATGAATCTAGAGCATAACATGTTATTGACGAGGGTATAAGGTCATAAAATTGTTTATATTGTTTTACTGCGGCAGTTTCTAAAGATTTAGGTGCATTGGAAGAAAAAACGTCAAGGGACAATCAAGACGTTCGACGACTAAGTCACCTATGTGCCTCATATCTGGTTATAGCCCTATATATGTGGTTCATTAGTTAATGAGGTCCTCATATGAGTTATTATAGTGTTTAGAGGAAGTTCTCCAAGTTTAATAAAGTTTGGAGGTCAAATGTCCAAGAACGTTCATGACTTTTGAAAGGTTTACTTTAGAACGAACTTGTGTGTCTAGGAATATTTCGTCGTGTTTTATTGTTAGTTTTGTATGACATTGATGTAGGAGGCCCTAATATTGTATACAAACATATTTGTATAGGAAACATCCGATAAAAAGCCCCAAGGACTATCCGATGTTCCTTGAGGAAGAAACATTTCCTTGAGCCAAGGCTGCCTAGACAAGGCCCCAATACCTTGAGGAAAATCATGGCTCGTGGGAAGTAGATGCCCCGTGAATGCGTGTCGTTTGTCAGATTTAGCCTAGGGTGATCGATATCCCAAATTCAAGTCTCTGAACCAAACGATGATATTCTAGGATGGTCCATTTATAGAAAAACGGTCTGTAGATTGGCAAGTCGTTGGTGGATTGTCTTCTATGCAACTTTAATGTAAATTCTAGGGGTGAATTAGTAAATTCACCCCACGTTGTAATAATGATTTTGGCATTTAAGGTTGATTTATCCATCAATTTCTCTCCAATTTAGTGGATTAAATTCATTAAGATATGGTTTTAATCCTTGAAAGTCTATTCATCAAGGATCCCAACATTCAAAGTGTTTTCTAAAGTTTTCAAACATGAACTTGTCCAATTTTAGATCTATGCATGGTTTATTGCATTAAAATTTTTAAATCATTATACATTGATTAAATTGGTTTTAGTTAGAAGATTTAAACTCAATTAAACTATGAACCCATGTAATTGATAAACACTAATTTTTGACTATTTTATGGGTTAAGTTATATTGTGTTAATGCTTATTAATTCTATTGTAGTTTTCTATATGCTATTAAATGATGTAAGAATTTTATTGAATTGATTCTAGGTTGTCTTAGATTGATAAATCTATATTGAATTGACCTAATTTCATTAAGTATTATGATTTTCGTATTGAATTGATGATCATGGCTGTGGGTAAGGGCCTTATGGTATAGAATTGGATGATTTAGCTATGGATTGAAGTGGTGAGAATTGATTGGTGGTATGCTTCCCTAATTCTCTTTATTTTAAGTAATGTAGCTCTTGTATTGTGTTATAATTGGTATGGTCCACATATGGTGGTGGTGCTATGTGAATGATGTGGCCTTGTTGGCGTTATTTTATGTAGTATGATGATCATGGCCTTGTCAATAAACTACTTGAAGTATTATCATGATGTATGTAGTTGATTATGTGAATTATGATCATGTCACATCTGGGTTTACGCCCTAGATGTAACCGATGTCGTCGTCCTCTTTGAGTACTAAGACTAGCCTCTTAGTTTAAATCATTACATTCATAGGCCAAATTAGTGAAAAATTTAAAAATTTTCACTACTTCTACTTGTAGTTTTGCATAGACCTATATATATATATATATATATATATTATATATATATATATATATATATATATATATATATATCGAGTATACGTAGACTCTTCGTATAGGAAGATTACATAGTATTCTACGTTTATTGCACATAAGTATAAAATATAACATATTCATAATAGTCATCTCATGTCATAAGCATCTAATAAGAGTTTAATAACTTGGACATAACCCATACATCAAAGTGAGAATGCCTCATATGGGCTATGCAATGTTTCATACTAAATGGAAAAGAAAGAACATAATAGTCTTAGACTCAAAACAACTCCATAAGCTAGATAGTGTCTTCGCCCTTGGAAATTGAGGACCTACCCTACTTGGATGAATAACAGATCCAAGCCTTCTTCAAGTCGTCCTCAAAGCACTTCAATGACTAGAACCAAAAATATTGGGGAAAAGGAAGAAATGGGGTTAGTACATAACGTGTAATAACTATGAGACCATATGCGCACATACTTTGAAATCATTCTATGAAAAGGGACAGTTCATAAAGTATGCACTTGTCATTTTAAACCTTTATGCACATTCAACAAGACCATACAAACCAATATTGCATGTTCATTAAGTTATAGACATGTACATCACAAACCCAAAAACATCAAGTCTAGTCAAGTCAACATGCATAACATATAGTTGAATACCTATTTAAGTAACTCTATCATCAAGTCATATATGCTACAAGCATGTAAAAGAGTACATTTTAACATAACCAAAGCAAGACAATTACGCATGCACCCCTATTAAGTCAACAAGTAGAATGAACAATTAAAACTCCATAACCTTACTCAATCAAGTAACCCAGTAAAAACATCGTACTTCACATATCATAACATTTAAGAGCACATAGCATCATACCTTCAACAATATAGACCAACACATATTCATAAGTGAAACTAACCATCATATAATATCAACAAGATATAAGTTCATCATATCTATGTCATATAGCATTATAAGCATATTCATACATAACAACATCCTCCTAAGACTCCCCTCAAGTCTAACTAGTGCAATGCTTAGGTAGATTCCCCTACCCCTACCTAGACAAAGCTAGACCCCTTAGGTTTTCATAGTTAGTGTTCCTTTCATTAGTTAATTTTACATTTTTGGGAACATCATTCCCTAACCAACATAGACCATATTAGCCAATAGGGAATCCGGTTTCATAGAACCCTACACCGAAACAAGGCGGACTACTTGCCAAGGTAGTACCAAAACATAAACATAGCAACTATGTGGATCGACTAACTAGTACTCCTATGGGGGAAACATAGTTCAAGAACAAGGAGATATAGTTGGGACCCTTTTTATGCTATGTGCATTGTAGTATCCAATATCAAGAGTACATTAGTTATCCTACCTTCCCTATGTGGTAAGGGACACTCCTTACTCTAGTTCACTCGGTGCTAAGCTAGAGTCCCTTTTTGAAATGTCTTAAAGCCTTTATTATCAATCATAGCATTGTTTAGGTCATATGTTCCAACCTTTGTATATTCATCATCATCATATCTCAATAAGAATTGCATGAGTATAAATCCTTTCATTACAATTCATATAGGTGAGGCTTGCATATTAACATCTCCATATCATGATAAGGCACATTGGTAAATCGTTCACCATCCTTATAATATTTACATCTTACGCTAAACACCTTACAATCATAATCAAGACATTTTAATTCAATATAATACCACCCTATCAATCCTAATACAATGCATTCTCTAATACAACATCATGACTTAATCACAATTAACCACAATTTGAGGTAAAGGATAGGGATCATAAGACTTACCAAGTCTCTTTCACAATTAATCATCAAGGTCTTAACATAAACCCTAAAATAAACACAATTTGGGTATACATCATCATAAGTCAACAATCAACCTGATAATAAGGCTAGAAGAATCACTATATCATAATTCAATATTAGATCATAGCTAAAGACAAGATACCTAGATTAAATCACAACATACTTCATAACATAGATCAACATCTCAAGAAATAGCATGAAATACTATGAATCACCCTAATTAATTCAATAACCTAGTCAATTGAACCAATACAATACAATTCATATAAAGATCAAAACCTAGGGTTAAGGGGTAATAGTCATCTTCTAAAAACTAGACTCAACCCTCAAGATATATCATAATTATATTAGAATACATGTTAATATATTCACATTGTCGAAGAGAAATCATAAAAAATCAATTCATAACATTAATTTCAAGATTGAGAAAGACCCAAATGAAAACTTAACTTTTGAAAATACTTTGAAGGAGCTCTTTGAGGAAACATGTCTCAAAGGTGAATTAGGTACCATAACTCAATGTTTGATGAATAATTGATGGTTAAATTGTCCCTTTACACCCCGCAAAAACACTCCCCTATCTTGGTCTTCAATGGTGTCTTCCAATAGAGAGAGAAAGAATAGAGAAGGAAGAGAATTTTGTTTTGTGAGTTTTAATTAGTCTAATGGGGTTTGGGTACTTATATGTGCGGTTAATTAAGTTAATTAGAATTCAATTAATAAAGAAATTTTTACCAAAACCCTTAGTTAATACTTTGTTAAAAAGGTACAAGAAATTACAGGCCCCATTGGCGAGACCATGATCAACTGATCGTTGGTCCATCGACGAGCATGCCCTCCATCCATGATGAACATTCGTAGTCTTGGTCAGATACTATGAAAATGATACCCTCCTGTGATTTGGATAAGTGTTGGACGATGGATGGCATCGACGCCCCATTGATCAACACACGCTCCGTCGTCTGCCTCTCGTGGGTTCATACTGCTAGGCAGTGTTTGACTCCACTTGCAAGGGTCCTTCTCAAGGGCCCTTGGTTGATCCTTGGGGATCCATACCCAAACATTTTGAAAAATGAATCAACTTAAAAACATTATAGACACCTTTCCACCAATTTACATCACTTTCCGACTCCTAAAAACTTGTCAAATAGGCTAAGGCACACTTGTACCTCCTTGAACTACATTCCGAACGTCATGGACTTTCATGGATGTTTTGGTTCCTAGACTTCCTAAATAACTTATTTTCATTTAAATAGACCTTAAAAAAGTTTCTAAACGTTATGCCACCTATGTTAGGCTCTAGAACACGTCTTGGATTTTGGAAATGTTACAGATCATGTTCTTCTACTTGTGATTAAGTAAAAGTATGTGTTATTCTATCGATGTTGTTAGGTGATCATGTTAGACTATGACTATGTCCTTATGTACGTGTTGTCTTAGAGTTGATGGATGATTATTCCTACATGACTATATGAGTCTATGATGGTTATGTTGATGATGTTATAGTAGTATATAAGATGACTTATAGATGACAATGTTTATTCCTATGTGCTTCTAGAATGATATGCAATATGTGCTAATGTGAAGTATTTTGTGTCTTTTTTTGGTTGACTTATTTCCCTTTCTTTATACGTGTGAGAATGTTAATATGAGATGTCCTAACTTAGGAAGCTAAAGTCTCTTACTCTTGAATGTATTAATGATATGAGACCTTGAATTATATTAAGAAGGTCCTTTATATGAATCCGTCAACCTAGTTGTAATGTTACGAACGTAGAAGTTGAAAATCATAATGGTATCCTTCTTGTAATGAATGATAGAATTAAGGTTGATTGGTTTGAACGACATCATATCATCCTTAGAAACGTTACTGTGATATATATTTGTCGCCATTATATGGTAGCACTAGGGGACCTCTTTGGTAGGGTGAATGTGATTCGGTTATGAATAAGAGATTAAACCCTCTGTATGAAACATTAATGTAAATTACTCTATGAGAACAAAGCCAAGCGCCGAGTGAGTATGGCTTGGGAAGTAGCTCTAGTAAAGAAGGAGACTAGAGTACAAAGTAATCCGTCCATATTTCTTAACATGTGCTTACATGGGATGTGTCTAAGTTCTACCATTGGCAAGTAGAACACCCTCCATCGGAGTAGGTTACAATGTTGGATTCCATTATTAGATACTATGGTCTATTTCAGTTATTTTCTATTCCCATCATGTGGGATACCTACTAGTATTGGATAGTTTCTATGATTTTTAGGTGGTGGTATGGGACGCTATCTAGACATTGCACATTGGATTTAAAGATGTTAGTGAGAGTCCCTAGGTCTTCTCCAAGACCATTACTTGAATGTACTTATTTGATTAATGAGTCATAAATGAACTAATGAATGTCATGACTCAAGGTAAGAAAGTATGTTAAAATGAATAAGTACTTATCTAGAGTAGTTAAGGGTTTTCTATTTAGGGCGTGACGGGGGCATAGGAATGGTCACTTCGTATCTACCTAGATATGTTTTAAGAATGACACTAATTAGGAAAGTTAGTTGATTATGTACACATTATCAAAACTTATGTAGTCTTCGGGATTATTTAGGTAATGTTAAAGAGGTCAATCATAGACATTCTCTTCTTGATTTACTTGTGGAGGTCTTTCGATAACCTTTGTTAGGAGAAGGTCATATTCTATGAGTAATATTGTCTTAAGTGAGAATGATTTTAACCTAGGAAGTCTAAAGGATCTCTTAAGTGCGGGTGAAAGGGATTGTATGGGTGGTCGCTTCACATCTCAGTCAATTGAAAATGAGAATCACCTTTGGTAGGAGAGTGTCATGTTGATATGTTTGGTGTATCGTAAGAGTTTACATCTCATTTTAGGTGGTCTTAAGGATCATATAGGTGTGCCTAGAGAGGGTGTATGGGTGGTCTCTGTTTGTATATCTCAAAGTGAGACTTAGTATAGATTTTAGTGAGGGAAATACATGCAATAAAATGTCAAAGGTCGAATTAAGAAACTTCACTATAACAATGAAGGAGTTCACTGTAAGTTTGTTCCTGAAAATGTGATAAATCGATTAACTGACTTCATATGTGTTTCTAAGTTGTTTAATGTTGTTCTTATGCATATATTATGATATTTAAATAAAAAATGCATGTTTCCAATAAATGTTTGTTTTCATGATTTTATGCATTATGTCATACTTAGTAAATGTGTTTGTACTAATTCCATGCTTTTATCTATCTCTAACGTTAATCATAGTTGAAGGTATTTTTGGAGAGCTAAGCTTGGATTAGAAGATTGTTCAAGCAAGTTGAAGTATGTCCTCATTTACTCGAGGGCAGAGATGTCTTTTATTTCTCTTTGAATTATTGCAATAAACTAAGTAGTACAATATTTCTTTTGTGTATGGGTCGTGTCCCAAAGTTGTGTTGTTTCTAATATTTGCGGAAATGCGACTTAGTATTTTCTGTGAGCTTTATATGAAAGATTTTTGGAAGACTATGCAAATGTTTGTGAAAAGTTTTAATTATGCACTACTTTTCATATATTTATATGCAATGAACGGTAAGAAATGGTTTGTACAAGACCTCTAAGAGGTCAAATATGCCGTTTGCAATGGGAGAACGACCCTAACTTCTACGGTGTGGTTTCGGGTCGTGACAAGCATTGTATCAGAGAATAGGTTATGAATGTTGTCTTAGGAATCAAAAAGTGTCATCAAGTCACGTCTAGAAGAGTTTTCACCATTGGTATGAGTCACGATACATCTATAGGCGAGAGGCTATAGTATGATAGAGTTTTCTTTATTTTCTACTCCTATGTCGTGCCGTAGAGTAAAAGTTCTGAATAGTATTTTCTTCTAGTTTTTATTGTGTTTCTATGAAAATAAATATAAGGAGGTCACCGACTAGGAGAGTTGAGGAGAATAACGTAAATAAGGAGATTCCTCTTCAAGTTTATAAAGTTGAGAAAGTTCCTCAAGGTGATCAAGTCCTTATTGTGGGTGGAGGTAATGATGTTTTGGTGGTTCCCCCAAGAATGACTAATGGGTATATTAGAGAGGCTTTACTTACATTAGCCCGAGCTTTGACTACCCATATTAATATGGGTATTACGCCTAGAGTGAATGTTGTGGAGAGCACTATGACATCTAGATTGAGAGATTTTATGAGGATGAATCCTTCTTTTTTCTTGGTTCTAAGGTGGTAGAGGATCCCCAAGAGTTCCTAGATGGACAATACAAGGTGTTTAGTGCCATGGCAGTGACTTCTAGCGAGAAGGTGGAGTTAGCTTCATATAAATTGCGAGAGGTTTATCAAGTGTTGTACACTCAATGAAAACACAATATGTGGGTTGAGTTGGGTCCTATTGAGTGGGAAGAGTTCAAAGAATATTTTTAAGGAAAGTACTTTCCCTGTGAGAGGAACGAGGTAAAGGTTGAGAAGTTTATCAATCTCAAGAAAGGAAATATGAGTGTAGATGGGTGTTACCGATCTAACGAAGGAAGAATGTCATACGACCAAGCTACATGATGATATGACCCTAGCTAGACTCATGGTGTATCTCAATCAATTGAGGAGTCTGACCTTGGTAGGATTTCTAGAAACTTGAAAAGGAGTGGTTCAAGTGATCAAAACCAACCTAGGTTCAAAACGAGGGCTCAAAATCAAGGCTGACCTAGTGCTCCTAAGTTGAAATATTATAAAAGAGGTGGTTCTTAAAATGGCAAGCCTACATGGGATACTTGTGAAATACGCACTACGGTGGATGTACACAAAGTGAGGGAATTCCCTTTTAGAGATGGCAAGCAAGTTGCTCCTAATGTTCCAAAAGATGATCCTCCAAATAAGAGGCATTTCTATGCACTCCGAACTAAGTAGCAAAGGCGGATGAGGGTAATGATGATGATTATAGTTCTTGTATTTCTCACTTTAGTGATATCACTTCCTTTCAATTGGGGGAGTATGGTTAGTAGATGGGCTAAAAAGTTATTGAAGCTTGTTGTATGTGCATGGTGTTTTGAAGTCTTGTTGAAATTAAATTTCATCGATTTCTTGCATTTGCATTTTATGAAGTTATGATTATGTTGAAAAATGTGTTTATATGATTTTATCTTTCTTATTAGAATTTTTATATCATGAATTTACTATATATTACATTTTTGAGATTCGAAAGCATGTTTACTGCAAAGCTGTTTGGGATTTCTGCTCACTGTAAAACTTTTAAGAATTGAGTGATTCATTCTTTGGTTGAAAATTATTGGAATGTGGTTATAATTTTTGTATATAATCATGATAATGAATATAAAATGACTTATTGCTATTTAGAATGAAGGATGTGAGTTTCATCGCATGATAAGTTATAGGATTTCTTCTAGCTTATTGTTGTGTAGTGAGTCTCTTGATTATTTGAAAATTGATGTTTTATATATTTTTGTTTTGTATAAGTTTGTATGTGTCATTTGTTTGAGATATTAACTGAATCTCTATTCTTGGAAGTGTTCGGAGTGTAGCAAGTGTCATTCGAAGACGAATGTTGTCCAAGAGGGGGATATGTGATACCTCCAAAATGATTTAGGTGAATCTAGAGCCTTACATGTTTTTCATAAGGGTATAAGGTCCTAAAATGGTTTAAAATGTGGTGTTTAGTTAGTGTTTAAAGAATTAGGTGCATTTGAAGTCAAACATCAAGGGACGACAAAGACGTTTGATGACTAAGTCATTTTTGTATCTCATGTGTGGTTATGTGCCTATATGTGTGTTTAATTATTTAATGAGGTCCTTATATGAGTTATTATAGTTTTGATAGGATGTTATTCATGTTTCATGAAGTTTGGAGGTCAAACGTCCAAGAACGTCCATGACGTTCGAAAGGTTTTCCTTGAAATGACCTTTGTGTGTCTAGTCATATCTCATCGAGTTTTGTCTGTTCATTTTGTGTGAAATTAATGCACGAGGTCCTAAACTTGTATGAAAAGCATATTTGTGTTATAAAAGTGTAGGAAAAGTTCCCAAGGACCATCCAAGGTTCCTTGAGGAAGGACACTCTACTTGAGCCAAGGCTGCCTAGACCAGGCCCCAATAGACAGAGGAAGGACGGCTCATGGTCCAGTCGACGCCCCTTCGATGGGTTTCGTTAGTTAATACTTAGCCTAGTGATCTCAAGCTCCTAAAGGCAAGTCTCTGATGCAAACGATGAGATGCTAGGATGGTCCGTTTGTTGACAAATGGTACTTCGATTGGCAAGTTGTTCGTGGACTGTCTTTTGCGTAGCTTTATTGTAAACTCTAGAAGTGAATTGGTAATTTCACCCTACATCAAAATAAAAGTTTGGGAGGCTACTTAGGGGTACTTTGGGTATTTCAAACATGTTTATAATCCTTACACATTTAGAAGAATTAATTCTTGAAAAATCAAAATCCAAAACCTCTAAAGAGCTCTCTACAACTCCATTGAAGTGGTCAATCATGGAAATTCTCCTCTTGATTTACTTGAGTAAGTCTTTTGATATACTTTGTGTGGAGAAGGTTATATTCATGAATTCTATTGTGATAGGGGATAACGATTTTATCCTAGGTAGTCTAAATGATCTCTTAAGTATGTGTGAAGTGGATCGTATGGGTGGTATCTTCACAACTCACTCAAGTGAAAATTAGAATCACCTTTGGTAGGAGAGTCTCATTTTCATATGTTTGGAGTATTATAAGTGTATTTATCTCATTATAGGTGGTCTTAAAGATCATTAGGTTTGCCTAGAGAGGGTGTATGGACGTTCTATCTTTTTCTTACTAAGTAGGTCTTAGGATATCCTTTAGTGAGGAAACTACATGCTATTAAATGTCTAAGGTGAAATTTAGAAACATCACTGTAACAGTAAAGTGGTTTACATTACAGTTAATTCGTTCACTGTCAGGTTGTTCCTAAATATTTGTTAAATTGATTACGTGACTTCTTATGTGTTTCGAGTTGTTAAATGTTGTTCTTATGATTATATTATGATATTTATTTCAAAATATTAATATTTCCAATAAATGTCCATTTTCATGATGTTTATACATTGTGCCATATTCAGTGCATATGCTTGTACTAATTCCCTGTTTTTATCTATCTCTAAAGGGATTCATAGGTGAAGGTCATTTAAGCAAGTTGAAGTATGTCGTTATTTGACTTGATTGAATAGATGTCTTTTATTTCTCTTTTGAAGTATTATAATAGACTATGTAGTACTATATTTCTATTGTGTATGGACCATGTCCCAAAGTACTCTTGTGTATAAGATTTGAGCAAATGAGACTTAGTATTTCCTATGAGTTTTATGTGAAAGAGTTCTTAAAGATTTGCAAATGTTTGTGAAAAATTTTATTTTGGCACAACTTTTCATATGTTTATATGCGATGAACAATACGAAAGGGATTGTACAAGACCTCCGAGAGGACAAGTACGCCAGTTGCAATCCGAGATTAGCGCTAACTTCTAGGGTGTGGTTTCATATCGTGACACTCTATACTACAGTTTACCTATTTAATGTCTTTTTACAATTTTTAGACTTAGTATGACCCTCCCAAACTTCACCAAACATAGTGACATCTACTAGTTTGATTCACTAGTTTTCGAACGTTAAGACCTTTTTATGATAATATGTCTCTAATACTTCTCAAAAAAGTTATTTACATTTATTTTTAGGTCTAAAATAATCATTATATAACATAGGAGGCTCTAGTATAAGTCATGGAATTACGGGGTGTTGCAATGATGATGTCTCTTTTTCTCATAAATTATGTTATTGTCTTATAGTTATGGTATATGTCTTACGTTTGATTAATTCCTTTTGGTATGGTTATGTTGATGTTTATGATAGTGATCATATTTATTACATGTTTATGCTAATCCATTCTCTCAGCTACATTCTTATAAAATATAGCGTCTGGCGATATTAACTACCATCCTCATTTGTTATGTTCATAATAGAGCAAGAAGAGATGTTTTGGTGAGTTGTCATAGAATCAAGGACATAATCATCCTTTCCTTTTATGTCTTTCTTTTATTCTTAGACTTGTGTATGGGTTGTTTCCCTGAGACTTTCATACATTAGATGGTTTGAGACTATTTCAATGACTTCCTCTTTGTTTAATGAGACTTTATTTGTATTGGAAAAATATTTTCAATTTCCATATTTTTACCTATATTTATGTTATCATATGCTAAGGGTTTTGTATAATGCCTCGTACGGTCTCATACATCTTGTTACATCTAGGTGATACCCTAGTCCGTGACAAACTTTGTATCGGAGCACAATGTTTAGAGTGGTCCTAGGATGTCTCAAACAACGTCTAGTAGAGTCCTATTCATAACAGTGAAGAGCTCCACACCTTTTGAATAAGAGGTTTTTAGTTGCTTAGGAAATTTCACTTCTTTATTCTTTAAATCATGCCATATAGCTTACCTCTATTAGGTCTTTCTCTTAATTAATGCCTGTTGGTTTTCATATGCCTAGAAGGGATACTCGAATGATGGTGGGAGATCGTGTTGAGCAAGAATTTTCTCTTTAAGCTCCTCATCAAGCTCTGATTGACCATATAGGTGAGAATGTATGACATGCATAGTTTAGGTTGACTTTCCAAGTGTTAGCACAACTTGTGAAAACTAAAGCCAATAGTGAAATGGTATCCTTTGTAAACCCAATTGTTGGTACGACTACTGCAAAGGTGAGGGATTTTTCATGAATGAACCCTAAAAACTTTTATGGTTCCAAAGTGGAGGAGTACCCTCAAAGTCTTATTGACGAGGTGTATAAGGTACTTGTTATTATATAGTGTCTACAAAAGAGGAGGCGGAGTTAGACGCTTACTAATTGAGGGTTGTTCGACAAATATTTTATAGTCAATGGAATGAGGCTAAGCCCAAGGATCATTTCCCATAAAGTGGGAATTATTTAAAACAGTGTTCTTTATTGGTTCTTTCCCCTTGAATAGAGGGAACCAAAGGTGCAACATTTCGTTAAGCTTAGTCACGAAGTATGAGCATTAAAGAGTATTCTCTAAAGTTCACCCAACTCTCCAACTATGCTCCATCTTTGGTGGTAGACTCAACGTCTAAGATGAGTAGTCTCATGTTGAGCATGTACCACATGGAATAAAATAAATGTTGTATGGCAATGATCCTCAATGATATGGTTATCTCATGTCCTATGGTTTATTCTCAAAAAATTGTGGAGGGGAAACTCAAGGACAAGTCTAGGGAGAAAAAGATATCTAGAGTAGATTATGATGATCCCTTTCATACAAGGTCCGATGGACATGGTCTCCTTAGATATTGACAAAATTTTCCCAGTCAAGGTTTCTTAAAAAGTTCTATGTTCAACCAAAAAATGGTGTCTAACCCAACAAAAAGGATATAGTAATGGGGTTCTATTTCTGGGATGTAGTAAGTGTGATAGAAGATATGTGGGGTAAATTACAGGCGGGTTCTAATGTTTATTTAAGTTGTTGTGAGTTGAGGCACAAGATAAGGCATTATCCTACAATTGCTAGAAATTAAAGGGATACGTCCTACAATTGCTAGAAATGAAAGGGATAGTCGTCATAGATTTCAACCCTACCCTTTATCTGGTCCAATTGGTTCGGGTGGGAGCACTTAAAATAAAAAAAGAGGTTTATTCTCTCCAAGATAGAGGTGAACAAGAGTGTCCTCCAAATGTTGATTTTTTGTTGCTTGTCTTTTTTGACTTGATAGAATTACTATCGTAGACTTTGTTGTTGTCCTTAGTATGATTAGGATGCACCGTAGTTATGTTTATTGAAGGTAGAACCCGACTTAGTCATGATGATTTTTGAGGTATGTTGATAAATTTGATGAGTAGTGTGTTTATGTAATGTCTAGATTTGTCGAATGAGTAGACTCCTCAAAAGTGTAGTAGTGTAATTCACCATGGTTTAAAATGATTTAGTCTTAAGATTGTAAAAGGTTATTGATAACTTGTTCCGACCATAGAATTGAAAGAGATGGTGCATACAAAGTCCACTTATGTTTTCTCCCAAGAAGAAGATGGTGTTCTTAGATAGCAAGGTCGATGATTGTGCTTAATGTTCATAAGTTAAGATTCTAGTAATTATAACCTTAAGAGATGTAATGAATATACCAATGTTTAGTCCCCATTTTGTAAATCCATGTGAGATCTTGAGATGTGTTGATTAGGGTGCTTATGAGCTAGAGTTTTCTCAACAGTTGGCATAAGTGCATCCAGATTCCATATCTCCATGATAAGGAAGTTGTTGGAGATACCATATTCATAGATCCCTTAGAAGAGTTGAGAGTTCATGAGAATCTCTGTTGTTGACAAGTACTAGATAGGATCTTAGACTGGCAAGTTAAGTTATAGGAGAAAATGGAAGTTGCATCCATAAAGGTCTTACGGAATGATCTTTTATTGAGGATTTTAGTTGAGGGTTCTATTTGAGAGGCTGAGGGATAATGAGATTTCCCGATATAAACTTGTGCTGATGAAGTTCTCATGTTTTGTTCTTCATGTGAAATCATGTGTGTTCAAGATGTTTTCGTCATTTCTTTATATTTTGCATGTCCATGTAGAGCTTGTGTTTTTGAAAGAAAATTACTTTACATGATAGATTTTTCCTCATGTTGTAGTGCATTTAGTAGAAGTTTCCTATCGACTTCATGAGATGAATTGATGAACATTTCTTAACCTGGAGTAATAAGAGGTCCTACTTGAATTATGCTTTGTGTATAGATTGCATATAGGCTCCATGATATAGTTTTAAGAATGTTTTAGAACGGAGAAGGTAATTTCTTCTTGAATTAGAGAAATATTAGAATTACATGTATTTGGGTTGCTAGATGTAGTACCTTCCTTGTGATGCATTAAGCTTGTTTAGCGTAGAATAGATGACTACTCTATGGTTGTGTGCATTTTGATGTGTTGCATGCATGATTTGTTGCTAGTATAAAGTCGTGACCTTTAAGAGGTTCCTAGATTGTCATTTGAGGATGAATGTTTCCAAGGGGGGGAGATATAGTAACTCCTCAAACTTAACAAAGGGATTAATATGTTAGAGCATCAAGGTTTCACTCATGAGACCCATCAATGCTCTGCGGTTGGACATATGCTCCATGGAAAGATTCGTGGATGAGCACCCAAGAGAAACGGACAAAGAAAACTTATAAGGCAGTAACCACGACTGGACACACACTCATAGATGGGTCTAGACCTCCTGAATAGGGTTTCGTGTCTCCAAGCCTTGGGGACAATCTATAGGACCCAAACCATGTATAACAATCACAAAGCGTTGTTCCACCCACGACATATCAACTTTTTCTCATGTTTGGGACAAAGTGTGGCAATTTAGAGGTTATGTCTAGGAGAACTTTGGGGGGTTTTCGGTTTTATATAAATTTAAGTGGTGTCATATTAGCCTAATCTAGACAACCTATACATGAATTTAAAGCCCTAAATTACGCTTTCTGAATCATTATTTCAAGACGCCCAAAAGAAACCCAATTCTCTATCAAATATTCTCTCTCTAGGAAGTTCAAGAAGAAAAGAGGAATCAACCTAGGTAAAGTCAAATCTCCATTATTGAAAGCTTGGTAATATTTATAATCAAGTTATGATGACTAATTCATTCATCGATTCGTTCCATCCATGAAGCCCCAATGTTTTCTCCAATTGTAAAGATGAAATCCAAAATTTATATATGGTTTCTTCCAATATTGTGGGTATTGTTGTTTATTAGTCTAATTTAGTAGATAGTCATCATTTATGATGGAATTAGTAGTATATCATGTTTTTAAGATTAGATTACATGCCTAACCCATGTCTAGAGACATTAAATTGAAGTAACTGGTTTTATGCCATGAAAGGGGAAACTGGGGGTCTAGATGTTATCTTCTAGAATTGATGAAATTCATTGTATATCTCTTAAGAGCTAAACATAATGACATGAATTGAATGTTATTAATTAATGTATATGAATCATGGTCAGTAGTTCTTAAAATTTGGGGTGATACAATCAAATATGAATAGATTACTTAAGATGAAAGCTTATATACATGAATTTAACTAAGATCAAGTACGTTTGACGAATTGTGAAATTTAGCGCTTGAGATTAGGATTGTCTTGAGAATATGGCATGGAAGAAGATAGTCACTGTTAATGATTTTAGGATAAATATTATATGCTGAGTTATGACTATGGATTGAGGGTAAATCTTATGTTTGTTAACTTGCATAAGGAATTGTTGGGGAAGAACTTTACACACATGACCTATATTATGAACGTATGAGATTATGCATGTTCTTACATAATCTATTTTAGTAACACTTTGAGAGTCAAGTTATATTGACTATGATATTATTGTTGTGTTTGTTGAAAGTCTATTCTTATGAACACATAATGAACATGATGTGTAAGATTTTATCACATAGAATGATTCTAGGTTTAAACATCTGCCCACCTAAAATTGTAACACCCTGTAATTTTCATGACATATAATAGAGCCTAATATATTGATTAATTATGATTTTAGACCTAAATAAGCATAAAAATCATGTTTGAGAATTAATTGAGCGATTGTATTAAAGAAAAGTCCTAACGTTTCGAAACTAGAAAAATTCAACTAGTTAATGTCCCTATGTTTGGTGGAGGTTTGGGAGGGTCAAATGAAGTCTAAAACTTTTAAAAAGACTTCGGTTAGGTAAAGTGTAGTATATAGAGTGTAAAAGTCCAAAAAATACACCCCAAGGACCACGGGGATGGTCCTTGGGGAGGACCCAAAGTTGGGCGAGCAAGATGCCAGGGAGCTGGCGCGATGGCATATTCTTGTGGCTATTGCGCGTCACGTATCCATCACGTAGGAATCTGGAGTTGGTATCGAGACGCGGAGATGAAATGGACCCTACTTTCTCATCTTAAAAATTAAAATTAAATTGAGAAATTATCCCCACGACGTGCACCTATTTCCCAGATATAGTAAAAGTTGTATTTTGGGTATTTTAACTTCAAAAATAACCAATTTAAGTGAGGGGTATTTTTGGTAATTTAATAGGTGACTATATAGTGTATTAGGGTCAGTTTTGGGTTCATTCTAAAACAAAAATCAAGTCCCAACAGTTGAACTCAAAAATCTCTCTCTAATTAAAATTCTCTTTCTTACTCCAAAACTCCATTGAAGACCAATATAACTCAGAAGAAAATCATGTCTTCAAATTATTCAAATAATTTTTTTTATTAATGTTCATTAAGGTATGGTTTCTTTCACTCTTGGGATTCCTTTCCCCTATAGGTTTTACAAAATATGATATCTATATCCCCCCAAAAAAGAGTTTTTCTCCTCACATGGGTCTTCTTTCTTAAATGAAATTGTGATGAATCAATGTTGTTTAAGTATGAATTGATTGTCAATTTATGAATTTTATATTATTTTACCCTTTTACCATGTCTTTACCCCAAATTCCTAATTTCTTGGATTGATTAAGATGAATTGTTGAGGGTGATGAGCATGTCCCTTGTTTACTTTGATTTAGTTATGTTAATAGTTCATGAATTTCCCTATTAAATATGTTGGTTATGAATTCTTGGGTGTTGAATGGTGAACTCCCATGAAGATCAATGGGGTATGATCTTGATTCTCCTTTGATCTCAATTATGCAAGGTGAAATCTATTTATGTGATAATTATGCTACATCTAATTGTGTTGTTGTGATGTTGGTGACAAGGATCCCTCATCCCTAATCCTAGATCTATGAATTGTCTATAAAGTATGTAATTATTTTATGATGTGATCATTATCTGATTGAATTTAGTTTCTCATGATTATGATGTTGTGTCTAAAGTGAAAGGATAGTTCTCACGTGTGATCACATATGAGCTATTATGATAAGATGTTTTCTAAAAGGTATAAAAGATACTAATATGAACTTGTATGATGTTATATGATTATTACTAAAGGGAATAGTTGCTTAGAACCGAAAGGGATTTTAAATGAGATGGAGGTCTCACAATAGTAAGTCTGGCTTTACACATGGGTTTCCTGACGTTAGTAAAAAAAAAATAAAAAAAATAGACAACTTATGACAAAATTAGCTATATGTAAATGTGTTACTTAGAAGAATATACTTGCGCATTTAAAGAATATTATTACAAAGCTAAATACAATTTAGACGAAGCAAAAGAAATAAGAAAACAATATTATACAAAATTACCAGAACCATTTAGTTACAAACATAATAAAGGATTGGAATAATGAAGGAATGATAGTATTTTAGATCTAGAATAAAATTTTTAAATCAGCGGTTCATACAATTATGTGAAAACCAAAAGAAAAACTAAAAATGGAAAAAGTACTAAATAAAAATTTAGCATGTTGTAAAAATAAAATGGACACACAATTCGGATGCACAACTAAAAAACAAAAATCTAAAAGATATAAAAATTATAGAAAAAATAAAACTAAATATATATAATATAGACAACTAACACGAAGATATTATGTAAAAAATTATAAAATAAAAAGACCATACAGACCAAAAAGAAAGATATCCCAATGTACTTGTTATAATTGTGGAAAGATAGGACACATAGCTAAAGATTGTAAATTACCTAAAAATCCAAAAAGAAAACAAATAGCAGAATTAATCATAGATAATGAAAATATATGCAAATAGAATACATAGATTATGAATTAGTGAAAATGATAGTATATATGAAGTATCAGATATAGAAGCCGAAAATGAAGAAGAAAATATTAATCTAGATAATGATTAAACAGATGAAGAAATATAATGTCTGAAAATGAAATAAAAATAATATCTAAGGAAGAATATCAAGATGAACAATCATCAGAACAGAAAATTATATTTGATAATACGATATTTGAACAAATAAAAGGAAAAGAATTAGATTTAAGTGTTGAAAAAGTACTTGAAATACCTATTTTAAGAAATTGGTTTAAAAGACAAAAAGAAGAATACTATGTAGTTAGTCAAAAAGAACATATCATAGTCTGTAAATATACAAGAGGAAAAGCATACATATCTATAATAAATAAAAGAATGATAAACAAAGAAATACAAGATATAAAAGCTAAAACACCAATAAAATATGTACATTTAGGAGGAACAGAAATATTAATAAAAGCCTGTTTTAGAGAAGGAATAGATACACCTATAGAAATATATTTAGCAGATGATAGAATTGTACACCCTATAGAAAAAAGCGTAATTAGTGCAGTTAAAGGAAACTTAATATATCAAAAATTTAAATTTACAATAAGGCTTATTATACAGTATCATTAACAAATAAAATATAGATAGATCATTAGTTCTATATTGGAAAATGTCTGGAATAGAACTAGCACCAGGAAGCAAATTATTCAGAGCAAGATGTAAAAATTATACATATTAACAACAAAGCATAAAATAACAGCAAGAAATAAAATTAATAAAATAAAAATACAAAATCCTTTTGAGAAAATAATTACTGTAATAGACAATAATGACTATAGTTATAAAGAAATTGACATAGAAGAAAATTTAGAGATAGTAAAAGAAAGATTAAGCACTTCAAACGTACCAAATACACTGACAAGCGCTACCTCATCAAGAATGAGTACATCTAAAAGAAAATATGAAATCCCACAAAGCTTATTAGATAAGGAAGAAATAACACCATATCATTATTTCATAACAGGAATAATAGACCAAAGAAAATACAAAATTTTAATAAATACAGGACAAGAAGAAAATTATATAACAAGAGAGTTAGTATTAGAAGAAGAAATTATAAGAACAGGACATACATGCCCTAGATTACCTAGTGAGATAGTAACACAAATGAAGAAACAACAGAAAAGGAAATAATTATAGGAGGAATACCTTAGTAATACAATCTAAAATACCAAGGAAACCATAATATTACATTAGGAATAAAATGGTTAGAAAAAGTTAAGCCATACAACATAGAAAATGAACAATAACAATAACTTGTCAAAATAAGAAAATAATTATAAAAAGAACAAATGATTAATGAAAATTTTATACTTGCAAAAATTATAGTAGAAGGATATCACAACAGATATTATACCCCTATGATAGATACAGGAGCAGAAGCGAATATAAGTAAATATAATTGTTTACCAGAAGATAAATGGGAAAAATTAAAACAACCTGTGGTAGTAACATGATTTAACAATGAAGGAAGTATGATTAAATATAAAGTAAAAAATATAAAAATACAATATGGGATAAAATATTAACAATAGAAGAAATGTATAATTTGAGTTTACCACAAAAGATATGTTATTAGTAATGCCATTTTTGGATAGATTTTATCCACACATAATAACAAAAAACACATTGGTGGTTTACCACACCATGCGGAAACAAAATAGGAGGAAAAAGAGTAAATAATAAACAACGAAAACCTATGGAATGGATAAAAGGAAGTGAAAAAATAAACCAAGAAATGGAAAATATAAATAATAAACAAATAACACAATTAGAATTATTATATTTGCTATAGATAAAATTAAAATAATTAATGAACAATTAGAGCAATTATATAGTGAAGATCGATTACAAGGATGGGAAAAACATAAGACAAAAGTAAAAATTGAATTAATAGATTAAAATAGTATAATAACACAGAAACCATTAAAATATAACTTTGATGATTTAAAAGAATTTAAAATACATATAGATGAATTATTAGCAAATAATTACATACAAAAAAGTAATAGTAAACATACAAGTCCAGCATTTATAGTTATAAAACATAGTGAACAAAAAAGAGGTAAAAGTAGAATGGTCATAGATTATCGTAATCTAAATGCTAAAACTAAAACGTACAATTATCCAATACCAAATAAAATACTAAAAATAAGACAAATACAAGGATATAATTATTTTAGTAAATTTGACTGTAAATCAGGATTTTACCACTTAAAACTAGAAGAAGAATCTAAACAATTAACAGCATTCACAGTACCAGCAAGGTTTCTATGAATGGAACGTTTTACCTTTTGGATATAAAATGCACCAGGTAGATTCCAACATTTTATGGATAACTGTTTTAACCAACTAGAAATTGTATTGTATACATAGATGATATATTGTTATATTCTAGAACACAAGATGAACATATAAGATTATTAGAAAAATTTATCATATAGTAAAAAATGCAGGTATAAGCTTAAGTAAAAGGAAAGCAGAAATTATGAAATCACAGATAGAATTTCTAGGAATACAAATAGATAAAAATGGAATAAAAATACAAACACATATAGTACAAAAATAATTACTATTGATGAAAATATAGATACAAAAAGGAAATTACAATCCTTTCTAGGATTAGTAAATCAGGTAAGAGAATATATACCAAATTAGCAGAACATCTAAAACCATTACATAAAAACTTAAAAAGGATGTAGAATATCATTTTGACGACAAAGATAAAGAACATATAAGAAAGATCAAGAATTTATGTAAAAAATTACCAAAATTATATTTTCCCGATGAAAATAAAATATTACTTATATTGTGAAACAGATTCGAGTGATCATAGTTACGGAGGAGTTTTAAAATACAAATATGAAAAAGAAAAAATAGAACACCATTGTAGATATTATTCAGGATCTTATACAGAACACAAATAAAATGGGAAATAAATAGAAAAGAATTATTTGCATTATATAAATCTTTATTAGCATTTGAACCATGTATTGTTTACAATAAATTTATTGTCAGAACAGATAATACACAGGTAAAATGGTGGATAACAAAAAAATTAGATGATTCAGTATAACAAAAGAAATAAGGAGATTAGTATTAAACATATCAAATTTTACATTTACAATTGAGGTAATAAAAACTGACAAAAATATGATTGCAGACTATTTGTCAAGACAGAGTTACACAGCCAGGACAAGATAATCTCATGGAAAACATTCTCAAAACCCTAACTACACTTTGTACAAAAGTGGACAGTATGGGCTTGAGAATTCAAAAGCTAGAAGAAAATGTAGAATCTACAAGTCAGCAGCATGACTATAAACATGCGGAGCTACGTCGTTCGGCAGACGGAAAACAGCCAGAGCTAGAAGGAGACGATGGGAAACTCCAAAAAACCCATAACAAAGTTTGTTTAAATGCAGCTAAAGCCAGCACATCTACAATAGGACAATCTACAAGAAAGGAGGAGACTAAGGTAAAATATACAAATACAAACATGAATAAGTTATTCTCAAAACCATATACTCCTCAAAATACCCAAAAAGATATATTTGTACCACCTCAGACAAATACCTATAAAGCCAGCCTAGACTCTCAAAAACAAACATACAACTACATCACAAGAACATACATAGAAAATATATACAAAGTGCAAAACTTCCTAAACCAAAACCCCAGAGCTAAAGAAACAAAAAACCCCACTGAAGATTATATAACCCAGTATTTACAAGGATATAATAAGTTAATTGCACAACCCGGAAACAAATCCAATCTAGTGGCAACTTGTTACAATTACGGACTACTAAATACCGTATATACGATAACAGGAGACGAGATATCCAGGATACCAGAACTATAAAAGGCTTTCTTACAGTTAAAAGAATAACTAAAGGAACTTTTTTTTATAAAGTTCTACTCATCTACAGCAGAGATATTATATGACGAAGTCAAGCCACCAATACAAGTTTCAAAATTGGACTTACTAGGGAAATGATAATCCCTGAAAAAATAGATATTCAAGAAGAAATACAGAAAGTAGATATTCCAGAGTTCTATGCAAATAAAAGAATTATTGGAATAGCTACTATATTGAATGAGATGACAAATAATTATATAAACGAAAATGCTATTTGGACATATTATAATAGAGACCAGACAATTATTTACTCAAACTGCAGAGATATCAGAACAACAGATATGGAAGATTTAAGACAATGGATATTGAGCCTACTGAAGCCAGAACAAACACCCACAACAAGAGCTAAACAGAAGAATTTTATTTCTGCAAAATTAATGACGAGATATTGCAAACTAATAGCACAACAAAAATATCCTGATCATCTATGTTCAAATGCAATGGCGAAGATAAACTATGTTCCAGAAGTACAACTAGATATACGAAGAAGAAGAAGAAGATAAGGAAAAATAGACATAAAAATATATGTACAAATTAGTCATAGTCATTGTCGGCCACATGTAAAAAGTAAAGGCCATTAAATAAAGTAAGAAATAATATGTCGGCCATTTGGCCAAAGTTTATTTCGTTTTTTGTAAAAAAAGTCGTAAAGTAAATAGTGTCTATTTTGTTTTTTTTTGTTTTAAAAAAGTCGTAAAGAGTACTATTCATGAATAGTATAAGTCCTAATCATGAATAGTAAAGATCAATAACTGTGTAAATAGTAAGAGTCAAGTTACTGTGTAAATAGTAAAAGCGAGTATGTACGTCTATATAAAGAGGCATTTGCCTTTGTGAATAAAACAACTCTCTTCTCTCATTCTCTCTTTACCATATCTTCCTCTTAAATCGATCCCCCCCATTGGTATCAGAGCATAGGTTTAACCTGTGTGATGGCTCAGCTATACATGTGAACCGTCCTATGGCTCCCTGAGGGTTAAAGCCAAGGTGTTGCATCCATGTATACGTTTCCCTCTCGGAGTAAAGTACCGTAGGCTCGGTCTGGTAATATAGCTGAGGGGCCAAGATGATGGCGAAACGAATTTTCGAAGGGTGGTTTCACGGTTAGTCATAACTCCGAGTTGTCTTAATTTAGTGCTGCATGTGAAATCTAGGCAACGTCTTGATCCCCTAATGATGGAGTTGAAGGAGTCGGTCCATATAAGGAATAATGAATTATTCTCCCAAGGGGAGGATAGAGTACTTAGGTACCAAGGAAGGTTATATCTTCTAGGTGTGGATGGTTTAAGGGAGAATATTATGGAAAAGGCTCATGGTGCCTGATATTCTACTCACCTGGGGCCCTCCAAAATGTATCATGATTTGCGTAGCATCTATTGGTGGAATGGAATGAAAAGAGGGATAGTAAATTTTGTGGCTAGGTGCTCGAATTGTGAACAAGTCAAAGCCGAGCATCAAGAATCGGGAGGTCTTACCCAAACTATTGACATTCCTACTTGGAAGTGGGAAAATGTCAACAGAGACTTTCAGGTAGGTTTACCTCGTACCCATCGACAATATAACTCAATATGGGTCATAGTGGATAGATTGACCAAGTCGGCCCTCTTCCTTCACATAAAGGTATCTTACTCGATAGAGGAATATGCTAAATTGTATGTTAGGGAAATTGGGAATTTGCATGGGGTCCCCTTGTCAATTATTACATATAAGGGGACTCAATTCACTTCACATTTTTGGAAATCTTCCTAAGATGGACTTGATACGCGAATAAATATTAGCACCGCTTTCCTCCCTAAAAATAGTTGGACAAGCGGAGCACATTATTCAAACTCTTGAAGATATTTAGAGCATTTCCATGATTGATTTTAAGGGAAATTGGGATGATACCTACCGCTAATTGATTTCTCATACAACAATAACTATCATGTAGGTATTGATATGGCACCTTTTGAAGCGTTTTATGGTAGAAATTATCGGTCCCTAATTGGATGGTTTGAAGTTTGTGAGTTTGCTCTTGTTTGTCCTAAGTAAGTGTATGAAGCCAAGGAGAAAGTTTGACTCATAAGGGAGAGGTTGAAAATGGTTTTTGGTCGGCAAAAGACTTCAGGGAACAATTTTAAAAGAGACCTTGAATTCAATGTAGGAGATGGGGTCTATTTAATAATTTCACCCATGAAAGGGGTGATGACGTTAGGAAAAAAAGGGAAAGTTAGTCCTCTTTATGTGGGACCGTATGAAATTTTGAATCGACTTGGGAGTGTTTCCTATGAGTTGAGGTTGCCAAATGTGTTGGCCATGATTAATCTAGTGATCCATGTTTCTATGCTTAAGAAGTGATAGGTGATCCGGTTTTCATTCTTCTTGTAAAAGGTTTAGGGGTAATGGAGGACCTTTTTTATGAAAAAATCCCGATTGAATGTTTGGATCTCCATGTTAAGAGATTGAGGAACAAAGAGGTGCCTCCGTGAAAATCCTATGGAGGAACCACCTTGTTTAAGGTGCAACATGGGAGGTCGAGGCTGACATGAAGTCCCGTTGCCCTTATCTCTTCTCCCCTACTCCTATCCAAAGTTAAGTTTAGTGTCTTTATCTTAAATGTGTTATATGAGCAATGCTGAACTTATAATGTTTATCTAGTATTTGTATATTCTTGTAGAAATTTATGCCTAAACGTAGTTTTTGTGAAATATGACTCTCATGATTTACTTGCACTTAAATATGTAATGTGCTATATATCTTTCATGAAAAGTGTTTTGGGCATTTTTTCCTGTTGTATTGATAAGAAATTAGCATGTTAACTCTTTGAAATTTTTCATGTTAAGCTCATATTGAAATAGAGAAGGTGCTTCTTCCTTATGTTATGTAAATGATGAGCACTTATATGTCATAAGTTTGGGATTAAGTTCCTTTGTGTTAATGCTATAATTATATGTTAAAAGGAGTTTAAATTCCTCCTATGATCTGTGGCTCATTATGATATTGCTTTTTTATTGTCTTCTAGTCTTGTGTCTATCCTTACTACTCCAATAGAAGGTTTAAAGTATCATTCAGGTACGAATGTTCTGAAGGGGGGAATAGTGTAATACCACCCCGTAATTTCCATGGCCTCTAATATCGACTAATATCTTGAGTAATAATGATTTTAGAGCTAAATTATAAACAACTTATTAAAGAAATATTGGATCCTTAGGATTAGAGAAAGTTGTAACGTCCGGAAACTAGCGGTATTCAACTAGTTGAAGTCGCTATGTTTTGTGGAGGTTTCGGAGGGTCAAATATAGTCTAAAAATTGTAAAGACTTTATTTGGGTAAAGTTTAGTATATAGAGTCTAAATGTCATACAACAACACACCAAGGATCACTGCAAGTGTCCCGAAGATGGGCGAGCAAGCTGCCAGGGTAGCTTGCGCACAAGCAAATTCTGGTGACTGTTGCGCGTCTCACAGCCATCACATGGGCATATGGTGTTGGACTCAGAACGCGGGGATTAAACGTACCCTACTGCCTCATCTCAAAATTCAAAAATAAATTGGGGAATTAGCCCGCGACACGCACCTACTCCCTAGTTATCATAGAAGTCGTATTTTGGGTGTTTTGACTTTACAAATAAACCCATTTAAGTGAGAGGTATTTCTGGTAATTACATGGTTGACTCTATAATGTATTAATCAGTTTTAGGTCAATTCTAACATAAAACCAAGTTCCACAAGTTGAACTATAAAATCTCTCTCTCCCAAATTCTCTCTCTTCCTGAAAAACTCCATTGAAGAGCAATAGACTCCAAGAAGAAGATCAAGACTTCAATTTATTCAACTCAATTTCATTGATTAATTTTAATTTAAGTTATGTTTTCTTTCCCTCATGGGATTCTTTTGCCCAATAGGTCCTTCAAAAGCTGATTTCTAGATCCCCAAAACAAAGGTTTTTCTCCTTACGTGGGTCTTCTTTCTAAAACGAAATTGTGAGTTAATTGTGATGAATTATGATGAGTTAATGTTTTGTATGAATTATTTTATGGTTAGTTGATGAATTCCTATAAGTTTTCCCTTGACCCATGTCTTTCCCCCAAATCCCTATTTCTTCTTGGATTTATTAAGGTAAATTTTTCAGGATGATGAACATGCCCCTTGTTTACTTTGGTTTAGGTTTGTAAATACTTCATGAATTTCTCTATTTTCATATGTTTTTTGTTAATAATTGGTTGTTAAAGGTTGAAGTCCTTTGAAGGTCAATAAGGTATGATTTTGATTCTCTTTTGATCTCAATTATGCACCGTGAAATCTACATATGTGATAATGATGCTATATCTAATTGTGTTGTTGTGATGTTGGAGACAAGGATCTCTCATCCCTACCCTAGATATGTGTATTTGCTATAAAGTATGTAATTATTTGATGATGTGATAATTATTTTATTGAATGTATTTTTCCATGATTATGATGTAGTGTCCAAAGTGAAAGAATGGTTCTCACCTGTGCTAACCTATGAGCTATTATGATTATATTTTACCTAAAGATATAAAAGAGACTAATATGAACTTGTATGATGTTATATGATGATTAGTAAAGGTAATAGTTTCTTAGAACCGAAAGGTCATGTAAATTAGATTGAGGTCTCACGATAGTAAGTCCAGCTTCACACATGGATTTCCTCACGTTAGTAAGTCCGGATTGCCTAGATATGTGTTATCTCATGAGATGGAAACCTCCACGTTAGTAAGGCAAGGTTTTTAGAAAGTATCTCCTTTACCGTTTACTATGTGACAACATAGGACTCTACCTTAGTGGATCCACCTAAGTAGCTATGTACAAATGGTTACACCTTTGACAAGTGTTAACCCTATATTTTCGATGTGGGAGTAATTCACCTAATTCCATGTAGATCACATGGTCTCATGTTGATATCCCACTTGTTTATCTAATGTAAAAGTAAATGAATAAGTTAAGTATGTGAACTCTTATTAAGGGTTGTGTTGAAGGCTACTACATAAGGTAAGGGAGGGTATGGGACTTCTCTTACTCATTGCACATGTGGGGTCCTAAAAGATGATTCTATGCTGTGTTCTTTTATGACTATGATTATGTTTATCATTTTGTTTATAAGCTATGACTAGTGATATGTATGAATCATGTTATATATAAAAATGTATTGTAAGTATGAAATGGGTTGCTTAATATGATACTTAGCTTTTGATAGGGTTATGGGGCTTTATTCTTAGCATTGCACAATTGTTGTTTGGGTTAACTATATGTTGATATTATTATGGTGTTACTTATATGTATATATTTAATTATTTGTGATTGTGCATAGTTTTGACTAAATGGTGCATTTTCTCATGCATTGACGATTTTGTGCATAAAAGTCATACTTAGTACATGTGGTTTGTACTAACCCACATTCTCTTCCTTTTTTCCCAAACATTTTTGATTCGGTCCATTGAGGAGATTCGTGGTCATTGAAGGAGAAGTCTTGGCTCTTTCCTATGTCAATTGGTGAGTCCTTAGGAGTTCCAAGGATAAAGCCACTCATCAATTATTAATGGTTTTGTCGATATTTTGAGACAATTATTTCATTCTCATGTTGAGAATTTCTTTGTAGCCGATATCTCATATTGTTATAGACTAAGGGATATTCCCAAACTACTGTAATTCATTCTTTGGATGCTTTAATGTGAGACAAAGTATTAGAATAAATTCCTAGATGTTGTATGTTGTTTATGCGAGAAGCCTATGTATGCTTCCTATGTAGAGGTCTATGTAAACATCCTTACTATATAAGCAAAAGTTTTAAATTATCATGTGTTTTCTTACCGATATCGTGCTATAACAAATGCTAATATCTTGTCTTAGTCCTCGTAGAGATCGCCGCCACCAGTAATGAATAGGGCTTACTTTGGGTCGTTACAAAAATGAATCTAAATCAAAGGACTATGAAATGAGACTAGGTTACAGGTAATTCCCCAAACCATTATATAAGTAGAATACGAGTTGAATTTCCATATTCCTAAGTAGTAAATATGAGTTGATAAACATAAGGTGATTACCCATGTCATATGGGGGTGTGAGGCTACTACCCTTCTCCTTTATTCATAATCATGGAGGTGAATACCTATGATCCATATGTAATGATAAGAAGGTAAAAAACTATATTATATTGATATATACATGAAAGAAAATACCTATGATCCTTGCATAATGATGCGTAGTCGAATACCCATATCATAGAATAGTGGGGCCTGGTTGGGAACACAAATGTTTCCCTAAAATGGTCATTGAGATGAATACCTGTGTATATACAAGTAAGGCAAGATGTGAATATCCATTAGCCTTTATAATAAACAATAATAAGTGAGTCCCCATGTATTGAACGTAAGCAAGAATAATATGAATGTGAAATAATAAGAATGACTAGTGTGGATTGTATATTGAAACTCCGTCCAAGATATGTATCACTAGAGGTGATTTCTTTTGTCATTATTTATAATATAGGGATTATATCAAGATATTATGAACAAGTAGTGAGATTTATGGGGTCTTATTCATGCATTGTACAAGTATTCTCTATGTTTACTTATGAAGTGTTTCTCTTATATTATGTTTATATAGATGCATTGATTATGCTTATGATTATGTCATTGTTTCTTATGTTTATAGCCTATGTCTTATGATTATGTCTCTTATGCTTATGACTTATGCTAATCTCTCTTATGGTTATGGTATATGCCTTAGGTTAATGAATGCCTACATTATGCTTTTGTTGAATATTTATGCTATCCATAATACATTGTACATGCTTATACCGACGCATACTCTTGTTTACATTCTTATAAAATGTATGGTTCAACGGTATTGACATTCATCCTCATGGCTACGTGCATAGTAGATCAAGAAGAGAAGTGTTGGTGAGTCCTCATAGCATTTAGGACTTGATCATCATTTCCTTTCATGTCCTTATTTTATGCATAGATTTGTGTTTGAACTTTTTCTGTAAGACGATCATATAATAGATGATTCAGGACAATTTCAAAGACATTGACTTTGTTTTATGAGACTTCGATCATATTTGCAAAATATTTTAAATTTTTTCATTTTTCTAATATCTTATGTTAAGATATGAGAAGGGGTTTATATAAGGACTCTCGGGGTCTTGTACACCTTGTTACAACTACGGGGTACCCCTGGGTCGTGACAGACCATGGTTGTGCTGATAGGGTCGATTATCTCTCTCTCTCTCTCTCTCTCTCTCACACACACACACACACAAAAATACATACACACACACAAAAATATATATGTGTATATATATATTGGATTGAGTGTCGCGTTCTAACACACCAATAGTTTGGGTGTGGGTCCCATCAAAGAACTATTTGTGATTATTATTTTCATATCTACTTGTCATTAATATATAGAATTTGCATGTTTCTCTAAATGATGATTGAATTACGAGTTCCGTATGTATGTGTTTATAATTTAGTAATTAAATGTCTATATACTATTACTTGGAATTAACTTAGAAAGAGATTTCCCATCGATATCTGATCTAGTAAGCAGAGACCAAGGGTCCATAGATTACCATTGGATATTTTTAGGTAGGTTGTTTGTGTTCTTAGTCAATAAGGAGCGGGGTAGTGTTTATGAGGCATAAGTACTTAGATAATACTTTGGAAAGGGGATTCATAATTAAAACGGTTAGCGATATATAATAGAATATACAAGGGGTTCAAGGGCTTATTTGTTATGTATAAGAAGCGTGTGCATGTCAAGAAAGGTTGGTCACATTAGTAAAAGTTGTATTTGATAACTCCTTAATGTGATAGAGTTGTTAAGATAGAGTCAAATGTAGTTGTATGTTTAAGATGGATGGTAATTGTAAAGGAGGAGGATAAAGGATGAGGGATTTACTTTCCTATTGCCTGTTTTTTGCTGGTCAATTTCTTTTTATTATGATGTGGTCATCCAGGTTACCGATGATGCCTACAAGTATGTATGGTTTGTATTGATGCTACGCTTGCTATTCTTTTGGTATAGTATGGTTTCAGGGTCAATGATGTTCCATATGTTATGTTGAAGACAATCTCCATCAACTTTTACTTTTCTTTCTCTTTGGTCAAAGTTGTGTCATTAGCTACTGCATTTTATACATTATAATCTTAGAAGCTCTTATACCTATTTAGACTAGATCCTTTGGATGCAATTTATTTTGTAAATATAACTTTGGATTGTTAAAATTTTTTTATGTAAATATAGCATGAATGTTCTCATATCTCCTTTTTCAACCTTTTGCATATGTTAATCGTTTGGGGTTATGGGTCCTCCTACTTGGGTTTTAAAGTATGTGCATACATGGCTCAATGGGTAGTGTCATGATAAATTCGTATTAGAGCCCAGGTTGTCGTCATCTAGAAAAGAAACAAATCTAGTATAGACTCTTACGGATTGGTGTTTTGACGTCCACATCTAATTTTCAAGAAACTATGAAACATTATAGGAAGTTGTTCCATTTATTCTCTCCTTATTGTGTTTTCTCGCTTGTTGTATGAGTTGAGTCCAAGTTGTATCTTCATATACAAATTGATATCTCAACAACGTGCATTCGATGTCGTAATCGTGATTGAATAAACACAAGTAAGGGAAATTTGAACCAATAATATTTTAATTGGTATACACCCTTAAAGGATGTATAAGTGCATGGATGATCAACTAATCGTCATCCATGAAGAAAATTAACTTTATAAGTTTTGCTTGCCAGTGTGATGTAACATGAAATGATGATTATGTGCATAGTGTTATTTAAATATCTACTGGTGTTAAGTGTACTTGCTTGAATGTTATAATGTGATCCCTAATTTTTTTTGGACGTGTGACATGTTATACTTACGACAGGGAAGGAGTTATTAGTTTAGCATTGTCTTACCATTGATAAAGAGGTCAAGGGAAAAGGTGACTTAGTACTGTAGGGAAACTACGGTTTTGGTTAGTTAGAAGTAGTCGTTAAACATGTACGAAAAAGGGATATTATTGCTTAATAGAAAATTTTTTATTATGGAAGGTTTCATTGACTTGTTTCTCAACTTATAATAAATCATGTGACTAATAGGAATATTCTTAGCATGTGCATGCTTATTGTGTTAGATAAGTGGAAAACGGTTCTATTGTGTATACCACTAGGTTAAATCAGGGTTGACAAGGACTATCTTAATTAAGAGGAATATCCTAAATGTTAAGTTATGGCCCTGGGAGTCAACGAAAAACTATAGAAATGGGGAGAACACCAGGAACTTTTGTCTTCGTATTTGGTCGATTCGAAGCCACTATGGTGGGGTCATTCCCTCCAGGGCAAAGCCGCCAATGTGCGAAGTCCCCCAGCCAAAGGAGAAAAGGTCAAAACAGAATCTTAACCATGCCTCTGTTGTTTTTCCCTTGTTTCCCATATGGAATCTGAATCGTGCATGGGCAAATTTCCGCAATGCAATCAATACTCAACAATAGAACAGGTAGGGATGACAACCTAACATTATTTAAGTCTACAAAATAGAAAAAAATGAGCATCTATATGAAATAGTGTGTATTATATGCTCAAGAAAGGAAAAACACAATTAAGGCGAATGGGAATAGGAAGCATCGCTGTGAGACTCCATTTCCTCTCGTATATCTTTCCAGTCCGTGCCTCACTCAACCAAGGGGATTCTCTAAGTCCTCCTTATTTATTTTGGGAAGCTCCCGCTGGGGGAGACGTAAGAGGAAATGACCTTAAGGGTTTACCACATTTGGCCCATCAAATGATACCTATCTACATTCTTATTCTTCTCCCATCGCAATTGGCGATAGAGCATCTCAACCTTAAGGGTAGTGAGGGTGGAACCGCAGTCAAAGCGCTAGCCTACAAGTCTTTAGATTTCCTCTAGATAACCACTGAGTAGTCGTCCACAGGAGAGACTTAAATCGGAAGCTAAGATGGGGTAGGATGAGCATCGCCGATATAATTATCATCCTCTTCTACCATTATCTGCCTCAGCCATAGATTAACTATTGTCAGCTCCTTCCGCCTTTCTTATCTTCCTTCCATGCATGGGGTATTGCCTCATAAAAAGATGATGAAAATGGGATGCATAGGAGGTACCTCATCAGTGTTCATGAGTGGCATCCCCGCCCACTTGCACATTGCGTTCAGCAGTAAAAGTAGGAAGAATGCTTTCTTGTTTCATCTATAAGACTTATTCCACTCTTATATGATCGGAGACCCCATATTCCAGTCCAATACAGTGCATAGAAAAAACCACCACTAGATACTAAGGAAAGGTAACGTCAATGTGGTTTCCCAATGGGTGGATCATCCTAGAAAAAAGGTGCAACAAAATCTTTGCATCTAGTGACCAGTGAGTACTAGTGATGCCCTCCGTCGTGGCCTAGTAAAGCTAATACAAGCTTGCATCCTCGATAAGTGTGTCTATCATCAATCCCATATCTATCTCCCATATTGGGATCTCATATTGTGAGTCGGAGATCTCTGGCACCTCAAGAACTGTGTTGATAAATTGAGTGCACATGGGGACTTTGACTACTCGAATAAAAAAGGTGGGATGAGGATCATCCCAGTGGATAGTAGGGAGTAGGGCATAAAACTTTCTGACCTAGCTAGTGCACACAACATAGGGATCCTGAGTTAGTGGACCCCAACAAAACTCCATCAATTGGGAATGGAAGGTGGGGCTTTCAACGCTAATCCCAACTACTGGAAACCCCTCTCCCATATAAATTTAGTATTCCAATGATAATGGTGTGTCTTTCGACTTGAAGTATCACGGAACCAGACGAAAGATAAGTTTTCCTCATTAATTCTAGGCATAGTAGACAATCCTATATTGTTCAGTACAGGTACATCTTAGGACTCCGTATAATTGTTTATTCGGGGATAAAGATAAAAAGATATTTTAAAAGTGCCTATGAGGTCATTATTTATCGAGATCCCACAAAAGTGGCAAAGATCCCACCACAAAATGAATCCATTACAGCGGGATGAAACCCACCTGAGCATCCTTCATGTGGAAAGAAGTCTAAGCCACGATCATGGTGTCCCTCTGCGTCAAAACGTGATTTTAGCAATATTTCATCAGATCAGTGTATGTAGATTACCCTAGTGACAATATATGAAAAAATTCTACCAATACAACCCTTAAATGGTGTGATTAGATCAAATGTTTACACCAAGAACCTATTCAACATCCTTCATCTATTTCAGAACCATTAAAGTCATATTGTCACCAAATCTTTACGCTAAGAACATTATGGAGACATTGTTAACATATGGGAAGAGACCATGTTGTGTTGTCTTACCAAATTAAGAAACCTATGTTCAAATTTTTGAAAACTACCCCAACGTGATTATACCCAATCGTTTAGGTCCATGCACTCTTTGTTAAGTATGTTTTGTAATAGCTATAGTACAGAGTAATAATCTTACCTTAAGTTTCACATTCAGCGCGAAGCAATTGACAAATTTTTTTGGAGTTTTTACTGTGTGTAGGCGGAAATTGGGAAACCATTCTAAACTATTTTGGATCCCTTCCTCCATGGAGGGAGAACAGTCGCCATAGCTGCCCTGCTTTAGCGGGAATCGTGCCACTTTAGCAGGATCATGCCAAGCAAATAGTGCATCCCTTTTTCCTTAGTGCTTCCTCGTTTACTTAAGCAGTTTTCAGAAGTAATGATCCTTACATGACTAAAATTTGGTAACCGTTATCTTTTGTTTTCCCATGATGGGATGATCCCGTAGTTTAGAAGTACTGAAAATTTACTTATACGCCTTCTCTATTTGTCATTCATGGACAAACGAATGGCAAATTCGTATCGATTATAATGATCTAAACCATTGTTACTTAAGAAGGAAAAATTTCATGAGTAAGATCCCACCACCATGCTAGAGTATGGATGATGCCGCTAATGCGACGACGCCCTAACAGAATTAGGATCAGTAAAGTCGAGATAGTTGGGGGTAACACTTAATGTTGTGAAGTTTTATTTTCTCCTTTTTACCTAATTGCCAAAAAGGTGCAAGTATCACACCCATAACCCTCAAAAGGTTGCTCCAGGCTGCGGAAGGGAGAAACTGATTTCTAGCGAAAGTTGATTACAACTCGCTGATTCCCAGCAAAAATCCATCGTCTCATTATCTGAAAGACACGATTGTAATACCCCAAAACTAGTAATATAAACTAAGGATTAACGTGAGGGTTAGGGTGAAGGGTCTTGTAGTAGAACATCAAGGTATGACTCCCCAAGTACAACCAAAGGGGACCTTAGGAGGACCCAAAAATCTGGCAAAATAGTTCATTAAAGAAAGGGACTCATGCCCTCTAAGGTGTCTCACACCCCATGGGTGAAGGGTCGTATGTCCAAAAATCACCAAAGTGGGTTTGAAAACCATCACCGGCAGATGATGAGCACGTACCATGGGTCCACCAATAGCGCGTGGATGGTTCTCGTCGCTTAGGCAGAACTTGATTCTTCGATAGTTAATTTGGGGGTATTATGGAACATTACTTAATCAATTAGGGGTTAATTAATGTTATTTTATTGGGGTTTATACCTCCTAATTAAAGTTATTAGACCCATAAATTCATTGATCGTATATATTATACCAACTAACAAAAAAGAACACAATTCCCATCAAAAAATAAAAGAACAAGTAGAAAAAGTCAGTCAAGTAAGGAAAATTCAAGACTTGATTTTTGCAAGATTTGTAAGGATTTATAATCAAGGTATGTTTTACTATTCATACAAGGATTCTTCCATCCATGGATTCCCCTAGTTAAACAATAATTGTGAAGATGAAATCCCCAATTTAAGTTAGGGTTCCTTCAAATAGAATGAGATGTTGAGTATGAATCCAATTGAGTCGATATTGATTTTTTATGATATAATAAGTAGTGAATCATACTATTATTATGATATTACATGTTTTCTAAAATTAACCGTAGTCTTAATGATGAACCTTAAGTAATGTAGGTTAATGCCATGAAAGGTGAAATTGAGGATTTTGAAATAATCTTCTAAGGTTGATGATATGTATAGTAATTGTTAAAGAATAAAAGAATGTAGACAGCAATTGAATTAAAATAACCTATATGTGATGGACCATGACTAGTAAACCTTGAGATTGAACATGTATGATGATATATAAATAGAATAACTTAATCATTACATATGTGATTTGAATGCCTTCAAATGTACGTATCCTATAATGATTTTAAGATGTTATTCTTTGATAATAAGTGTTCTAGTCATGGATGTGAATTTCTAAGGCTTTGAGAGTAAAGCCAATATGTTGAGTTATGTATGTAATGACTTTTCGATTGAAGTCTTTATGAGAATGGGGCAGACCACTAAGTATCGATGTTGTGTAAGGACTACACACATCATCTATCTTAATATTGTTAGAATGCATAAAGTGATAGAATCACTTTAACATGGATTGGTTGTCAAGGAAATCCCTCCCTGAGTCATTAATTAAGTAAGGCTCAATAACTAGTCCAAAAAGTGTATGCTTGGCCTGAATGTATATTGACAATGAGATGGAGGTTCACACATTGTCATTTTTGGGTATCCAAGATAAAGGATGTTCACAACTAATTTAGTTTTTCTTCTAAAGTAGAGGGGAAAATCTCACATGAGATGGAAGCCTTCACATAGAAATGACCGAGAATCTAGTAGCAATCTCTGTATCAAATGACAAACACATACTTGAAAAGGTATATTCAAGTGTTCAAAAGTATTTATGAACTAAGACTTGTTAAATGAAACATCCCTATGTTTTCAAACATAATTAGCTAAGGCATGCTTGAGGAAGCATCTCTAAGAATTCTAGTAATAATGAACTTAGACATGCTTGAAGAAGTATCTCATAGTGTTCAAAAGTAAATACGAGTGACTAAGATTTGATTAATCAAGTATCTCCTAGAGTTCCAACGCTTTAGAAGAGGGATTAGTCTGTAACTAAGAAGTATGAGTATGATAACCTAATGTAGTACTGAGTATAGATGGGATTATGGGGTCATACCAATGCATTGCACAAATATGACATAAGTTTACCTAGAGAATGTTTCTCTTACATGATGTATGTTTATGTTTGATTCTGCTATAGTTTCATTCTTTGTTATGATTGACTAAAGGTGAGAGATTCCCTTGTCTATGGGAATTAAAAGAAAGATGAGATCAATATATGGTAAGTATGTATGATAGCCTAAGGTGGCACATACTGTGGATTGTATTATAGTGTCTTATTCATGCATTGCACAAGTATGTCTTGAAACTACTTATGAAATGTTCCTCTTATGATATGAACAACTAAGGGTTGACTAATTCTTATATTATGCGTAGGTTGGAATTTATGTGTATGACTATGTTATTGTCTCTTATGCTTATAGTTTATGTTTCATGAAGTATCTATTATGATTATGACATATGACTTATGTTGACTGACCTTTATAATATGTTCTTATGATGTTATGCTAGCTATCATATTTACTAATTTAATAATAATGCAGACTCTTGCCTACATATTCATCAAATGTAAGGTCTCATAATTTTGAGTTCCATCTATGAGGATAAGTTTCTAGTATAGCAAGTATTGAAGACTTGGTGATTCCTCATAGTATCGAGGATTTGATCACCTTTCCTTTTATTTTTTATTTTTAATTTTATATATTTTAAAGGTTGTATCCCAAATATATTCATTTTCCAAATGATGTGAGACAAGTATAATAAGATTTACACTTTTGTTTTATAAATGACTTTGATTGTATTGTAAATGTTGTAAGACTTCCACAATTTACTATTTTTGTGATACGCTAAGTAGCATACATGGAGTCCTTCCGGGTTTTATGTGTATGCTATGTTACTTCTAGGGTATACCAGTAGGTTGTGATAAGTATTGGAGTTAATCCCTCAGTTGGTTCTTGGTGCCCAGGTAGGCTAGGTTTACTCAATTGAATAGTCATAAATTTGTGCTCACTGTGTAACATAACGTTAATTGATTGTAGAATATGTAATACTATGGATGTCTAAATCCTAATCTAGAGCCTAACATAAGAGTCTAAGATTTTTAACATTGTTTTAAGGTGAATAATAACTTATATAAGTCATTTAGTAAGTTCTAGAATTAAAATGTCAAGGAACATCCATGACGTTTGAAAAACTAGTTCAAGAGGTGATAGCATGCCTTAAGAGTCGGAAAATAATGAAATTTTGTGGTAAGGTGTCTAGCACGTATTAGAGTTAGTTTATAGTCAAAACATTTGGGTACGAATCCTGAAGGACAAACCAAGGGCCCTTGAGGAGGACCCTTGCAAATATGGCTAAAAGCTTCCAAAAAGAAGTGTCCAACGATAGATTACAGGCGACGACTCGTGGTCCAAACCACGATGTGTCGATGGAAACCGTCGATGGTCAGTTATCAAATTTTGTAGGAAGTTCTTTTGAACTCTCTCCGACCAAAATGATGACTGCACATGACGGACATGAACAATGCTCGTGATTTGACAAACGGGTCGTTGGTCGTGGTCTCATTTTTCATGATTGTTTTTGGTGCACGTTTTTCAGTTAGTCCAATTAATCATTAGTTTGTTAATTTATTAGTTAGGGGTTACGGGAGTTTTAATTAATTTAGTTAATGACCTATATAAAGACCTTAATATAATTAAACTAATCTAACCTTCATAATTTCCCAGACCCAACTTTCTCTTCCTTCTCTCTTCTTTCTCTCGCAAAAAAACCCAATTAAGACCAAGAAAAATATGGGTTATAGGTCTTATATGGATAATGTTTCTCCATCAAACCTGATCAATTAGTAAGTTAGGAGATTCCTTTTACCTTTGGGATCTCTTTTCCCGAAGGTTTCCTTCAAATTAAGTTAAAAAGTATGAAATTCAAGTGGGTTTACTTGCAAGTATTAATTGCTCTTGTGAATTTATTTGCTTATGATTTATCTTGGTTATAATGAGTATATTGACGTTATGTGGTTACATTATACTAATTCTTGATGCATTGGCCTAGTTTGTGGAAGATGACCTTTTCACCTTAACCCTAGGTTGTGATCGGGAATTGAATTGTACAACATTGACTCAATTGGCTTGGTTAGTGTGTGAATTACTATATTATGTTGTTATCATGCTAATTATGAGTATATTTTGATATACTGTAATCAAATTATTCTAGTTCTTGAGTAATTTACCTCGGTTGTGAAGTAGATTATGAACTTGACATAAGTCAGTAATTCTAGGCTATGAACTAGTGATGGATTTTGTATAATGATTAAATTGTCTTAATTATTATATTGGTTACAATTATATGGTGATATCAAAACATATTTGGATTGAATTGGATGGTCCATGGTATTACTTTGGTGATGATAATGTGAAGGAGACTGGGTAAGTCTTGTGATCTCTATTCTTTACTTAAATTATGATACATGTTATTAAGTTATGATGTTGTATTGAAGTGTACCTTATGTTAAGATTGGTAGCGTTGGTATGATGTTGAATTGAAATGTCTTGAACTATGGATTGTAAGGTGTTGGCTAAGGTGTAAATGTTTTAAGGATGGTGATTACTTACAAATGTTCCTTATTACAATGAGATATGTAAATATGCTAACCTCACATGTGTGAATTGTAATGAAACAATACTCATCAACTCTTGTTGAGCTATGATGATGATAAATGTATAAGGCATAGAACCTATGACCTACATTAAGCAATGATGATTAATAAATGTATTAAAGTCATATAAAAAAGGGACTCTATATTAGCACCGAGTAAATTATTGTGAGGAGTGTGCCTCCCCACATCGTAACGGTAGGATCCTTGATGTACTCATGTGATTGGAAACTATAATACTTGTAGCATAAAACTGTCCCAATTAAATCTCCTAGTTCTTGAACTGTGTTTCCCCTTAGGAATACTAGCTAGTGGATCCATCTAGATTTTATGTTCATGTTTTGGTACTACTCACATCCCGAGAGTACACCCTAGATGCGACCGTCGTCGTCGTCTTCTCAGAGGACTCAGACAAGCCCTTAGCATTCGTCATAACATGTCTTCAGTTAAAGCAGAACCAAACATGACATAATTTTTTAAGTGGATCAACTAGCTAGTATCCTATTGATAACTAAGAGATAAATTAGAGATCCATAGTTCCACATTACATGACATTATCTATCTCAAGACATTTATTGTGAACCTACATTCCAACTGGGGAAGGGACAACTCTTATATCTACTTAATCAGTGCTAAGCTTAATCCCCTTAGTGAATAACCTTTAAGTCATTATTTATTCATAAATCTTGTCAAAAGTCATATGAGATTAACTCCTTGTAAAGAAATGATCATGAGTTCTTTAGAATTAGATGAGAATTTCCTTTCATCGTAAACCTTCAATTGTGAGATTAACATATCATAAATCATCTTGTGTAAAGCATACAAGAGAATATCATAAACTTCCATTATTGTATTCTTATCATGATCTCAGAAATTAGCAGATTCATATCTCAACATACATGCATAGAATCATCATACATACTTCATTAGCATTGTAACATCATTTATAGGATAACATAAACACCATAGACTAATCACGACTTTAGAAGACTTACCTCTTTCTTCCAAGTACATTATTCAAGAACTTACGTTCAACTTACAACAATTATAACAACAACATAATGACATACTCTGGAGAAAAATCAATGCCAACTCTTCAAGTCAGATGAAATATCAATTCATAATATAGGGTAAGGAAAAGAGTCATTAAAGGGTTTAGTCTTAGTTCCTATCCCAACTTTTGCATGTAATCAAGTAGTAGATATAACCCACTCAAAACCATCAATCTAATAAGGACATATTTCACACAAAAATCTAAAATTTACAAGTTAAACATTCTAGAATATACACTTAATCAACCATAGAAAACCATCATTTTTCATAGATAGTTATAAATCTATAGTTAGGAAGAAAACCCATTTGGAAATGAGAGCGTTTTTGAGAGAGATGAGCAAATTAGTTTGAATATGATTAAGTGTGTAAAAAGTTATCTAAAGCATACCCAAAATCAATATATAGCCGTCCAACAAAATAAGGGTATTTTCATGAATTTAAATTACCAAAAATATGACTTTAACGAATATGGGAAGTAGCTGCACGTCGCGGGGCAAATCCCAATTAATTTTCTGAAATTTTGGGTCGAGGCAGTGAGCCTCGTGTCATCCTCGCATCACGATGCTGCCTCTAAAATCTTTAGTAAGTACACTGCGTGTGGGCTGCGCGTCGCACAACAGCTTCTCCAATCTTCCTGCTTGCAGGCTGCTTTGGCAGCCCTCACGCTAATGTTTGGATCCTTCCCAAGGACCCTTCGGGTGGTCCTTTGGGTGCTGTTCCTAAACGTTTGGATCCTTTGTACTACATAAAACTTATCCAAAGTCTTTTTAATAATTTAATACATCATTTGAAACTAAAAAAAGCTTCACCAAACATAGGGACGTCATCTAGTTCAAATTAGCTAGATTTCGACGTCATGGTCTTTTTTTGTCAGTTTGGCTCTAACCTTTCCTAAATGATATTATTACCTTAATGTAGGTCTTGAAACATCCTTTTAAACATTTTTCAATATATTAATCTCTAGTCTATGTCATGGTATTTCCGTAGTGTCACATTATCCCCCCCTATAAACATTCGTCCCAAGTTAAACTAATATCTTTTTGGAGGGTAAGGATAGACTAAATACTATCATCCCAACCAACAAGAACATAAAATCATAATGACTCACAGCTCATACGAGTAATTCACAACTCCTTTCAGCACATATCACAACATTACACATAACACTTAATTCATGATGCACAACACATAAGAGCTCCATATTCATAACACATAGGGAGGAACTTCATTCTCAACATTATCATGAGCTCAAAATACATCAAGGAATTACCATGCTATGTTTCTTCTCAAGACAACAACAAAAAAGAAAAATCTCAAGATGATAACATGCATACATATTTCAAATAAGTGCAAGAATAGAGTATAAAGACATTTCCTTAAAACTCTAGCTGCTATAACTTTTACCAAAACATGCACCTATTTACAAAGCAAGTCAATTTCACGATTATTCATTAATTTCATTACTAAGAGGAATTTCTAACCTCGATGAGTAAAAATATGAGGGTAGCGGTACTTCATGTCGTCTTAGGCCTCCCACGTTGCACCCTCAACAAAATGGTTCCTCTATATAACTTTTATAGAGGCAACCTCCTTGTTCCTCAAGCTTCTTGACTTGGTGATCTAGGTTTTCAACAGGAAACTTTTCATACTCCACCCCTAAACCTTCAATAGGCATAAGGGATACTAGGTCGCCTATGCATTTCTTGAGCATAGAAACATGAAACATTATATTAATTGAAGCTAGTTCATTAGGTAGTTCCAACTAATAGGCAACCTTCCCAATTTGTTGTAAAACCTCACAAGGACAACATATCGGGCACTCAACTTCCCCTTCTTACAGAACCTTATCTCCCCTTGAAATCTTCAAATAAACAAGATCACCTATTTCAAACTCAAGGTCTCTTATACTAATGTCGGCATAAGACTTTTGCCGACTATAGGCTGTCTTCAATCTATCTATTTTGATTCGAACTTTCTCTATAGAGTCATAGATAAGCTTGGGACAAAGGAGTGAGGATTCACCAACCTCAAACAATCCATCCGGAGACCTACATCTTCTACCATAAATAGCTTTAAAAGGGTCCATGGAGATGCTCGAATGATAGATATTGTTGTAAGAGAACTCAATCAAAGGCTGATGATCATCCTAACATCCTCTGAAATCAATAACACAGGCTCTTAACATATCTTCAAGGGTATGAATGGTATGTTTCGGTTAAACATCTTTCTGAGGATGAAAAGTTGTGCTAAGTTTCACAAAAGTAACTAAACCCTTTTGAAAAGCATTCCAAATATGAGAAGTTAATTGGGAACCTCTATCCGAAATGATCGACAAAGGAATGACATAAAGACTCACCATCTCATTAATGTAGTCCTTGCATATTCTTTGGCCGTTTTGTAGACTTGACAGAAATAAAATGGGAAGATTTGGTCAACCCATCCACAATAACCGATATTGTATCAATTTGCCTCCGGGTTCCAGGCAAACCAAAAACAAAGTCCATATTGATGTCTTACCACTTCCATGTTGGAACATCCATTATTTTGGTTAAAACTCCAGGTTTTAGATGCTCGACTTTAACTTGTTGGCAGTTTGGACACTTAGCAACAAACTCTGCTATTTCCCTTTTTAAACCATCCCACCAATAGACCTCTCTAAGGTCATGATACATTTTGGTGGTACCCAAATGTATAGAATAACGAGAACCATGGGCTTCTACTAGATCTCGATTTCTCAAATCCTCAACATCCAATACACATAATCTCCCTTTATACTTAGGAACACCATCTCCCCCTTGGGAGAATGACTCATTGAGATTACCAATTACCGATTCCTTTAACTCATCAATAATGGATCATGATGCTGCTTAGATTTCACCTCCACCACTAATAATGAGTCGGAGTTATGATGGACCACGAAACCACCATTTGGAAAATCTTCTAAGCACACGCCTAATCGAGCCAACCTATGAACATCTTTCACAAGTTCTTTCTTCTCTCTTCCACATGAGACACACTACCCATCATTATATGACACAAAAGCATACACAATTACATTGGCCTTGCCAGGGTGGTAAAGGTCAGTCATTTCATAGTCCTTCCACAATTCATACCATCTTATGTATCCGAGATTTAAATCCTTTTCTGTAAACACATATTGAAGACTCTTATGGTTCGTAAACACATCAACATTCATATATAAAAGTAATGTGTCCATCTTTTCAAGGCACAAAATACAGCAGCTAACTCAAGATCATGAGTTAGATAGTTCTTCTCATGAACTTTTAGTTGCCTAGAAGCATAAGCTATCACTTTACTAGACTGCATGAGAACACATCCTAAGCACACTCGATAAGCGTCATATACAGTACAAAGCCTTCATTACCCTCCGATAGAGTCAACACCGGAGCGAAGGTAAGCTTATCTTTTCACTCTTGAAAACCTTTTTCACAAGCTTCCGACCACTCAAACATCACCTTTTTTGGGTCAAGGCTATTAAAGGTGAAGCAATAGACGAAAATCCACCAACAAACCTTTTAAATACCCTCCTAGACCCAAGAAACTCTTTTTGATTGTGGATTCAAAGGTCTAGGCCAATTTCTGACTGCATTCGTCTCCTTTGGATCAACCTCTACAACCTTGCAGAGATAATATGTACAAGAAAAAGAACTGACCTCAACAAAAATTAGCACTTGTTGGATTTTGAATAAAGTTGGTGTTCCTTGAGGACTTTCAAGACTAACCTCAAGTGACTCTCATGCTCATTTTCATTCTTGTAATATATCAAAATATCATCAATGAACACAATCACAAATGAGGCTAAGTAATCTTGCAAAACTCTGTTCATTAAATCCATAAACGCCGCCGAGGCATTTGTTAACCCAAAAGACATCACTAGGAATCAATAGTGACCATAGCTAGTTTGGAAATTAGTTTTGGGAATATCTTCACCACTCACCCTAAGTTGGTTATATCCCGACCTTAAGTCAATCTTTGAAAAGTAGCTACCATCTTGGAGTTGATCAAATAGTTCATCAATCCGATGTAGAGGATATTTGTTCTTTATTGTGACCTTATTGAGTTGACGATTATCATTGCACATCCTAATGGACCCATCCTTCTTCTTCTTAAACATGAACGGATAACCCCATGGAGAAATACTAGGTTTAATGAAACCCTTGTCTAGTAAATCCTTGAGTTTGAGCTTCAATTTTTTCAGTTCAGCTAGAGCCATCCAATATGGAGGAATCGAAATGGGATTTCTATTCGGTAATAAGTCAATGTCAAAGTAAATTTCCTATTCAGGAGGATCTCGTAGAAGTTCATTAGGGAGAATCTCTAGTAATTGCCTCACTACAAGGACTGACTCAATAGAAGTAGTTTCACATATAGGTTTTTAACCCTCATAACATGGTATAAACATCCCTTGGCTCTCATCCTACAAGCTTTCAAACAAAAAATGATTTGACCCCTTGCATAGAACTTTCCTGCTTCCACTCTAGAATGGGTTCATTGGGAAATTTAAACTTCACTACCCTTGTTCTACAATATATAGAAGCAAAACATGCATGAATCCATACCCAATATTATATTAAAATCAAACATGCCTAGTTCTACCAAATCAACAACAGTAAGTCTATTTTGGCAGCATTACAGGACATTTCCTATTGACCCTTTTTGCAACCATAGAGTCACCCTTTGGGGTACAAACCGAAAAGGGTTAAAAAACATTGGGAAGTACATAAAACATCCTAGGTACAAAAGTGTAACAAAACAAAGAGTAGCACCGGGATGAAAAAAAGCATAAATATTAATATATAAGACTTGTAACATACCCGTGACAACGTCGGGAGAGTTTTCTTGTTCACCCATATCGTTGAGTACTCAGAAATAGTTCCTTTTTGGAGATTCAAAACTAGGACCTCTTTGTTGAGATTGGCCATTCTCCTTGCCTTAGATTCTCACATTAGAACAATATTTCACCATATCTCCACCCTTGCCACAACCATAGAAACTATTAGTCCCAATAAGGTGAAGATCCACATGTTCCTTACCATACTTACTACAAGTTGGTCTTTATCTTGGTCGATCAACATTTCTCCCCTTTTGAGGTTTAGGCTTAGAACCTCTATCATTGCAATTCTTGGAGAATTTTGAAGGAACCTGGATTGAAAACTTCTTACTGAACTTAGTCTTGTCTTGAATGTAAAGCCTACTCTTAGAAGAAGCATTTTCAAAAGAGATTGCCTCTTTAGCTTCCCTATTCCTCTTTCTTAAACGACTCTCCTCTAATTTTAGAGCATAAACCATCACTCTAGAAAGATCCATATTTTCATGAAGCATGGCTTCACGAAATTCTTCTTCAAACTCTTCAAACATGCCCATTACATAATGTCTCATTTCATCCCTAGCATTGGAAACTAAAGAAGAAGCATTTTTTGAAATTTTTTAATGAACTTAGAGGACTATTCCTTAACATTCATACCTTCTTGATGAATGTTTATGAACTCCTGTACCTTAGCTTCTATTTTCTCCCTTGGAAGACTCTGTAACCAATGACCTTTTTGAAGATCTCCCAAGTAACAGGACCACCTCCTAAAGCCCTACTATCCTTTCACAGATTGTACCATGTTTGAACAACGTCGTTGATTTGATAGGCATCAAGCTCACCCTTCTCAGTAGTACTCACTCCCATACCAACACAAGATCTTGTAAACCTCATCAAGGAAATCTTGGGGTCTTCATCACTTTTGATCCAAAGAACATGGGAGTATTCATCCTCGTGAAATCTCTCAACAGCTTGCCATAGTACTACTATGTTTGTTCTGTCGAGGAACTACCTCCCAGTTAGCTTGTGTAATAACGGTTTGAGCTTGAATGGTGATGTCTTGGCCATTTTTAAAAGGGCTTCCCTTACCTCACCATCCTTCATGGCCGGAGGATTGACCTGAAGTTGATCATTTGTAGCATCTTGCACTTGCGGAGGAACTTGATTGCCTTGGGGATTAGCTCCCACATTCCCAACCTCATATCTAACTCTTCCCGCGGATGTCCTTCTTGTGTTCATCTCCTATAATCACAAGAAAGAGATTATATGCTAAGAGACGCATAGTGTCAAAACTCTAGAGGCACGTCATAGGATTACCAAGAAAAGAGAATTTTCCTAATCATTACATAGCCTCTCAGACACAATTATGGCGCGCTACACAACCATAAACAAGACACTTGGTAATGTGGTTTAGCCAGACATTTATCCTAAGTATATTTAACCCATGCTCTGATACCTTGTTTGTCACATCCCCCAAATGCGACCGACGTTTTCGTCCTCTCATAGTACTCAGACAAGCCCTTATCATTCGTCATAACATGTCATTAGTAAAAATTGCATAAATATTTAAAACTTTTAATACTATATGACATATACTTAGAATTCTATAAAAACCATCTAAAGAGTACGAATCTAGACTTATATAATAAAACGTCGATACACCATATAGGTCTTAATATAGAAGAATCCAAAGAACGTTAAATGAATAAAAAGTGTTCTTATAACTTCTAGAGTCTTCATAATCTAGATTACGATATAATAGCTTCCCTGAACATGAGGACCTTCTAACACTTGGACAAAGAGTTCCAAGATTCTTCAATTCACCTTATTAATCTTCAATGGCCGGACACTACATTTGTACTAATATAATGTAATCAGGTTAGTAAGCCACATGTACTAAGTAAGGGTATATGAACATAACAATTAAGGACATGAATGAAAAGATCATTCTTAGTAAGCATGCAAATTCATTTGAAAATCTTCAATGCACATATTGTAGAACGTATACAAGTTAAGGATTCCATCAACATAAAGCATGACCATATTCAAAAACATGTTATAATAGAGTCATGTTAACATTTCATATTAAATAGATCATATAAACATAACATACAAAAAACTTACCAATTATCTCATCCCCAACCTACAAGTGAAATGGTCATGTGAATCCCCATAATTCCACACAACCAAGTAAATAAGATGGGAGACCATAAGTAAAGCTTTGCTTCATATAACTTGTAACATAAGTATGCATCACCTCATAAAGTAATAAATACCAATAACATGTTCTTTAACGTAACCAATTTCATATAATAGTAAAAACATGTATCATAAACATCATACCTTTCATGTTTTCATATTACAGATAAACAATCTCCCAGGACTTCCCTTAGAGTCAACTTACGCAATGTATAGGTAGAGTCCCCTAACCTTACCTATACTATGTAGACTTTTCAAGTCACCCTAGTTAACATCCATTTACTTTTCTTTCATTTTACTTGGTGGAACAATAACCTTAATTGACATTATACCATATGATATAAACATGGAATTAGGTGTCATAAACCGTACACCGAAAGAAGGTGGTCTACCGGCCAAAGTAAAACCAAACATGACATAGTTCAATAGGTGGATCCATTAAATAGTATCCTATGGTAGCAACATATTTCAAGAACTAGGAGATATATTAGAGATTCATAATTCCACATTACATAGAAGCCTCTATATCATGAGAGTTATTGTGAACCTACCTTCAAACTAGGAAAGGAAAACCTCTCATACTATTCCATCGTTGCTAAGCTTAAGTCCTTTTGTGAATAACCTTTAAGTCATTATTTATTCATAAATCTTATCATAAGTCATAGGATATTAACTTCTTGTATAAACAAGATCATGAGTTCCTTAGGATGAAATGAGAATTTCCTTTCATCTGCCACATCCGGGGCGCACCCCCTATCAGTTACATGGTGTACTTGACTTCTCAGAGGTCTTGTAAATCGTTATAATGAATCGCATTGTCATAGTAAATATAGAGTAAAATTTAAATCTTTTTATAGCACATCATATGCTAGAAACAACACTACATTTATATATAAAATATAAGTCATTATACATATATAGACTCTAAGTCTCTTTTTAATCTTAGACTCAACAACATTATAATACATTAGGGACACATCCCTTAAAATATACAACATAACTATACAACATTTAATACACTATATTGCAAGACATAAGTGGGGAATCCTTGGAACTTACGGACCCTTTCCTTGAGATTTGGAACTACATATCAAACTCCTCAATCGTATATATATCCTTTAAGAATATATAATCTATATTTTGTGTAAAAATTAGAAAAGAATGGGATTAGTGCAAGAATGCACTAAGAATGGAAACCATGCAAAAACATGCATTTAAAAGGGACATTTTCTTGATATCATACTTCAAGCCTTTTTAACGAAATCTTTGTAAAATCTTTTGACAGACAATTACATTTATAAAATTCACATACTCCATATAGAAATATTCAAAGGACAAACGTCACATAAACTCACATATTTAATTTATGACATTTTCAAGTCACATTACGGTGAGATAATTTCCCTTAACAGTGAACTATCTTTTTTTTATTCATTAACCTCCCAAGTAACCCTCTAGTGATCCTTGGTGTAATGCATCACATTTAAAAAAACAAAGAAATAATACCTACAACCTGAATAAGCTAACACATATCATTATATAAGCATATTACATGCTAGACACATTTAAGTCAAAACCTTAGGAACATCACAGTAGGCTACATCAACTTACACATATAATGACTTCACTTCGCACACATCAATATTAGAACTTGTTCATAACCCCAATCTTTATAAACTAGTGCAATGAACATATGAAGCCCCATAACCCCATATATTCATAGTAAACCCTTCATGTGACCACAAACCTTAACACCTCATGCATCAACATAGCACATAAAGACAACTCCATTCATATCAACAATCTTCATAATATAGTCATTAAGACTCACATAATGCATATATGAATAAGACCATATCATGTAGACTCATACCATGTACATTTCCAAGACAAATAGACAAATACTACCATGTCATGCAGTGTCTCGACAACCTTGTGTCATTCTTGTGGTCCCTTTTGCGGGTCTCTTTAGAAGTCGTACCCTTACATTTCCAATGTACATATGAATCTTAAACAGTTTTATACCTCCCACGTGAGTGTAAACTAAAACAAATACACATAACACATCTAAACAGGCTAGGCCCCATCAAGACACACTTGAACATCTTAAGGGCTAACTTTCAAATGTCTTGGACGTTTGACCTCCAATCTTATAGAATATCCATATAATATCAATAATAATAATTATAAATCATTTTAAGACTTCATAAGATCATGAAATACAATATATAAACACACATAGACACATTAGGCACATAGTTGACTAGTCGTCGAACGTCATGGTCTTCCCTTGGCGTTTGACTTTCAAATCACCTCAAACTTTAAACACTGCCTCAATACCATAATATAATTCATTTTAGGACCTTATAACCTTTATATAAACATGGTAGGCTCTAGAAACCCTAACTCATTTTGAGGGTCTTACAATATTTCCCATTTGGGAACATTCGTCTTCAAATGATACGTGGAATGCTTTAATCACAACAAGGACTTAAATGTACCATAGAGAAGTTCATCACATTTATAACATCATCAAATCATTTTAGCACACAATGCACACAAGCACGCAAAAACTTCCATTCTCTCACTCTTTAATGTATCAAAAACAAAGTATCTGATCATTTTCATAGGAGGAACATGCTTCTCCTAATCATGACATGGTTATTACACCAATTCATTAAGATATCATCTTGCAAATATTCTTTAATTAAACTTAGGAAGATTTCAAAATCTCCCAAGAAGCAATTAGGCAATGATTCTTGAATTCACATAAACTTGAGTTAATTGAATCAACAAAGATCTTTATTAGATAGACCTAGTGACATGAAGGTCATACTCAACCATACCATGTTTAGTGGTGTCAATGGAGAAATGTCCTTCTCCTCAACACACTCACATGTATCATGAGTTTACACCTAGGCAAAGAATAAGGTCAATTCCCTCTTGAAATGAGAAATTCTAAACTTTTGAACCAAGACATTCTCATGTTTCCTTCCTAGTGAAGTCCAATTTGTAAGTCACACCAACCACATCACAACACTTAGGAAGTGATTTCACAAAATGTCAATTTCCTAGCATGGTGCACACCTTTACATAAGCATCTTTTAAGAAGAATAATACAAATCATGGGTACACATAAAACACTTAGCTAAATATTCTTTCCCCTTTCAATAGTGAACCTACAATTATGCATTCCAAATCATACAAATCACAAAATTTTCAAAAGACTTAACATATTTAATTTTGAAGAGACTCAAGTTTTCTTTATAAGGCTAAACATTTCACCTAAGTAGTGACTTCTACCATGTTTCTTAACTTATTTCATGAAGTCAAATGCACAACTAGCATATAATGATGCAAATCAACATGAGAGAACATGAGTTGTTATCAAAAAATTTATTTAATGCACTTTTGAATCTTAAAATATCCTTAAGGTAATGTCAATCAATGTATACCAAACATATAAACTTCATGCAAGACTATATTCATGAACAACTTTACTAAAATTCATTATATTCAAGTTCAAGGTAAAATAAAAGGTCAAGGTAAAAAATATCTACAAAATTATACTCCATCACCATCTCATGCTTAGGGTAAATCCAATTAAGAGCAACTTAACCCGACCTTAAGAGGATCTTAACTAAGCAACCTTCATTTTAATCACTTAAAAGTGCTTACAACTTTAGAAGGAATTTAGAGTAAGTCAACCAAAGTATTGTAAACCTTATCACCTAAGCAATTTATCCCCAATTATCAAGTAAGGCCATACTATTTAACCTCATAAGTTCTTCAATGATACGATAGACACCAAGGTCATACATCATTAGAGGAGACAACAAGGAGACTTAGCCTTAAAGAATCTTTGTTTTCTTTCAACAATAAAGTAAAGTAACTTCTTGGTTAATCAAACCCACATCATCACCTTACAAAGATAATAATTACCCTCAGTTCTAAGGGAAACATCAATTCCTGAACATCAAGGGTATCACAACACAATAAGAAGTTACAAACAAATCTACGACTCATCTTGCCATAATACTCTCATTCTATTCCAAATAGAAAATCTCCTTTTTAAATTTATTACCATGTTCATATGTATCAATTTTTACACACATTTCAACAGCTTCAAATCAAAGGACAATTTAGTCGGTTTCCTAAAAATTACAGTAAGTTTCCTAGCATTACAGTGAACATGCGTCAAAGATCCAAAAAAATGCAACATTTAAGCAATTGATCAGAAAATCATAACCATATGATATACAATACTTTAATGATACAAACAAACATAATATCATCACACCTAGGATCATACAAAGAACTCCCATCCATACTAGGAAACTTATCATGACCACATATATACAAAGGGAAAACATTGAACACTTTCATGGACATATTCTAAGGGTAGCATGCTTCCGTACATTGCCAGTAAGCATTTCAAATTGAAATCATTTCATAAGGTTACCATCATGAAAAAACATATAGTAACACTTCATTCCAAAAGAAACTCATTTTAAACATAATAATTTCTAATATGTTTTAACTATATCATGACATACATTTTTCAATATAACATGCTATTTCACATAAATCTCATTTAGCCATAAATTGCATCACATCATCAAATATGCCAAAAGTCACCTTCACACATACTCATAAAACCATAATAACCGAGATAAGCAATTAAACTCACATTTTCTCCTTAAAGCATAGAGGAAAATATCATGCAAGCAATCACATCTAAAAGACCACCAGACAAGAAAACATAAGAAAGAGAGCTTATAGAGTTATGTTCTTTCGCACGAGTTGAGAATGATAAAGAAGGGAAACTCTATTGTCCTATAACCTCTCGTACCATTTGATGTGTCTCGACTCACCACCAATGATACAAGACTCTAATAGATGTGGAAATATGAGACCTCTTGGACCCTAAACCACTTTTAAAAACCTCATTCTCTATTAGCACATTTTTCACATCCGGCGAGCTTTCCCTATAAGTAACCTAGCGTACTTGACCTCTCGGAGATCTTATACAAGGTTGTCATTCATCACATTATCATTAGTAAATTTAGCGGGACATTTAAAACATTTATAATACATCCTATGCTAGAAACATAACTTCATATATATTATATATAATATAAGTCATAATACATATATAGAATCTTATTCTCTTTGTCGTCTTAGACTCAACAACATTAGAATACATTAGGGACAGGACCCTTAAAACATAAGACATAACTATACAACATTTAATAAACTTTGTAGTAATACATGGGTAGGGAATCATTGGAAATTAAGGACCCCTTTCCTTGAGCTTCGAGCCAAATATCAAGCTCCTCAATCGTATACAAATCCTTTAAGCATTAATAACCTACACTCTGTGCAAAAAGTAGAGAAAAATGGGATTAGTACAAGAATGCACTAAGTGTGGCAACCATGACAAAATGCATTGAAAAGGAACATTTTCTTGAATTATACTTCATTTCTTTTTGAGTAAATCTTCATAAAACCATTAGAAAATTACATTTATATCATTCACATACTTATTATTGACATATTAAAAGTTCAAACATCACATAGGATCCCATATAGAATTTATGACATTTTCAAGTCACATTAAAGCGAGCTACTTTCCCTTTACAGTGAACTATCTTCTCTTTTATTCATTAACCTCCCAAGTAACCCTCTTGTGATCGTTGGTGAAATGCATCACCTTAAGGTTACAAAGAAAGCATATATACAACCTACATAAGCCCACACATCTCATTATATAAGCATATTACATGATAGAGACGTTTAAGTCAAAACCATTGGTACATCATAGTAAGCTACATCAACTTACACATATAATGACATCACTTCGCATACATCATTATTACACCTTGTTCATGACCCCAATCTATGTCTACTAGTGCAATGTACATATGAACCCCATAATTCTATACATTCTTATTAAACCCTTCATGAGACCACAAACCTTAACAGTTCATACATCAACATAACACATAAAGACAACTCCATTCATATTAACAATCTTCATCATATAGTCATTAAGACTCACATAGTGTGAATAGCAATAATACCATATCACATTGACTCATAGCATGCACTTATTTATGACAAATAGACAAATACTACCATTCTATGCATAAATACATACTCATAATCATACACATTAGGTTACCTTCTTAGGACATCCTAGGGAGCTACTTCTGAAAAAAACTAAATGGGTTCATTACTTCAACCTATCCTAAGTAACACCCCTTAAGTCCTCCTAGTTAGGATCCTATTCATTTACTTCCATTATCGAATTTGCATTAGGGAAACTATAGGTTTAACATACACGAAGACCATGGGTGATAAACATGGAATTTGGTTTTGTAGAGCCTTATATAAATGGAAAAGACACACACTCATACTAAAGGTCAGCCTGTGCTCAGCTAAGTTTCCTTTATTGAAAAGCCATTATTACATTACTTTTATAAAATATACTATTAGGATATTCATCCTCTCATATGCTTAGCTCATTGGTCATATATGAAAGTTCATCAACCTAAATCATGTAAGAAAATGTTTCACATGGACATAGCATATGTATTAGCACTATCAAAGTTAGGATACACTTGAGCACACCTTTTAAGGCTCCTCTATTGACTTTATCATGTGTGTCTATATATACATACATGTGAGAAAACCTTTCACATATAATATTAAGGTCACGCGTGTTCATACATTCATATTCATACATATAGAAAACAAAACTAGAAACTATTCTATGAAGGTACACATGTACAATGCATAGGCAAAGTCCCATTCCCTTGCCCATACTAGTACACCTATCAAAAAATCGTATCTAAGGAAACACATATCACACTTTCATAAACATCATCTTAAAATGCATAGTAGTAGAAACTAGTGAGTATGAGAACTATCTTTCATTTAGATCCCATGACCTATACTACTTGTAAGCATGCATGATGTGTGAGTGTGTGTACATTAGTCAACATGATCACATAATGGCTATTCATAACATCTTGACACAGCCACCCTATTAAGACCATATTGCACAACAAAGCATAGACCACACAACACCATTTAGCATAGGAGGTAAGACAATCTTCACATTACATTCAAGACTCGCAATTCTTAGCTATTCACACATTCATATAGGGGTACATAAGTAGGGAATTATTAACCCTTTAAACTCATAAATGGAAGCACCTATAATCTACCCTAACATAGTTATACACATGCTTATACAATAGGCATACAACCTAAATCACAACTACAATAGGAAAGTAGGCATAAGATTCACATAGTGTGATCATTATACCACATATTCATATATTCATGAATTTACCTTAAATGCCATAATTAACTCATATATATATTGAAAATAAAGTAAACACCTCAAGCATAAGTGGACTATAGAACACAATGCCATACAAGGCTTCATCAACTACATTAATATAGAAAGTAGACGAGATAAACATTCTTACCTATTTCTCACCCTTTGATCATCATTGATCAATACACCTTGTTTATCAACAATTCATATATAGGGAAGTTGCTACATGTACTTTAATCATAAAGAAACCATGTACAAGTCGCTACAAGATCATATTATAACATAATACAAGGCATCACATGTATAGTAGAAGATAGAGAGTTATAAATCACTTGCTAATATTCTTTACTGTAATTACCATGATTAACATTCATAATATACCGATATAACCAACCTAGGGAAGTATCTAAAGGCATAATAATCTAGTCTAAGTCATGCTTTATCAATCGTAGAATTAAGATCACATAATGTTCATTATAACATTTAAATTGTAGGCTAGAACAACCTAGATCAATTCATGCCAAGAATCTTTTTATTTGGTCATAAATAATTAATACCCACAATTAATTAATATCATTAATATAAAAAAATTAGTTACGGACAACATAATCTACTCGAAATCCTAGTATAATTTGTCATAACCTTTATATCACAATGAATATGGTAGTTTAGACATTAATGGGAAATAGAAGAATCATTGGCCAATCCACATTGATCCACATGAATCAATTATTTATGATTCATAAATAACATCAAAGTAAGGAAGTATAAATAACCATGCTTACACAATCGAATTCCACATTAATTCGTTAAAAGGCCAATGTTACGGTGAATCATCGAAAACCAAGCTAAGCATGTTCAAATCTTCATACATTTATCCACATGGATCCTTCATAATAAATTCATCATCAATTTGCATAAATAACAGTAGGTATAAACAATTAAACGTAAGAGAATCACAATTCAACCATTAAAAAGACATTATCACAATGCCCATGCAAGGGCTAAATCGATTTGTGGGAAGGGACATTGGTTCATCATGCAATTTTGTTAAAATCACATTAAAACCAATACATTAAAATCAATTAGTCTTTATTAAATCATTAAAAACATTTTAGAATGAACTCATAAATAGATTGAAGAAAAGGAGATTTGATCATACTTTCCCTTTGGAATCTTTGAGATTAACTCTCTAGATGGAACAATGACTAGAGATGAAGGATCACCATAAATTTATCCACGTGAAAATCACTTAAAATAAGTAAATAACCCATGATAATCCAATCTACAAGCTGTTCTTGAGCTTCAACAACAATGGAGGTTTCTAGAGAATTTGTTTGGGAGAGAAGGTTCAATTTGAGTTAATTGGATTGCGAAAGGGTTGATCACATTTTAAATTACTTATATACACCCAAAAATAGGTAAATAATTTTATTATATTCATTTTATGATGTGGGGTGAATTTCTCATTCCCCATTAATAAATAAGTGCGCAAGGCACCTGTTGCAGGCCACCATTGACGGACAGTAAATCAATCGACGGGCCGTCTTTGGCTTCAATAAAAAGGTCCTTATCCTGGATTTTGGTCTATCCTTCCCGAATATAAGTTTCCATCTATGAGACCCCACCAACAGTCCGTTGGTAAACCAATTGGGCGTCGTTTGGCTCGTCGATTGACACTGCTAAGGTAGTGTCTCGATAACATTAGGTCCTTCTTTTGGGCCCTTTTAAGGGACCCTTTAGAAGTAGTACCTGGACGTTTACAATGTAAATACAAATCCTAAAAAATTTTATACCTCCCACATGATTTTAACACATTACAAATACACATAACACGTCCAAACAGGTTAGGCCCCATCAAGACACACTAGAACATCTGAAGGGCTAACATTTGAACGTCTGGGATGTTTTACCTCAAAACTTCACTAAAATAAATATACTATATATAAACATCATTATAACTCAGTTTAAGACTTCATAATATCATGACATACAATATATAAACACTCACAGACACATGAGGCACATAGGTGACTACTCGTCGAATGTCTTGGTCGTCCCTTGACATTTGACATCCAAATAGCCTAAAAGTTTACACACTGACTCAATACCATATTAGTATTGATTTTTGGACCCTATAACAATAATACAAATATTTTAGGCTTTATATACCCTAACTCATTTTTGGGGTCTTTCAATATCCCCTACTTGGGAACATTCATCCTCGAATGACACTTAGAATGATTTAATCACAACACGAACTTCAATGTATCATAGAGAAGTTCATCATATTTATAAAATACTCAAATCATTTTAGCACTCAATGCACACAAGAACAGAAAAATTCCATTCACTTATTGAAAATGCGGAAATTTTTAAAAGTTGAATTATATATATTTGGAGGTTTACATAGACCTCTGCATCCACATAATATATATATGTATCGAATATAAAAGACCCTTCATATAAAAAGGTTACAAGACTTCTACTTTCCACACACACACACACCACACACACACACACACATATATATACATCAAAAGATAGTCTCAAAGATTATCTCATCTCATACCATCTAAACGATCATCACAATTTGGGCAAAGTACTACATAAAATGTAAAAAAGCCATATATAGGCTTATAAATGTTGTACACAATGAAAGTTTAATGAACATAAAAGTCTTAAAAAAACAAAGGAACTTCATAGGCAAGATATTGCCATCGTCATCAAAAAGTGAGGACCTACCCACTAGGATGATAGAGAACATCCAAGCCTTCTTCAAGTCGTCCCTAATGAGCCTTCAATGAATGAAACCTAAAATTTTTGGTAAAAGGGAAGAAAATGGGGTTGGTACTCCCCATGTACTAAGTATGAGACCATATGCACATATAATAGCAAAACATGCTAAAAAGGATATTTAGTCAAACATGCCATTTTTCCATTTATAAGTCTAATGTAAAACCAAACAAGTCATACCAATCAACCAAACATGCTTACTAACTCAAACAAGTAATATGTATCCCAACATTCTTGAACCCACGATTTACTACAACCCTATCATCAAGGAATAACATCACAAGCATGGCTAAGAGTCAAATTATATCATAATATGCAAGACAACTACTCACGAATCTTTATCAGGTCAACAAGTGAAATGACCAAGAAAAGCCCCATAACCTTACTCAATCAAGTAACTTTAACAAGAAACAATAAACAATGTACAACTTCACATTAATAACCTTTAAGGTCACCTAACATCATACTTTAATAGTACAACCTAATTACATGTTCAAGATGATAATTATTATCATATAATATCATTTATATTGTAGAATCAACATGTTATCTTCATATACATCATTATCATATACATACATAATATAAACTTCCTAAAAAGCTTCCATCAAGGTCAATTAGTGCAATACATAAGTATAGTCCCATACCCTTACCTAGTCTGAGTTAAACCTCTCAAGTCACCTTATTTAGTTTATAATTCATTACTTTATTTTAAATTAGGGAACACTTTCCTTAACCAACATAGCAAACAAGAGCTAAGTGTGTAATTAGGTGTTGTAAAACCTTACACCGATGTAAGGTGGTCTACCGGACAAAGTAAAACCAACATAAACGTAGCATTCTAGGTAGATCCAGTAGCTAGTCTTCCTATAGGGGCAATATAGTTCAAGAACAAAGAGATAGTATATTATCTCTTGATACCTCTTGGTAGTTGGAGCCTCCTCTCATGGGAATACATTGGATTAGTATTCCTCTTTGGGAAGTCAACATCTCATATAGAACTATAGGGTGAATCTTCCTCTTTTGGAAGTCATCACCTCCCATTTTCAACTTCAATCGGTGTTAAGCTATGTCCCTTTATTGAAATGTGTTTAAGGCTTTAATTATCAATCGTAGCTTAGTTTAGGTCATATGATCTACTCCTTGTGTAATCATCATCATCAATATCTTAATAAGAATTGCATAAGTATAGTCCTTTCATCACAATTCATATAAGGGTGGTTAACACGTTAGCGTTTCATAGCATATCAAAGCACATTGATATTCATCACCATCCTTATATCACATACACCGTAATGAACATCACAACATAGTCAAGACTTTTGAATTCAACATCATACCACTCTATCATCCTAATATAAGTCATACTCCAATATAACATCATGACTTAACAACAATCAAATACAATTGGAAGTAAAGGTAGAGATTCCAAGGCTTACCAAGTCTCTTTCATGGTTCATCATTTAGCCCTTACCATAAAACATCAATTCAAGCCAATTTAGATGTTCAAAAGCTTAATTCAATAATAAACATGATAACTACACTAGAATAGTCACTACACAACAAGTCAATACCAAATCAATGCTTAAAACAAAATTACTCAGGCCAATTTCCATAACCTAGATCACTTCTCAAGATTAGTATGGAAGACAACAATTCATTATAATTTTTTAATTATTGTTGAAACAACATCATATAATAGTGATATAACCCATAATCAAGACAATTGAATCAATCTCAACTCAATTTACATCAAAATCAACGTAGGGTTAAGGGTTAAGGATCATAATCTTCAAATTGAACCAAACTATCACAATTGATCATAATAAATATAAAATACATGTTAATATATCCATTATATCATAAGGAAACCATAAAAAAATCATTTCACTACATTAAGTTCGTAATTGGATAAACCCACATAAAAACTCAACTTTTGAAATCCATTTTGAAGGAACCCTTTGCGGAAAGAGTCTCAAATGTGAATTAGATCTCATAAATTAAAGTTTAATGAAGATTTTATGGTAAATTAATCCCTTTATCACCCCAAAACTTCACCCTAGATTTTCTTCGATAGTGGCTTCAAAATAGAGAGAGAAAGAAGAGAGAAGGAAGATAGTTTAATTTGTGAGTTTTGTTTAGATTAATGAGTGTTGGGATATTTATATTGGGGATTAATCAACATTATTTGATTCCATTAAACCCCTAATAAATCACCTAATCCCCTAATTAATTAAATGAAAATAACTTAAGTTATGCAGGAAACTCGGCTCTCACAGAAGAAACCCCGAACGACTGGCAGTATGTGAGTCGGCGGGCACTATTCCTTCCGTGTTGCACAATTGTCGTTGAGTTTAGAGACTTCGCATATGAGTGACTCCAACTTTTTATATGTATGGGACGACGGTGGTCATCGACACCCCGTCGATCCACACACGAGCTGTTGATAGCTTCTCGTGATTGCACACTGCCTAGGCAGTGTTGTTTCCTATGTGCTAGGGTCCTCCTCAAGGTCCTTTTTTTGCTCCTTGGGGAGTCATACAAGGAAATTTTGACCACAAATAATCCGAAACACTTGTTATACACCCTTCCACGTAATTTCATGGATTTCCAACTCCTAAAAGCTAGTCAGATAGGATCAGGCACGCTAGTAACCCTTAGAACTAGTTTACAAACGTCATGGACGTTTTGGTTCTTAACATCCTAAATGAACTATATTCATAAAAATATGTCTTAAAACAGTTCTTATACCCCATGTAACCTATTTTAGGCTCTAATACTTGTCTTGGATTTTCAAAGTGTTACATTATACCCCCTTTAGGAACATTCATCCCCGAATGACACTAAAACTCTTTTAAAGGAAGGAATAGACTCAAGACTAGCATTCCAACGAATCAACAATATCAAATCAAAATAAATCATATCATTTCAATAAGGTAAATTTTAAAACTCCATTATCACACATAACGCTCGAAAGACTTCATCATGAGGTATTTCCTTCTCATAACACATGTTACACCCAGAATCTAGACACTAGATGAGATCAACATCATTAACCTCTCAAAGGTTGCAGACAAGCCTCTTCTTCACTTTCATCACACTCATACAATCAAATTTGCAGAAAATTTAAATTTTTTTAATACTTATTTAAGTGTACTTAGAGTTCATATTATTACTGCATAAGAGTGATATACTAATAAGCTCAAACCAAACAACCATCTACCAATAGATTAAAAAATTTAAATAAGGAATAATAGTATTAATAGTAGTTTTCCAAACGCCGTTAATACAAACGCTTGAACACATGTTTGAAATAAAACGCTAGCGACAACATCCACTAGCTATGTATTATGTACTAAAAGTAGAACAATAAACGTAGTCATCCTCGAACTCAAGAGGACTTACCAAAGTCTGGATATTGCTAATCCATATTGCTTTGTCAAATCTTCAATCTTCCCTAGAACCTGCACCTACAAAAATAGTAATAACATATCGCGTTAGTACACACTTGTACTGAGTATAGGTGTATGAACATAAAAACATAAGGTCTATAAATGATCAAGGAAAGCTCTCCTAAAGCAATATGTCATTTCTTCAAAGTTAAATCATATTACATTCTTAAATCGTTATTTCTGATTCATTCAATGAATATGACATGTTCTTATGCAATTAAGTCATACAAATCATTTTTCTATATGAACATAAGACCGTGGAATCATGAAGGTAATTTTAGAACAACATAAACAAAACATAAGAAATTTGCTCCTTTAGGCCGACAGCTCTTCCCTCCAGCCTTGGTTTATTCTTAAGTCATTTTCTTCTTTGTGTTGTGCAGTTCAATGATCTCCTTTGATCTTATGTTTTACATATAAGTGCAATGATTCATTGTAGTCCCATACCTACAATGAATCGAGTAAGTTATCCTAAATACTAAGGTAATGTTTCGATGCCTTACTTACAAGTTAAATATTCCATTGTTATAAAATCGGGCATGGATGTATTTATAAGCCGATCTTTATTGTTTATAACCATTAATTGGTTGTTTACCTAATATACGAATCTTTGAGGCATATATTCATACTCTAGTATTAGCATAAACCATTAACTTATTAAGACTTCATTCTTGTCAAACGCTGGTGATTGACATTTTTAAGCTCTTACTTCCTTAGCTCACTTTGAACTTACATTTCTACTTCTTTAATACATCGTTTGATGTGAACATGCTACTTTCATTCTTTTTTACTTTCTTCAAATAATTCTTCAGCATTAACAGAAATAGATTATGCGAGCTAACATGAAATCTAGTGTATCCCCCACACCAAAAATAGTGTGGTTCACCGCTTGAGGTAAACCAAGCACAGTTTCTACCCCACATCAAAAAGGGGTTTACCAGCTAATGTAAAACCAAGTTAGTGTTTTCCCCACACTGAAAAGAGGGTTTCACGGCTGAAGTGAACCGAATACTTTTCTTAGCTTTAAATAACATAGATCATGTGAGTTAAACATGAAATCCAGTGTCTTCCTCACACCAAAAAGAGTTGGAATCACCGGCCAAATTGAAACCGAATATCCTAGCATTCTTAGGTGGAGGCATGCACTAGCTAATTCCCTTATACTTTCAAACATAGTTTAAAGACTAGGAGACACGAAGAGACCCTGGTCCACCTAGGTTGGTATCTAGTCTCATGAAGCTTCCATGTACTGGCACAAGCTCATGGTAAGTCTATCAGTGCTACGCTCAGAACTATATTACTTTATTATCTCTTAGATTTGACTTAAACATTATGGAAGCTTACTTCTAGTTATGAGGTCTACCTTACTCTATGCATGAGTGGTCATACCTTTCTTTGGTAGATGAATATGAACTTATAACTTACATTATCATCATTGTGCGAGTGAGACTTTTCTCACAGACTATAGCACCCTGTTATGTGAGTATTTTTTACATAATTGATTAAGTGTAATTGAGATTTGTCTCACATTTTTTAACACTCTATATTAGGTCAATTTCATAACTTGAGATTTTAGTTATTTCATTACTCACCTTAAGTTGTTCAATATTTATTGGTAGTTTTGTACAATTCTTTTTGAAAGTTATAACTACTTATTCAATGCTATTACGTTGACAAGTTTGTACTGATATGATATGTTGGGACCTATCCTATTTATTGGCATACCCTATGTTATGAGTTCATTGATGTAGATATTGGTATGACATTACATGATTTGGAAGTAATATGATTGGTCATAGTTTTTCCAGCCAATTTATTGGCATAAATCACCATTTCACTAGATACTTGTCATAACGTTATCACTAGCCATGCCAATTACTTCATAAATACATTATAATAATCTATTATGTTAAACAATCAATATTTTTAACATTTGGTTAGCCTATGAAACAATTCAATGAATAACTTACAACAATTTCATCTTCTCGAAAACAAATAGGGATCATAACATTTAAAACATTTGAAAATCCTCTTGGAAAAAGAATTCCAGTAGAGAAAATCCATACCTCACCGTAGAATTGAATCTATGAAGATCAACTTGAACTTTGCACGAAACCTTGAAGGATCACCTTGAAATCGACTAAGGTTAATTTTCTATTTTTCTTACGTTTGTTTACTGTTTTGAGTCATAGGTTTTCTAGTGATTGAATGTGAGTCTAAGTATTAGGAACTTATATTACTAATTAAACTTAGGCTATTTAAGTTAATTAAATAAATCAATTATCTAGTTACCAAAATTCCACTCCTTAATTGACTTAAAAATTGGAGAATATTTGACTTAGCCATATTCGGAAATTTTATAAGGGTTTCGGCTAAGACCATGAATTTGATTTAATTAATTAATTAAGTTTTTGATGTAAGTATTTAAGTGACCTAGTCCTATTTCTAAATTACCCCTATGTCATTAGGACCCTAACCAACCCCTTTGGACCATCCTAGACTACGTACTAGGATGTTTCTTAGTTAGTTATTTGTCTTACTGTCACCTGGTTAAGTCTTAGGTTGTCGGGACCCTTAGTTAGTTATTTTTGGTTCTTCCTAGGTTAGTCAGTTACCTAGGTCAGTTGGTTAGAGTCTAAGACCGGTAAGGGAGCTTGGCCCCACGTGGGCTAACCCGGACGCTCACCTTTTCCCAACCTCTCTAAACGAATTGATTAGCTTGTCTCTTGATCTGTTGCACATGTGCTTGATCATGTGCTTGCACATGTGTTGCGTGTAATTTCCTAACTAACTATTCTGGAAGGTTCATTTGGAATGTTTACTTATTGTCCCAAGGATCCTCACTATATCCTTGGGCACTGCCTAATCTTGATGATCATTTTTAGTAGTCATGTGCTATGGTACCAAGGATTGACACTTGGATGCCTAGTACATAATGTTTTAAGTTGACAATCAATAATTTTAGCTTAGGGTCTTCATTGCAGTTACAATTCTTAAACAAGCTTTGATTATATACTAAATACATTTGTATACATAGAAATTGGCTAACACCCTTAAGCCAATATTCTATTATATGCCCAATATTTCTTAATATTGGGCATTGGGATGCATTGTACCCTAATACGCATTCTTAAAAATTTAGTAGGGTATTCACTAGTCATGTACATATTTTGGAAAAACTAGCAAAATCAAGCACGGTGAATTCTATTAGGTGAGCATAAGTGACTCTATAAGGAATAGTTATTTGGCAATCTCTATATACTCCATAAGTTCTAATGTTTTCTCGTCTTGCAAACACCTGACCAATATCTTGTACCTTAGACCACTCGGCCATCCTGACCTATATCTTGTACCACACATGAGCAACATCCTTGAGCTAGTATGCAGCCAACTCAAACTTCTCCTCTTCATTAACAACCATAGTAGGCATTATAACCTACCATGGACTCACCTCTTCGCAAACGGCCATACATACCGCTCACTCCAGCATCTGGGGATTGAGGAGGAGATTGGTCTCCCCCAATAGCTGCTTCTCTAACTCTCCTTCCTACATTTCTTCTTGTGTTCATTCTCTACATGCACACACAAGAATGAAGTTCCATGCTAGAATGACATAAAATGTAAAAGCTCTACACGACACGATAAGCAGTAGAAGAAGGGAAGATTCCTATCATCACTTAGTCTCTATGTCATGATTGTTGATCGCTTCACAACCATAATTTAGAAACTACATAATGTGGTTATTTTAAGCTTTAGTTCCTAGGTAATTTAGCCTCATGCTATGATACAAAGTTTGTCACACCCGGATTCCAGAATCCAAATGCAGCCGGCATCGTAACCTCTTAAAGGTCGCATATAAGCCTCTTCTTAGATTTCATCAAATTCATATAGTTAAATTTGAATAAAATTTAAAACGTTTAAAACATAGTTAAGTATACATAGACTTCATATATTGATACGCTCAAACTTACTTCTCAAAAAAGAAGAAAAGCGGTCGTATCATGTAAAGAACCCAACTAATGAGGTTGGGATCATTCCCACGAGGAAAATAGTTCAGACATAACTTTATTCTATCATTACTATTATTTAGTAAATTATTTCCCTAGAAAACAGAAGACAATAAAGGGTGTGTTTATTTATAAATTAACAAAATTAATTACCTAAATTAAAGTAAGGAACTAACAGATTCAAATCTTGAGCTTAATCAATTAATATAAGTAACTAGGGCTTAAGTGTTCCCCACATGTTCCTAACTTGATAATTCTAACTATAACAATTATTTCCTAGTATCTTGCATGTAAAGTGATAAGTTTTGTATCTCTAAATAGTTGGTCCGGCATCTAGAAAATTTCACTACGCACCTTCGTCCGGCTACATTTGTTTCTATACTAACCCTTACCTTTACCTCATATTAAGCATTGTATTCGATATTTGACTAAGTTATTACTTCGTACCAATCGACACAAGCCTAATAGATAGTTTAGACTAAATCTATGTTGATAATTCGTTTCCTATTATCTACCTTCTTGGTCGGGCAAGTAGCTTTAATGCGAGTTCTAACGTTGGCCATCCGTTAAAATGACTTCTAAATAAAAGAATTATCAATACATGCAAGACATTATTCTAGAATTGCTATATTAGTTAGATTTTACCTCATTATTCACCCATGGTTCCCACAACCCTAGTTATGGAGTTTAGTTACCCATGTTCATACTCACACTATTCATATATTTAATATAATAATTCATGCACTTACATTAATGAGAAAGAAAAAAATCCTGAAATTCACTTGATTAATCAACAGAAGCACCAACAATCAATGTCAGAAAAAGTGTAACAAATGCCGAAATTAATCCTTCAATACTTGAACAAGTGAACTAAAGATTATCCAAAAGTCTAACTATCTAAAAGTCTAACCGCAAAAATGAGGTTTTTTGAAATATTTATAATAAAAACAAAAACCAAATAAAAGAAGATTTTAATTACTGAAAATATGTCAAAACGCGTCTGAATGGATGGACCTCATGACGAACCGTTGTGGTCACGACGGGCCGTCATGGCCTCCGTTGTCCAATACTTCACACATTCTTCTTCTACTTTCTTCATTACCCTCAACGAAAAGGTATGACGGACCATTCCAAGCAAGATGTTTCTTCGAGGGTCTCCGTTCCATAATACTTTAACATTTTGGAATTTGGGTACTGGGACTACTCTCTAATAATTATGACAAACCAGCAGGACGGAACATCGTGGCTTTTACGGTCCTTTATAGACTTCTGTAATCCCACACTAAGTCAAACTTCCACATCTTCCTTTAGCAGCTTCTCTATTGACTACGATGTAACCTACGGACCGTCAAAGGCTCGACAAACTGTCATAAGCTCCATATGTTGTCTCTTCTACATTTCTCGTTCAAAAACATCCGCGTTCATCTTTTGAAAGATTTCCTGCATAAGGAGAAACTTACATAAAAAACAATACAAAAAGGCTTTTGGACACACACTAAACTTAAGGAAAAAGAATAAAAGTACCGTGAAACCATGGTACATTAACATCCTCAACTTAAATTCGTTGTTTGTCCTCAAGCGACGCAGTATGACTCACTACAAAATCATTGTACAAGAGTATCTATATTTTAGCTTTCGCAATCATTTGGCTATCAATCCCGATAATTCTCATCATATTTATGCATGTTATCACTATTAGGCTTGAATTATGTGGAACCAGACAATGACACAGACTCACCACGCACTAACACCTATCCTCTTTAATTTCTCACCGAGGTGCTATTATTTCTGGTATTGCAACTAGTGTCCTCACTTCAAAATAACATCCTCATTTTTCACACAATGATTTTAGATTGAGTATAAGGATTACTTTTCAACACTCACTCTCAGAACAAATTTACAACTCATTCATACATACTACCATAAGCATGCCCTTATTTTCACTACTTTAAGTTTGTCATACAACTCTTAGGATCACGATAGGACTTTCTTAGCTTGTAACATAGGCTCAGGGTCAGGTAGGGTATATTTAGGTATACTTTAGTGACTTGTTCCCCTCCTTGACATATCGGCTAAAAGTACAAAATTTTATCGTATTATTTTGCCCAATTTCACTTATTCTTTCACTATTTTCACTTTATTCTTCATTTGTGTGAGTGACTCTTTTATTTTCTTGCTTGTATTTATTATATATATTTTTTTTATTTCACTTTTATTTCAACTTGTTCTTGAGTCACTTTACTTTTGTTCTTTCTCTCTATTGTTCTTTCAACACCACTTTCTAGAGCACTCCACATAAGAGCCACCCTCAACCCATGCCTTCGCCATGAGTCAAAGTACACAATACCCAAAATTGGGTCAGGGCCACAAAACTGTACTAGCCACCCTGAACTTAGGTTTTTTTCATAAGCTGAGGTGCACATGTCCAAGGAGGGACCAGGCCAACACTATATTCCCAGAAAAGATCAGTTGGGGTGAAAAATAAAGGTCTATTTTATGCTCAATTCTTTTGGATCAAAATAGGGATTAATTTCATTCGGTTTTCTTTTTTATTTTTTATTCAGGCTAAAAATTTTCTATATTGAACAAGGGCCTATGATCCTTTCCTAATTTTTTATTACAGGTTAATTTTAGAAGGACTAACTAGGCAAGGTCGAGCTCCATACAAATAGTGGACTATTCAAATTTTCCTCACACTCACTTAACATCTCATTAAATTTCCAAATTATCAGACAACTAGTTGGAGTCTTAGACATAGGGTCATGTAGTTGTGTATCTCTATGTCATGCTTAGAGCCACACATCTATCAATTACTATGCCTATCAATGCATTATTTTCATTACATCAGGATAAAATTATTGTTTTATCCATCATTATTCTGAGTTATGCTATGTACACCAAATATAGACATGTCGGTTCAATAATAAAAAAAATCAGTCCATCTGGGAAAAAGAACACAGGCAACAAAACCCCAAAATAGAATCGTGAGTTGAGATACTCAGACTTCACCCTAGCACTCACTTTCAATTTACCTCACCCCAACAAAAAGATATGCAATTGTCCCCAATGCATAAAAAAACATAGATACGAGAGTGGTAGGTGAAGCAAAGTTGGGGCGCAAAGCGCCGGCGATCAGCAAGATGTGGGTTCAGTTTCCGGGAACCCACTAACTCTGTAGTATGGACACCCTTAGTATTGTCCTCATAAGCAACAAAACTATCAGTATTGCCTCCCGCTGTCTCCACATCTCTGGAGCTTGATGCCCTAGTAGCTGACTCTACAGCCCTAATCTGACGCGCCTCCTCATCAGCAATCTAGGCTCTCCTCGTAACCTCCATATCACGGCGCTCCTTCTTCCTTTCCCTAGACTTATACTCCTCTCGACCCCTGCGCCTCTTGGAATTCTCTCGAGAGGGAGGTGGTGTAATCTCAAAAGTGGCGAATAAATCATCCAAGATTGTGTCCTCAGCAGGTTCTGTAGATGGGGCCTCAAACTCAAGCACCCTAGCCTCTAGGATAATATCAATATCTACTTGCAGACTCTCAACTGCGTCCTGAAGGGTCGACCCGTCCAACAGAGGGGCTGGCCGGGATAGCACCCGCAACTCAAAAGCGTCTAAGCAGTGATGAACCTAAGCGATCTTTCGCTTTGTGTGATAGGCAATCTTACACTCCAAGCGCTCCTCCACCTAACCAATAGACCTCTGCATCCAAGGCTGGATGTGATGCAGAAGTGTGGACATCTGAGCCTCTAGTTTCTGGACCCTAGAAAGTAAGACCAGAGTAGGGAAAGCGGCCAAGTGAGAGGAGCTTGGGGCAGTGCTACTACATGTAATAGACTCTACCGGGGTAGTTTCAGTGGTTGCGGAAGAAGCCTTCATAGCCGTTCGAGCATGGGCTACAGTATCAGCCAGATTCTCACCAAGTGGAGGAACCTCTAGACGGGGCCCTATGCGTGGAGCCAACTCATTGTCCTCATCCCTGATGAGGCTGATATCAACAGTGCCTTGCGGAGTCTTGAGATGATCAATGTGCCAGATGGGAACACCTGCGTACCTGCATAATTAAAATATAGTGGTTATTTTGGAAGCCCTCTTGAGCATGACCGCTTGTAGAAGTCAAGCGAAGTAAACTTCAAACCCGGCTATCATTGGTTCCATAAGAATTAAGCGATCCCATTTAACTATATTATCTGCAGACGTGAGGGAGAGTCAATGACGGACAATCAACCATAAAAACATAGTCGTGAAGGTCAAGTTAGCCTTCTTGATGTCTCTCTTTGGCTCCATCACCCAGTCGGCACCCTCTCCATCAATGGATAAGTGCAGGGCCATCCACCTCTTGGTGGTCTCTCTCAGCGATGGCTCAAGCAAGAATTGGCTATCTTTGACAATTTTCCACCGGTACTCGAACTCGGCGGTGATAGGGGTCCAGGTGGTATCAACATCCTCACCGTAAAAATACCGATGGATGGCTGCCAAAGAGATGTCGACCTGTATGTCGCGTACTCTGATGTGTTCAAGTGGGGCCTGATTGGTAGGGGTAGACCACCTATGAATCTATGATCGGAGAGTAGCCACATAAGAGGCGTAAAACTCTGGGGCCAACTCCTCACTATAGCGGCCGAAAGAATGAGCTGTCAACTCTAGCGGGTGTCTGGTTAAGAGAATGTGGATATCCGCCATGGTTGGGAGACTTCTCGTAAGGACCCGTCTCTCCACTGTAACGGTCCGTGTCGTGAAACTTTTATCATTTAGAAACTTAGTGTCTAAATACACTTGGTATTGCCCGTCGACACACCACCGGTTGGGCTGGTCGGCAACCACAGTGAGAACACTGATCGATGATCCTGGAGTGGAATCAGCACTGTTAGCCTCATCAGACGAGGCATATTGTACATCCGTGGCGGGTGCAGAGACCCAGAGGCTTACTCCAACCAAAAAACTCATAAGGAAACATATGCTCCTTCTTCTTGTGTAGCTGACCCAGAGGGTGTGCCGGTTAGTGTGCGCTCCTCATCAGACTAGGAGGCAGTGACTATACTGGACCCCACCTTTTTGGGCGTACCTTTGGTTGCACTTGCAGCTCGTGCTGGAGTGTCAATTCCTGGGGGCACGTACTCGGAATAGTGCTTATCATCAGAGCCTATAACCACTCGAGAAGACGGGGCGACAGACTTTGAACGCCCACGTGCATAAACTAGTTTTTGTTTAGGTGCCATTAGAGATATAACTTGTAAAGAATCATTATTAGTACTAGAAGGAGCAAACAAGACAAGAAAAAACGAGACAAAATACACATAAGAGTAAAGTTGTAATGACATATCTGTAGTAGCAATGATATAGGATGGACCAGGTGATGGCTCGTCGTGAGTATGACGGACCGTTATGGGGTAAGTCATGTTTTACTTAACGATGTTTATTTGGAGTCCCCAGAAGGAAAGTCTCTGAAAGTTATGATGCATAAGCAGGACGGACCGTCGTGAGAATGACGGTCCGTCATCAATGTCAATCGTGGGGCACTTAAAAAAAGTATGGAAACCCTTAGGAGAGAGGTCTCTGACCGTCATGACGGTTGTGAAGGATGGACCAACGATGGTACAACGCTCTGCAGTAGATGTAAGTTAGTGGGCACTTAGGAAAAAATGGAGACCCTTACAACAAGGGTCTCTGACCATCATGACGGATGTGCAGGACGGACCGTCGTGGTAATGACAGTCCATCGTAGATGTCCGTCAGTGGACACTTAGAGAAAAATAATTAAATGGAGACCCTTAGGACAACGGTCTCTGACAACCATGATGGTTGTGCAGGACGGACCGTCGTGTTAATGATAGTCCGTCATAGATGTCCGTCACTAGATACTTAGAAAACCAATAGAGACGCTTAGGACAAGGGTATCTGATAGCCATGACGGTTGTGCAGGACAAACCATCATCTAATTGAAGGTATTCATAGATGTTCATCAGAAGACACTTAGAAAAAGAATGGAGACCCTTAGGACAAGGGTCTCCGACAACCATGACCATTGTGTAGGATGGACCGTCGTGTTAATGACTGTCCGTCATAGATGTCCGTCAGAGGACACTTAGAAAAGAAATGGAGACCCTTAGGGAAAGGGTCTCTGCAAGCCATGACGGTAGTGCAGGATGGACCGTCAAGGGAACGATGGTCCATAGCATGTGTCCGTTGGTGGAAACTTAGATAAAACTAATAATGGGGTGTTGGAACAGACCATATGACGGTCCGTCGTGGGTACGAGGGTCCGTCGCCGGGGTCTTGTTCTGTCAGTCACTGACAGAACTGAGGATGCCACAATCATCCCCTGTGACTCAAACAGAATACTTGATGTTAACCTACATGTTTCTAACACAAATACCTAGCAGAGTAGCAATGTTAAAACACCAATTTCTCGACTTTTAACAAGGCAATTCTAGGGACTCTAATTATAGGTCAGACAAAATTGGATCAAAGAACAAAGACCAACCAAAAAGAAATAGGCTAATAGTAATTAAAAAACAAAAATGCAATGTAAATGGGTATAGATCAGAGACACATACCTGCGAAGAGGGGGAAAACAAACAAGTGAGGAACTTGCTAATCAAGAGCAGAACCACAGTAGCAGACTCCGACCAGTAGAAAGGAGATTTTGGGATTTGGGATTTCGGCAAGTAATATGGATCAGTTTATAGAGAAGAGGATGATAAAGGTAGGAAGTTGTAAAGGGAGGGAATGGCAGAAAGAGGGAAAGAAATGGTCGAAATAAAGCGGTGGGGTTTTTAAAGGTTCAAAATTTTTAAAATTCCCTAGCTGGGTAGGATCGGGTTGCTGTTTAATGACGCAACAAGTCCCCGACGACGGCCCGTCTTAGAAGCGATGGTCCGTCATGGATTCCATCGCGGATGCCCTAATTTGGAAAATAAATGAAAAACATACCCTGCACGATGGATTCATGCGACGGTCGATCGCAAGCGTGACGGTCCATTGATGTATCCGTCAATGAATGTCGCGTAGTGGTTTTCTTTAAAATTTTCTGCTTATGTGCTACCTGCAAATTTAAAACCGATTAGTAGAAAATGCTACTTTTACTAAAAAGAAAACTATAAGTATTGGGTTGCCTCCCAACCAGCGCCTGATTTAATGTCGCGGTACGACTTAAGACACTTGATTACTCACACTTCATCAAGATTATATGCCTCGATCACTTCATTCGCCGATTCAGCATGTTTGAAATAGATTTTAATTTGTTGTGCATTCACCTTAAACCGCACACCCTCCTTTGTTTCCAACTCAACTGCTCCATGAGGAATAGTTGGATAATCAAGTAAGGGCCAGTCCATTTGGACTTGAGCTTGCCCCGTAAACAAGCGCAACATAGAATTGTATAAAAACACCAAGTCCCTAACCATAAACTCTCATTTCTGAATTTTTAGGTCATGGTACTTCTTCATATTTTTGTTGTAGAGGGCTAAGCTTTCATAAGCTTTCAAGAAAAATTCATCGAGTTCATTCAACCAAATTAACCGTTGTTCTGCAGCTTTGTTCCAATCCATTTTCAACTTATTCGTAGCCCACATGGCTTTATGCTCTAATTCAACTGGTAGATGATAAGCTTTCCCATATACAAGTTGGTATGGGGACATACCTATGGGATTCTTGTACGCTGTCTGGTAGGCCCAAAGAACATCATCAAGTCTCTTTGACCAATCCATTCTAGTAGCGTTCACTGTTTTTTGACAAAATCTGTTTGATCTCCTTATTTGACACTTGAACTTGCCCACTCGTTTAAGGATGGTAAGGAGTGGCCACATAATGGAGAACCCCATATTTCTCCAATGATCCCTTGAACAATTTATTGCAAAAGTGGGATCCGCCATCACTAATAATATTCGTTTGGGGTACCGAATCAATAGAATATATTCCTTTTCAAAAACGAAGTGACACTCTTCCCTTCATAGTTTGCGAGGGCGATAACTTCCACCCATTTTGATATATAATCAACCGCTACTAAAATATACTTCATTCAATGAGAACTCACAAAAGGACCCATAAAGTCAATACCCCAAACATCAAATAACTCAATCACAAGAATGGGGTTTAGAGGGAGCTCTTGCTTTCTTGAAATGTTGCCATCACTTTTGCATCTATTACATGCCTTTGAAAACACGTGAGCATGTTCACGAATAGTTGGCCAATAGTAACCACATTGTAATATCTTATGAGCGGTTCGGATACCACTATGATGTCACCAATGGGTGAGGAATGGCATGCCTCTAAAACACTCAACATCTCAACTTCTGGCACACAACGCCGAATAAGTTCATCGGCACAACTCCTGTATAAGTATGGTTTATCCCAAAAGAACTTCTTCACATCGTACATGAACTTTTTTTTTATGAAAGGACAAGTCCGATGGAACAACATCGCTTGCCAAATAGTTCGCAAAATCTGCAAACCATGGAATCAAGTCTTGTGAGGCAGCCAATACATGTTGATCGGGGAAAGTATCATCAATATCAGTCTTATAACCTAACTCTCTCATAGCTTCATCTTCTAGAAGGGACATGTGATCATCAACTTGATTCTTGGTCCCTTTTCTATCCACCCCAAACTCAAATTCTTGTAGCAGTTATCCCAACGAATCAACCTCGATTTCGCATCCTTCTTTGCCATAAAATATCTCAATGTTGAATGGTCAATATGCACTATAACTCTAGTACCTAGCAAATAGGAGAGGAAATTTTCAAAAGCAAAGACTACTGCAAGGAGTTCTTGCTCAGTTACTATATAGTTCTTCTGGGCTTCATTTAGTGCTTTACTAGCATAGTAAATGGGGTAAAGGGTTTTGTTACTTCTTTGTCCCAATACAACCCAAAGAGCAACCCCACTAGAATCGCACATCACCTCAAATGGAATGTTCCAATCCGGAGAAAATAATGATTGGTGCAAACACCAATGTTTCTTTTATCTTTCGGAATGCTTTAAGACAGGATTCATCAAAAAAAATTACAATCTTTCTTCACAGTTTTCAAAACGGATGTGCAATTTTTTAAAAATATTTGACGAATCTCCGGTAAAAATCTGCATGCCGAAGAAAGCTTTTCACACCTTTTATAGAGATAGGTGGGGGAAATCTCTCTATTACCTCGACATTAGCTCGAACAACCTCTATACCTTGTTCTGAAATGCGATGACACAAAACAATACCTTCTTTCACCATGAAGTGGCATTTTTCCATATTTACTACTAAATTGCAGTCTTCACATCTCTTAAGGACCTCAGATAAACGGCTCAAACACCGCTCGCATAATTCACCAACAACAAAAATATCATCCATAAAAACTTCAATAGTATCTTCCACCATGTCGGAGATTATCAACATCATATATCTCTGAAATGTGGCGGGTGCATTGCACAACCCAAACGACATTCTCTTGAACGCCAAAGGTCCCATATGGACAAGTAAAGGTGGTTTTCTCTTGATAATATGATTATACCCTGAATATCCATCAAGAAAACAGTACCACCCTATTCCAACAAGTCTATCCAACATCTAAACGATGAAGGGCATAGGAAAATGGTCTTTTTTGGTCCATGCATTTAATTTAATGTAATCCATATACACCCTCCATCCAGTAACCAGTCTCATTGGAACAAGTTCATTTCTCTCATTGGGGACCACAATCATTCCCCCTTTCTTAGGTAAACACTATACAGGCATACCCAACCATTTAATGATTTCATTCTTAGCGACCTCTTGCATAGCTGTATTTAAGCATCTCTGGTACTCAATACTTGGCTTATGATCAGGCATGATTTTGATTTTATGAGAACAAATACAAACAGGGATCCCAATAATGTCCGCAATAGTACACTAAATAGCTCTTTTGAACTTTTTAGCACTTTCACCAAACTCTCAACTTGTTGTTCATTCAGGTCTGATGCAATGCTTACTAGCAAAGTTTCACCATTTTGTAAGAATTCATACCTAAGATGAGGTGGGAGAGCTTTTAGTTCTAATTTTAGAGACTCCTCTATAGATGGTTTTGCTGGTGGAGACTCACGATTCTTCATGTCTGACTCATATTTCTTCGGTTTAAACCGAACATCACCACGATAATTAGCAGCGACTAATGACCCATACTCCTCAATGCAATCGTTATCAAAATTCATTATGACTGCCGCTTATGCTTCTAGACCTTGACGTTCTTCTATTTGTGTCTCGGATGACTTACCAACTTTGTAGGATATAGCAGATACCGATTGGAGCTCACCACTCTGCCTCATGGACCTACAAGTGTTAAAGGTCACTTCTTCATTCTTCAACCGAAATTTCATCTTCCCCTTTTCCATATAAACTAAGGCTCTACCCGTAGCAAGGAATGACCTTCCAAGAATAATAAGCACTCTAAAATTAACTTCACAATAAAAAATAACAAAATCTTTCGGAAATATGAATGACTCCACTTTTACTAGCACATCGTGGAGTATCCCTGTAGGCCATTTTACAATTTTATCGGCCATCAGTAGCCACATCGCAGTGGGCTTTAGATCATCCAAACCCAATTTCTTATAAATCGAGAGGGGCATGAGATATATGCTTGAACCCAGATCACCTAATGCTTTCGCAAAATGTAATAATCCGATTGTACAAGGAATAGTGAACGCACCCGGATCTTCTTTATTTTGTACCAGAGATCTTGTAACAATAACACTATAATGTTTCATTCTATCATCATCCTCAAAAGTGACCAATCTTTTCTTTGTAACCAGATCTTTCATAAACTTGGCATAACCGGGCATTTGTTCTAAATCTTCTACCAAAGGGACACTGATAGAAAGCTGCTTCAACATTGTTATAAAACGTCGATATTTACCATCCTCAGTCCTTTTCACTAATCTTTGAGGAATGGGGATGGTGGTGTAGGCATAGGAGTTACCTTTTAAGTCACTTCAGCATCGTTTCCAGTGTTATCTTCTATTTCAACAGTAACCTCTACAAATTTATCATTATCTTTTATCACCTTTTCCTCATTCGATGGCATAGGTGGGTCAATGGTTTTCTTATCACCGTGAGTAGTGATTGTCATACACTGTCCATCATTTTTTGGATTTTTGACAGTGTTTCTAGGAAGAGTGCCCGATTACCGTGTGTTCAGAGTCGCAGATAATTGGGTCATTTGTAACTAAAGATGCTTAATTGATATTGCATGTGTATCGACTTTCTGCCCAATACCCGCTAAATAACTCCTTAACTCTTTAGTTTGCTCATCAATAGCATCGAACCTCCTAATCATTTTGTGCAACATATCCTCAACTCGCGCCATACTACCTCCACCATCCTTAGGAGTAACTTCACGATTTTGAGAAGGACATAGGGCCCATTCCTATCATTTTTGTTACAATAGTTACCCCTATTGAAGTTGTTGTCGCGGTTGTAAATTCCATCTCGAACATAATGACCCTCATGGTTATAGTTACCATAGATTCGACCTTGGTTTCCTTGACCTCGGCGCCAATTCTCCTGATTTTGAGCATTGGTCACTCGATCGAAAACCCCCCGTCTGCTCATTTACCGCATAGGAATCCTCCTCATATTAACATTCATCATTTGGTCGTGGTGGTTTAGAATAGTAGTTAACTACATTTATCTTTTTTGCAACCCCAGTGACATGTTTTGATACAAACCTAAGATCAGTTCTCATCTGAGCCATCTCTTCACGAATCTCATCTCTGGCTGGGTTTTGTGTGGATTGCACTGCGAAGGTATATCTTCCAGTATCTGACGTCCTAGTCCTCCGAGCTTTATTATTCCAGAAGATTTTCTCTAACTTTTTTGCAATCTCGGCATAAGGACACTCCCCATAAGAACCACCGTCTATAGTATCCAATACCGCTTTATTATTATCATCTTATCCTCAATAGAAGTATTCCTTATATGACACATCATCTATGCGGTGATTGGGGAGACTTCTAAAAAATAAAGTGAATCTATCCCAAGAACTACTTACTGACTCTTCTGGTAGTGCGACAAAGTTTTTCACTCTATCTGTGTGATTTATTTTCTTGGAGATCGGGTAATAACGTGCTAAGAAAACGTCTCTTAGTTGGTTCCAAGTTAAAATTGAGTTATAAGGGAGGTCGGTGAACCAAATAGCAGCCTCTCCCATTAGTGAGAGAGGAAATACTCTTAGACCTATTACACCAAAATCCAAATTATGTCTCTCTATACAATTTTTACACACTACCCTTACCTTAGTTATATGGGCATGAGGGTCCTCAGAAGGTAGCCCTGAAAACAAACCTCTAGCAGTTAGCATTTGCATTAGACAACTAGTTACCACAAAGGTGTGGCCTTGTGGTAGAGTGGGTAAGACAAGTATCCCATCAGAGTCTGCAATATTATCATAACCTCTGTAGTATTCTTGAGAACGTGGAGCGGGATTTTGTCCCCTTTTTTGATTTTTACCAGGATCATCGGGTAATAACAGACCATGAACATCAACTAGAGCTGGGATGTTCTTGTGTGGATCATCATCGTTAAAAACCAAGTTTCCATTCACATTGCGTAGTGTACGCTCTAATTCGTGGTCATACGGAAAAAAGAGTTCTCTTCCTCTCCGTGTATTTGGCATACAAGTAAGTGAATTCTTCAAGAACCAAAAACAACAGAAAACTAAAATAAGAAAATATTGACTAAACTTTAATAATAAGTTTAAGTTAATTTAAAAGCTACTTTCCCTGGCAGCGGCGCCAAAATTTGATACACTCAAACTTACTTCTCAAATAAGAAGTAAAGCGGTCGTATCAAGTAAAGAATCCAATTAATGAGGTTGGAATCATTCCCGCGAGGAAAATAGTTCACACATAATTTTATTCTATTATTACTATTATTTAGTTAGTTATTTCCCTATAAAACAAAAGACAATAGAGGGAAGGTTTTATTTCTTAATTAATGAAAATAATTAACTAAATTAAAGTAACAACTAACGATTCAAATCTTTGATCTTAATCAATTTATAAATGTAACTAGGGCTTAAGTGTTCCCCACATGTTCCTAACTTGATAATCCTAACTATAACAATTCCTTCATAGTATCTTGCATGTAAAGTGATAAGTTATGTATCTCTAGATCCTTGGTCCGGCATATAGAAAATGTCACTCCGCACCTTCGTCCGGCTATATTTGTTTCGATACTAACCCTTACCTTTACCTCATATTAAGCATTGTATTTGATATTAGACTAAATTATTACTTCGTACCAATCGACACTAGCCTATTAGATAGTGTAGACTAAATCTATGTTGATAATTCTTTTCCTATTATCTACCTCCTTGGTCCGGTAAGTAGCACTAAGTCTAGCTCTAACGTTGGCCATCCGTTAAAAAGACTTCTTAATGAAAGAATTATCAATAGATGCAAACACTATTCTAGAATTGCTAGTTAGTTAGATTTTACTTCATTATTCACCATGATTCCCACAACCCTTGTTATGGAGTTTAGTTACCCATGGTCATAATCACACTATTCATATATTCAATATAAGAATTAATGCTCTTACTGTAATGAGAAAGAATAAAATCCATAAATTCACTTGATTAATCAACAAAAGCACCAACAATCAATTCAAGAAAAAGTGTAACAAATGCTGAAATTAATCCTTCAATACATAAACAAGAGAACTAAAGATTATCCAAAAGTCTAACTATCAAAAGGTCCAACCCCAAAAATGAGGTTTTTTGAACTATTTATAATAAAAAACAAAACCTTATAAAAAAGATTCTAATTACTGAAAATCTGTCAAAATGCATCTGAGTCGATGGACCTCATGACGGACCGTCGTGGTCACGACGGGCCGTCATGGCCCCTGTTATCCCATACTTCACACATTCTTCTGCTGCATTCTTCATTACCCTCAACGAACAGGTACGACGGACCATTCCAAGCACGATGGTCTGTCGAGGGTTTCCGTTCCATAATATGTTAACTTCTTGGAATTTGGTTACATGGACTACTTTTTGATCATTACGATGAACCAGCAGGACGAACCTTCGTGGCTATGACGGTCCATCATGGACTTCCATAATCCCACACTTAGTCAGAGTTCCCCATCTTCCTTTAGAAGCTTCTCTCCTCACTACGGTGTCACCTACGGAACATCAAAGGCTCGACAAACCATCATAAGCTCCGTAGGTGGTCTATTCTGCATTTCTCGCTCAAAAACTTCTCCGTTCATCTTTGGATAGATTTCGTGTAAATAAGGAGAAACTTACATAAAAATCAATACAAAAGGACTTTTGGACACACACTAAACTTAAGGAAAAAACATTAAATATACCATGAAACCACGGTACATCATATGTCTTCTACATAGGTTAATATTCTACTAATATCAAATTAAAACAACCATCTATAATTGATTAATCAATTCAAATAAAAATATTAATAAATAATGTAATAGTTTGCCAAAACAATCGTAGTACAAAGCTTCGAAATAAATGTCTGAAACGAAATGCTAGGGAAAAAATCCACTAGCTATATCTAATATACTAGTCTATATAGATAAGTATAGAATCGTCGAACATCAAAAGGACCTACCAAGGTCTGGAGATCGAGAAGCTAAATAGCTTCAATGAATCTCCAACCTTATCTCTAACCTTCACCTATAAAGATAATAATAGTATAGGGTTAGTACACACCTGTACTAAGTATGGATGTATGCACAGATACACATATGGACTATGCATGATCAAGGAAAGCTCTTCCTATAACAACATGCCATTTTTGGAAGGTGACATCATTAGACTTTCCTAATTCGTTATTTGTGAATTGCGGTATGATATGACGTATTTTAATGCATTCAAAGCACACAAATAATTTTCTATATGACTAAAAGACCTTAGAATCATCAACATAATTTTAGAATAACTCGAGCAAAAAAATGTTAATTTGATGCCCCAAACCCGAGAGCCCCTTTTGTGACACAGTTTTTTTTTCAATCTTCATTCTTCTTCTTGTTATGTAGTTAAATGATCTACTTTGGTCCTATGTTTTACTTACAAGTGCAATGAATCATTGTAGTTCCATACCTACAATGAATCGAGTAAGTAATCCAAAAGACGAAGGAAATGATTTGGCTAACTAACATACATGTTATATTTTCCATTCTTATTAATTGGGCATGAATGTACTTATAAGCCAATTTTTATTGGCTATTCCCATTAATAGATCATTTGCATAACATAAAGATGTTGGGGCATATATCCACCCTCCAAATAATTAAGTCATTATGTTATTTCTCTTTATTGGCATATATTTATTGGCTATGCCCATTATTTGATCATTTGCATAGCATGAAGATTATTGGCTATGGACATTATTTGATCATTGCATAATATAAATATTATTTTTCATGCCCATTATTTCATTATTGCTTAATATAAACATTATTGGGGCATATATTAATTTACAAGCAAAACTTTATTAGCATAATCCATTAACTATTAATACTTCATTCTTATCAAACTGATGATTTGATATACTTAAGCTCTTGCTTTCATAGATCACTTTGAACTTACATAGCTTCTTCCCTCTTGCTTGCTTTCTTAAGGAGATCTTTAGTATTAAGATCATGTGAGCTAACATGAAATCCAATGTCTTCCCCACACCAAAAAGGGATGATTCACCGATCAAAGTGAATCTAGATCATGTTCGCTAACATGAAATCTAGTGTCTTCCCCACACCGAAAAGGGGTGGTAAACCAGCTAAAGAGAAACCAAATCCAGTGTTTTTCCCACACTTAAAAGAGGTGGTTCATGGCTAAAGTGAACCGAATACATTCTTTCAGCAGTTAAGCGACATACATTATGTGATCTAAACATTAAATCCGTTGTCTTCCCCACACCGAAAATAGGTGGAATCACCGACCAAAGTGAAACCGCAACATACCTAGCTCGCTTAGGTGGAGTCCACTGGCTAGTTCCTATGCTGGCAACATAGTTCAAAGACTACGAGGCATACATATACTACTTATACATCTTGGTGGTAGCCTCATCTCATGAGGCTTACATGTGCTGGTACAATCTTATTGCGATTCTTTCGGTGCTTTGATCAACTTCTTTTTCTTGACAATTTTTAGAGTTCACTAAAGCATTATGGAAGCTTGCTTCTAGTTGTTAAGTTTACTTAGCTCTTTGAATAACTGGTCATCCCTTTCTTTACTTGGTGAAATATGAAATTTACCCTTACATTATCATCTTGGTGTTAATAAGACTTGGCTAACAATAATTAACACCATCTTTTGTGAGTATCTTTATCATAGTTGTCTTAGGTGTAAGTGAGACTTGTCTCACTTCCAATAACAAACCATTTTGGTAACTTTCATAATTTTAAGACCATTAATTATGTTATTACTCACCATAACTCGTTTCATGTCTTTTGGTATCTTTATACCATTCTTTCTAAACGTTAAGAACTTTGTTCAATGTAGTAACTATGTTCATAGTTCTTTTGGAAAGGGTATGTTGAGACCTGTCCAAATGATTGGCATTATGAATTCAAAATTTACCTTAATCATGCTAAATCATGTTTACATTAGCAATTAGCCAATCTTTCCATCATTCTTTGAAAGCAACATTGTAAACCAATTTCATTCAACTTTTTGGGCAAGACATTGTTATCCATTTTATTGGCATAAACCAAACTTTCACTTAAACAACATTCATTATGTTATCACTTACCACATCAATTAATTTCATGAATGTAATATAGTGATTCCCTAAAATGAACCAGTCGAAAACTTAAGATTTTAACAGTAACTAAATACATAAGGATTCATAGTAAATTCATATTCTTGAAACCCAAGAAAACATTATATGATTCCTTAATTAGGGTAACTAACACTCAAATCATTAGAATCCAATCTATAGACCTCATTAGTCATTAACAAAACAAAAACTTATAAAATTAGTTAGAACCAACTACAAACAACATGTTCAATATTACATCTATATACTTAAAGAATCGAAAACACGGATCACTAGGGAGATGGACGTTTAACAATATCATTGGGGAACAACCCTAGTTTCAACAAAGTTCATGAATTCAATCATTTGAAAGTCTGTTGGAGAAAGAATTGCATGAGAGAAAACCCATGCCTTATTTAGAACTGAATCTACGAAGATCACCTTGCACGAAAACTTGAAGAAAACCTTGTAATCGTCTAGGAGAAATCGAGATAAACTTTTCTACTTTTATTTCATTCGTTTACTGTTTTGCTTCGTGCGTTTCTTAGTGTTTGAAAGTCAGTCTACGTCTTAGGAGCTGATCTTGACTCATTCAACTTAAGCTAGTTAAGTACATCAAATAAATTAATTAAATAATTACTATAAAGTCCCTCCTAGATTGACTAAAAGTAGGAAAACATAACACTTAGTCAAATCTGAATTTTTCCTAAGAATTTAGGCCTTGCTTTTAAATTTTTCTTTGACTAAATCATTACTTATTTTAATTAAATACAGGATATATGGTAATTACAAAAGTACCCCTAAATCATTTGAACAATAACTAATCCTTTTGGACCATCGTAGATTAAGTACTAGGATATTCCTTTAGTTACACGAGGTTAGTGTAAGGGTTTTTGTTTGACCATTTATTTTAATTAATTAAATTGATAATTGAATTAATTAGGTTACCTATGGTAATTAATTTAGAATTCTTAAGTCGTTAGGACCATAACAAACCCTTTGGACCATCCTAGGTTAGGTACTAGGTTGTCTCTTTAACTAGTGAATAGGTTAGTGTCACCCAATTAATTCTTCGGTTATTGGGTGTACTAGATAATTTATTTTTGTTTGTCCTAGGTTATTTATCTATTAAGTTAGTTAGAGTCTCGTGTTAGTTAGAGAACTAGGCCCCACATGGTGGAACCCTTATGCACGCCTGCCCCCTATCTACCCTAAACAAATTCGGTTAGGATGGTCCCTTCTTAGCCGTTTCTCTCCATGCTCTTGCGCATGGTCTTGCACATGTGTTGCTTATACTTTCATAACTAACTATTCTTGATGGTTCATTTGGAATGTTTACTTACTGTCCCAAGGATCCTCATTATGTCCTTGGGCACTTCTTAATCTACATGATTTCTTTAATTGGTCATGTGCTATGTTACCTAGGCTTGACACTTGGATGTCTCGTATCTAATGTGTTGAATTATGAATAAAAGTTTTTAGCTTAGGGTCTCCGTTGTAGGTACATTTCTTAAACAAGCTTATTAATAATAAGGAAAAAAATTGTGAACACCCTTTAAGCTAATATTTTCTAATATGCCAAATATTTCGCTTATTTGGGTATTATATTGAAATTGGTAACCCCCTTAGTCAATTTTGTATACTATGCCCAATATTTCTCAAGATTGGGCATTGAAATGCCTATGTATCCCCAATACGCATTCTTAATGACTTATTGGGCTCTTCACTAGACATGTAATTTTCCAGAATGTTACAATTGCACACTTGTACTATGTAAGGGTGTATACACATAAACACATAAGAACTATGCATGATCAAGGAAACCTCTTCCTAAAGAACATGCCATTTCTGGAAAGTTAAATCCTTTTACTTTCTGAAATCGTTATTTCTTTCATGATATGAATATGACATGGTCTCATCTAATAAGTAATACAACTCATTTTCTATGTGAACATAAGACCTTCGAATCATGAACATAATTTTAGAACAACTTAAACAAAACTTATGAAATTTTCTCCCTTAGGCCGAGAGCTCTTCCCTCCAGCCTTGGTTTATTTTTGAGACTTTTTATTCTTTTTGTTTTGTAGTCCAATGATCTCCTTTGATCTTATGTTTTACATACAAGTGCAATTATTCATTGTATTCCCATACCTACAATGAATCAACTAAGTAATCCAAAAGACTAAGGAAATGATTTGACTACCTTACTTACAAGTTATATTTTCCATTTTTATTAAATTGGGCATGAATGTATTGATAAGCCAATCTTTATTAGTTATGCCCATTGATTGCTTGTTAACCTAATATATGAACATTTGAGGCATATATTCATACTCCAATATTGGCATAAACCACTAACTTGTTAAGACTTCATTCTTGTCAAACGCTAGTGATTGACATTCTTAAGCTCTTACTTACTTAGCTCACTTTGAACTTACATTTCTACTTCTTTGATATGTCTTTCACTATGAACATCTTACTTTCATTCTTTCTTACTTTTTTTAAAGTATTATTTTACATAAATGGAAGTAGATCATGAGAGATAACATTAAATCCATTCTCTCCCTCACACCGAAAAGGGTTGGTTCAACGGTTGAGGTGAACCAAGTCTAGTGTCTACCCCTGACCGAAAAGGGGGGTTCACCGGCTAAAGTGAAACCATGTCACTGTTTTCCTCACACTGAAAAGAGGGTTCACGGCTGAAGTGAACCAAATACTTTCCTTAGCTTTCAACGACATACATTATGTGAACTATACATGAAATCCGATGTCTTCCTCAAACCGAAAAGAGGTGGAATCACCAGACAAAATGAAACCAAACTTCCTAGCATTCTTAGGTAGAGGCATCCGGTTTCTAGTTCCCCTTTGCTAGCAAAAATGTTATCTCTTAGAGTTGACTCAAACATTATGGAAGATTTCTTCTTCTTATGAGGTTTACTTCACTCTATGGAATAATGGTCGTCCCTTTCTTTGCTCTATGAGTATGAACTTAAGTTTTACATTATCATCATGGTGCGAGTGAGACATTTCTCACGAACTCTGGCACCCTCTTATATGAGTATTTTTGACATAATCCATTAAGTGTAACTGAGAGTTGTCTCACTTATTTTGACAGTCTATATTAGGTATATTTAATTACTTGAGATTTTAGTTATTTCATTACTAAACTTAACTATCAAACGTTTATTGGTAGTTTTGTACAATTCTTCATGAAAGTTATACCTAATTATTCAATGCTATTACATTCACAAGTTCTTATGGATAGAGTATGTTGGGACTTGTCCCATTGATTTCCATACCCTATGTTGTGAGGTAATTGATGTAGAGACTGGTATGACTTTACATGATTTTGAGGTAATATGATACTTGTCATAACATTATCACTAGCCATGCCCAATCACTTCATAAATACATTTTACTAATCTATGATGTTAAACAAGTCAACCTTTCACCTTTGATTAGTCTATGACAATTCAATGAACAACTTGTAACAATTTCATGTTCTCGAACACAAATAGGAATCATAAGATTTAACATTCATGTAGATAACACCCTAATTTTACGGATCTAACATGTAGGCTTCATTCAAAATTATAATCACGGAAAAATACACATAATAATCAGTTAACACATCATACAAACACCATGTTAAAAATTTACATCATACAAATTACAAGAATCGGAAATCGGGAGAACTAGGGATATGAACATGTGATTCATTGGGAACAACACTAGTTTCGATATTCTTGATTTAAAAATGATTTAAAATCTTCATGGAGAAAGAATTCAACAAGAAACATACCATACCTCACTGTATAATTGAATCTACGTAGATCACCTTGAACTTTGCACGAAAACCTTAAAGGATCACCTTATAATCACCTATGGAGAATTTTCTGTGTTCCTTACGTTTGCTTACTGTTTTGAGTCGTATGTTTTCTAGTGATTGAACGTGATTCTAAGTCTTAGGAACTGATATTGACTAATTAAACTTAGTATATTTAAGTAAATTAAATATATCAATTAGCTGATTACCAAAACGCCCCTCCTTAATTGAATAAAAATAGGAGAACATTTGACTTAGCCAAATAAGCAAAGTTTCCAAAGGTTTAGGCTAGGATCATGATTTTAATTTTTTATTAATTAATTAAGTTTCTAATTTAATTGGTTAAGTGACCTAGGTTAATTACTAAAGTACCCCTAAGTCATTAGGACCATAACCAACCCTTTTGGACCATCGTAGGTTAGGCACTAGGATGTTTCTTAGTTAGTTACTTGTCGTAATTTCACCCGGTTAGGTCTTAGGTTGTTAGGTCCCTTAGTTAGTTATTTTTGGTTTGTCCTAGGTTATTTATTTAACTAGAGGTAAGTTTGTTAGATTCTAGGGCCGATTAGGGAGATTGGCCCCATGTGGGCTGACCAATACGCGCTCCTGTCCCCAACTACTCTAACCACATCGGTTAGCTTTTCTCTTGGCCGGTTGCACATGTTGTTACGACATGTGTTGTGTGTACTTTCCTAACTAACTATTCTGGAAGGTTCATTGGAATGCTTTCTTATTATCCCAAGGATTCTCACTATCTCCTTGGGCACTGCTTAATATACATGATCATTTTAAGTTGTCATGTGCTATGGTACCTAGGCTTGACACTTTTTTTTTTTTAATACAGAATGTCCTAAGTTAAGAATCAATAATTTTAGCTTAGGGTTGTCATTTCAGGTACAATTGTTAAACAAGCTTGGATTATATTTTCATTTGTGTATACATAGAAATTGGCTAACACCCTTAAGCCAATATTCTATAATATGCCCAATTTTTCTCAATATTGGCATTAGGATGCCTATGTACCCTAATACGCATTCTTAAAAATTTACTATGCTCTTCACTAGCCATGTACATTTTCTGGAATATTACAACACACATGAGCTCAACATACATTACATGATTCATTTGCACAAAGTTCCACTTAACAACATACTATATATCATTTTATAAAGACTTACCATGTCAAAATGCACAACATAACTCAAATAAACCAGAAAAGGCAAAATTTGAAGTTTCAAAGGTACTACTTCACTGTAATGTAACCCAAAATGCTCATTTTTGCAAGATTTAACCAAAAATCATGAAACTTCAATTTCTTGTCATATTTATAATATTAAAAAGAATGACTAACCTTAATTATCAAAAAGATGAGGGAAATGCAACTTCATATCGGCCTCGGCCTCCCATGTCGCACACTCAACGAGGTGATTCTTCCATAACACCTTAACGACACCACCTCTTTATTTCTTAACTTATTGACTTGCCTATTAAGAATTTGAACCGGAAGTTCCACATAAGAGATGTTGTCCTTGAAACCAAGACCCTCAATAAGAAGAATGGACTCGGGATCACCGATCCACTTCTTCAACATAGAAACATGGAAAACAGGATTAACCGAAGCCAATTCACTAGGAAGTTTCAATTCAAAGGAAACCTTATCAACCCTTTGAAAATTTCATAGGGATCCACATAACGAGGACTCAACATCCCCTTATTTCCAAATATAACCACCCCTGTCATTGGTTGAATTTTCAAATACCCTTATCACCTTCTTAAAACTCCAAATCCCTTCTCCTTTCATCGGCATAAGACTTTTGCCCACTATAGGCCGTTTGAAACCGGTTCCTTATGATATGAACCTTTTTCAAAGCCTTATAAACCATATCAGAACCAATAAGTGAAGACTCTCCCACTTCAAACCATCCTATAGGATATCTACACCTCCTACCATACAAGGCTTCGTAGGGAGCAATAGAAATGGATGAATGAAAATTATTATTATAGGCAAACTCAACCAAAGGTAAATTTTTATCCACCTTTCCTTTAATGCAATCTCTAAGCATATCCTTAAGGGTTTGAATAGTGTGTTCTGCGTGACCATCCGTTTGGGGATTAAAAGCGGTACTCAACTTCACTTTAGTACCCAACCCTTTGTGAAATGACCTTCAAAACCTAGATGTGAATTGTGCACAGCTATCCTATGTGATGGACAACAGAGTACCATGATGACACACAATCTCATCTATGATGATCCTAGAATAATCTTCCGCCGAATAAGTAGACTTGATGGGAATAAAACGAGCAAACTTACTCAACCTATGCACAACCACCCATATGAAATCATATGACTTTTGAGTCTGAGGTAAACCTACTACAAAGTCCATATTGATTTCTTCCCACTTCAAATTAGGAATTTGGTTCTCTAGTACTAAGACATCCGGCTTTTGATGTTCGACTTTTACTTGTTGGAAATTTGAACATTTAACGAAAAACTTCGTTATGTCTTTATTCATTACTTTTCACCAATATATCTCTCTAAGATCATTGTACATTTTTGTCAAACCCGAATGAGTTGAGTAGAGGGACCCATGGGCTTCTTCTAGGATCCGGTCCCTCAACCCATCTACATCGATAACAGAAAATCACCCTTCGTACCTAACAAGTCATTCCCCCAAGGATAATGACTCATTAAACTTGCCGATAGCCGATTCTTTCAACTTTATTGATTGTTCATCAAGGTGTTGTTTGGACTTTACTTCCATAACTAATGATGACTCAGAGTTATGATGGACAATACTCCACCATTTGAAGAATATTCTAATCTCACCCCAACCTAGAAAACCTATGTACATCCCTCACTAGGTCTTTCTTGGCTTCATAAATGTGGTAATACACTACCCATAAACATACAGCTTAGGTCATCCGCAACCACATTAGCCTTGTCGGGGTAATAGAGGACATTCATGTCATAATATTTCAACAATTCTAACCACCTTTATGGTAAGAGATCAACTCCTTTTGGGTAAACACATATTGGAGACTCTTATTGTCAGTGAAAACATCAACATTAAAGCCATACATGTAATACCTCCAGATTTTTAAAGAAAACAACACAGACGCTAACTCAAGGTTATGAGTTACATAATTTCGCTCATGTACCTTAAGTTTCCTAGAAGAGTAGGTTATCACTTTCCCATGTTTTATACGCGCACACCCTAGACCCACACGGGATGCGTCACAATACAAAAGAAAACCCTTTGTACCCTCTAGTAAGGTCAACACCACAGCGGAGGTAAGAATATCTTTCAACATTTAAAAACTTTTCTCACATGCCTACGACCACTTAAATTTCATATAGTATTGGTTCAAAGTAGTCAAGGGAGATGCAATGGATGTAAAAGCATCCATGAGCCTCCGATAATAACCCGCGAAGCCCAAGAAACACATAATATCAGTTGTAGTAAAAGGTCTAGGCTAATTATTCACCACCTCTATTTTCCTTCGATCAACGTTAACTACTCTACTAGAGATTATATGACAAAGAAATGTCACCGACCTCAACCAAACCTCACAGTTGCTATGTTTGGCAAACAATTGATCTTCTTTAAGGGATTGCAGTACCACCCTCAAATGACCCATGTAATCAACCTCATTCTTCGAACATACAAAGATATCGTCAATGAAGACAATGACAAATAAATCCAGGTAATTTTGAAACACTGTGTTCATTAGATCTATAAACACCGCCGGAGCATTAGTGAGACCGAAAGACATTACCAAGAACTCATAATGCCCATACCTAGTACGATAGGCCGTCTTTGGTACATCCTCACGTTTCACCATAAGTTAGTTATACCCCAACAACACATCATCTTAGAAAAGGAACTTGCCCCTTGGAGTTGATCAAACAGTAGTCAATTCGAGGGACAGGATACTTGTTCTTGATTATTACCTTATTGAGTTGGTGGTAATAAATACTCATTCTAAAGGATACATCGTTCTTCTTCAAAAACAAAACTGGAGCACTCCATGGAGTAATACTAGGTCTTATGAAGCCCTTGTCTAGTAAATCTTTGAGTTGAGCCTTCAAATATTTCAATTCAGCTGAAGCCATCAGATAAGGAGTAATTGAAAAACAATTTGTATCCGGTAGCAAATCAATGCAAAAACCTATTTCCTGTTTGGGAGGAATACCGGGAATGTCATTAGCAAAAACCTCCGGGAATTCAATCACTATGAGGACCAACTCAATGGGAGGAATTTCAAAGTCTAGATCATGGACTCTTACAATATCGTATAGACAACCTTTAGATATCATTTTCCATGCTTTTAGACAAGATATGATACAAATCTAAGAATATAGTTTCCCCCATTCCACAATACAACGGGTTCATTTGGAAAGTTAAACTTCACCACCCTTGTCCTACAATCAATAGAAGCAAAGCAAGCATGCTACAACCGACTCACCCACCAGAGTAGACACTATAAAAGGTTCATGCAAAATATCGTGTAAAATATCAAACCTTTTAGCTACAAGAGGGGTAACAAATGATAAAAGTAGCATCGACATCAAGTAAGGCATATACATCAATAGAGAAGACTTTCAATACCGATCACCACATTGGGAGAAGTCTCTTACTCACCCCTATAGCATAGAGCATTGAAGTGATTCTTATTAGGAGCATCACATGAACCACTTGCTTGAGCTTGACCACCCTTCTCTTGACCCTTAAAGTTTGGAGAATCTCTCATCTTGTGAACATCCTTGCCATGACTAAAGAAAATTCCTGTTCTTACCAAGCAATCACAAAGATAACCTTTTCCCCACTTGGGACATGTAGGCTTCTCAATTGGTGAGTTTCCACTCCTTCCCATTTTATCTCTCGGTTTATTTCCCTTGTCATCACGAGCCTTAGGGAACTTGGATGGAACTTTATTAGAAACCCACTTCTTAAATCTAGGCTTCCCTTGTATTTCAAGCCTATTGTAGAAGAACTCCATCAAATGGTCTTTCTCTCTTAGAAACTCTACTCTTTCTTTTAGCCCTTGCCTCCTCAAACCTTCTTGCTTTCACCATAAGACGGGAAATGTTTATGCTGTCACGTAACATGGACGAATGGCACCCTCTCGTAAGTCCTACGACACCCTCATCATAAAGAGGCCCATTTGGTCTCTACAATCGGAAACCAATGAAAATGCATATTTGGACAATTTAATGAATTCCAAAGAGTATTCATGAACGCTCCTTCCTCCTTAGAGAAGGTTGATGAACTCCACCACATTTTACTCCCTTATCTCCCTAGGAAAGAACTGATCTAGAAAAGCCTTCTTTAAGATATCCCAAGTCAATAGACCACCCCTCAATGGACTATTATCCCTCCATGCTTATGCGACGTCCTTCAGTTTGTAGGTGGACAACTCGGCCTTCTCACTTTAAGTCAACCCCATAGCTAAAAGTATTTTAGGGACTTCATCGATGAATTCTTTAGGGTCTTCATCAACCTTACACCAGTAGAAATTAGGAGGATCCATCCATGTAAAATTTCTTAGACGGGAAGCCGTAGTAGTGGCTTATTGATAAGGATGGGGTCCAAGCTCTCGGTTGGCTTGGGAAGTCATAGACTAGGCTTGGACAGTGGTGGCTTGAGCCAATTGAATAAGGGCATCCCTTATATCTTAATCCGTCAAGGGTGGAAGTCTTATCGAAGCTTGGTCAACATAAGCAACTTCTTCCTGTGGAGGAACTTGCCCAACGCGGGAAGGCGCTCCCACATTTGCAATTACCTCTTCAAGCTTTCGTGTCATATTACGTTGAGTGCTCATTGTTCGTTTAAGCATAACAATAGTATTAGATGCAAAAGAACACCATAAGTATACTCTAACAGCATGATTAGTATTTCCAATAAGGAGAGTAATTCCTAGGCATCACATAGGTTCCTATTCATAAGTGTGGCGCGTTTCACAATTATAAATACAAACCTACATAGATGTGGAAGAGAGAGAGACATGACTCAATGATATTCAACCTCATGCTATGATACCAAGTTTTTCACTTTCGGTTTTACCCCACTAACATAATCAGCATCGGCGTCCTCTTTGAGGACTAAGACTAGCGCCTTAGTCTCATGTCATTACGTTAATATGTTGAAAATGCAGAAAAATTTAAAACTTTCATTACATATACTTGAAGGTTTACATAGACCTATACATACAAATAATATATATACTTATCGAGTATACATAGACCCTTCATATAGGAAGGTAACATAGCCTTCTTTTTTTTTCACAGATATATATAAGATAAAAAGGTAGTCTCAAAGATTGTCTCATCTCATACTATCTAAATGATCGTCACAATTTTGGCATAGCCCTACATCAAATGTAAAGAAGCCACATATAGGCTTATGCAAATCGTACATAATGAAAGTGGAATGAACATAAAAGTCTTAAAAAATAAAGGAACTTTATAGGCAAGATATTGGCATCGTCCTCCAAAAGTGAGGACCTATCCACTTGGATAATAGAAAATATCCAAGCCTTCTTAAAGTCATCCGAAATAAGCCTTCAATGATCGGAACCTAAAATGTTTGGGGAAAAGGAAGAACATGCTGTTAGTACTCCACATGTACTAAGTATGAGAGTATATCAACCAAACAGGCTTACTAACTCAAACAAGTAATATGTATCCCAACATTCTTGAACTCATAATTTACTACAACCCTATTATCAAGGAATAGTATCACAACAATGGCTAAGAGTCAATTATATCATAATAAGCAAGACTACTATTCATGAATCCTTATCAATTCAACAAGTGAAATGACCAACCAAAACCCCATAACCTTACTCAATCAAATAACTTGAACAAGAAACCATAACCAATGTCCAACTTCACATAACATAACCTTTACGTATACCTAACATCATACTTTAATAGTACAACCCAATTACATGTTCAAGAGGATAATCATCATCATATAATATCATTAATATTGTAACATCAGCATGTTATCATCATATACATCATTATCATATTCATTCATAATATCTACTTCCGAAATCTTTCATCAAGGTCAACTAGTGCAAGGCATAAGTAGAGTCCAATACCTCTACCTAAGCTAAGTCAAACCTCTCAAGTCACCTTAGTTAGTTTATACTTTATTACTTTATTTTAATTTAGCGAACACTTTCCTTAACCAACATAGACCACAAGATCTAAGTGTGGAATCCAGTGTTGAAAAACCTTACACCGATGGAAGGTGGTCTATCGGTCAATGTAAAACCAACATAAACATAGCTTTTTAGGTGGATCCACTAGCTAGTCTTCCTATGGGGAAACATAACTCAAGAACTAAGATATAATATATTCCCTCTTTATACCACTTGGTCGTTAGGGCCTCCTCTCATGGGAAACGAAGGGATGAGTATTCTTCTTTGGGAAGTCAACTTCTCATATAGAACTATAGGGTGAATCTTATTCTTTGGGAAGTCATCACATCACATTTTCAAGTTCATTCAGTGCTAACCTAAGTCCCTTTATTGAAATGTATTTAAGACTTTAATTATCAATCACAACTTAGATAGGTCATAGGGTCTACCCCTTGTACAATCATCATCATCAATATGTCAATAAGAAATACATGTGTATAGTCCTTTCATCACAATTCATATAAGAGAGATTAACAAATTAGCATTTCATAGCATATCAAGGCACATTGATAGTCATCACCATCCTTATATCACATACACTTTAATCAACCTCACAACATAGTCATGACATTTCAATTCAACATCATACCACCCTTTAATACTAATATAAGGCACACTCTAATATGACATTATGACTTAACCACAATTAATCACAATTGGAAGTAAACATAGAGATATCAAGGTTTACCAAGTCTCCTTGATGGTTCATCATAGCCTAACCATAAAACCTCAATTCAAGACCATATAGATGTTCAAAATCATAATTCAATATTAAACAGGATAACAATAATAGAGGAGTCACTACACCATAATTCAATACCAATCAATGCTTGAAAAAGATTACTTAGGCCAATTTCCATAACCTAGATCATTTCTCAATATTAGCATGAAAGGAAACAATTAATTCTAATTTTTTACTGATTGGTGTAACAACATCATCTAATAGTGATTTAACCCATAATCAAGAAAATTAAATCAATCACAACCCAATTTACATCAAGATTAACCTAGGTTAAGGTTTAAGGATCATACTCTTCAAATTAAACCAAACTATCACAATTAATCATAATAAATTTAAAGCACATGATAATATATCCATTATATCCTAAGGAAACCACAAACAACTCAGTTCAAATATCAATTTCGTAGTTGGATGAAACCCACATGAGAACTAAACTTTTGAAATCCATTTTGGAAAAACCCTTTGAGGAAAGAGTCTCAAAGGTGAAGTATATCCGATACCTTAATATTTGATGAATATTTGATGGTGAATTCTTCCCTTTCAAGCCCCCAAAACCTCCCCCTCCCTACATTGTTTTCAATGGTGGCTTCCAAATAGATAGAGAAAGAAGAGATAAGGAAGAGAGTTTATTTTAAAATTGTATTTACATTAATTAGGGTTGGGGTCTTTATATTGTGGCTTAATAAAATTAATTAGATTCCCTTAAACCCCTCATTAATCACCAACTCCCCTAAATAATTAAATGAAACTAACTTATGTTGTTCAGGAAACTCGACCCTCACAGACGAGACCACAAACGATGGGTTGTCTGTGAGTCGACGGTCACTGCTCCTTACATGCTGCACAACCGTCGTTGAGTTTAGAGACTTCGTATATGAGGGACGCCAACATTTTGGATAAGTGTGGGATGAATCATACTTAACACTTGTTATACACCCTTAGAACTAATTTCACAGATTTCCGACTCCTAAAAGCTAGTGAAATAGGCTTAGGCACTCTAGTACCCCTTAGAATTAGTTTCCGAACGTCATGAGCATTCTTGGACTTTTTGGTTCTTAAACTTCCTATATGACCTATATTCATTAAAATACGTCTTAAAACAGTGCTTAGATTCCATGGCACCTATGTTAGGCTCTAAGAATCGTCTTGAATTTTCAAAGTGTTACAAATGCTTCAAACACAAAGGTTCTTATCATGTTCATAGGAGGAACATCCTTCTCCTAATCATGACATGGTCATTACACCTCAGTTTATTAAGATCTCATCTTGCAATAAGTCAAACTTAGACAGAATCAACAACATTCAAGAAGCAATTAGGCACTCATACTCCAATGCATATAAACTTGAATTAATTGAATCCACAAAGATCTTAACTTGATAGACTTAGTGACATGAAGGACATACTCAAACATACTATGTTTAGTGGTGTCCATGGATGAATATCCTTCTCCTCAACACACTTACATGTATCATGACTTCACACCTAAGCAAAGTACAAGGTCAATTCCCTCTTGAAATGAAAAATTCTCAACTTTTAAACTAACTGATGCTCATGTTTCCTTCCTAGTGAAGTCCAAATTGTAAGTCACACCAAGCACATCAAAACACTTAGGAAGTAATTTTCACATAATTTTTAAGAGACTCAACATATTTTAGTTTAAGGAGACTCAAGTTTTCATTATAAGGCTAACATTTCACTTCACTAGTGACTATTAACATGTTTCTTATCTTATTTCATAAAGTCAAATGTACAACTAGAATATCAAGATGCAAATCAACATGAGAGAACATAGATTTTTATATAAAAAAAAATTATTTCATGCACTTTGGAATCTTAAAATATCCTTAAGATAATGTCAATCAACACATACCAAACATATAAAGGTTATGCAATTCATACTTTATGCATGACTATATTCATGAACAAGCTTACTAAAAATTAATTACATTCAAGTTCAAGACTAAATGAAAGGTCTATGTACAAAATATCTAAAAACTTACTACTCCATCACGATCCCCCACTTAGGGTAAACCCAATTAAGACAAAGCTAACCCAACCATAAGAGGATTAACTAAACAACCGTCATTTTAATCACTTAAAAGTAAACCAAAGTATTCTAAACCTTATTACCTAGGAAATTTATCACCAATTATCAAGTTAGGCCGTACGCTTTAACCACATAAGTTCTTCAACAATACGATAGACACCAAGGTCATACATCATTAGAGGAACAACAAGGAGACATAGCCTTAAGGACTCTTTTTTTTCATTCAAAATTAAAGTAAGGTAACTTCTAGGTCAATAACACACACATCATCACCCTGCAAAGATAAGAATACTACCCTAGATTCTAAGGGAAACATCAATTCCACAACATCAAGGGACTCACAACATAATAAGTAGTTAGAAACAAATCTACGGCTCATGATGCCATAAGAATCTCATTCATTATTCCAAATAGAAAATCTCCTTTTTACATTCATTATCATGTTCATATTCATCAATTCTATACATATTTTGACAACTTCAAATCAAAAAACAATTTAGTCGGTTTCCTAAAAATATTACAGTAAGTTGCCTAGCATTATGGTGAACATGTTTCAAAGTTCCAAAAAAGCAACATTTAAGCAATTGATGGGAAAAGTATGACAATATCAGATACCAAACATTACAAAGACAAACATACTATCATCACATCTAGGATCAAGTCTATACCAAGAACTCCCATCCATACTAGGCAACTTATCAAGAACCACATATATACATAGGGAAAACATTGAACACTTTTAAGTACGTATTCTCAGGTAGCATGAATCCATAGGTAGTCACTAAGCATTTCATTTCAAATAATATCATAAGGCTACCATCATGTAAAACCATATAGTAACACTTCATTCCAAAAGAAACTCAATTTAATCATAATAAATTCTAGCGTGTTTTAACTATATAATGACATACATTTTACAATATAACATGTTATTTCACATAAATCTCATACTTAGCAATAAATAAAATCACATCATCAAATATGCCAAAAGTCACCTTCACACATACTCATCAATCCATAAAAACCAAGATAAGCATTTAAACTCACCTTTTCTCCCTCATGCATAGTGAACAATCTCATCCAAGCAATCATATCTAAAATACCACCCAAAAAGAAAACATAAGAGAGAGATCTTATAGATTTAAGTTTAATGGCACGATAGATGTGGAAAAATGAGACTTCTTGGACCCTAAACTACTTTTAAAAACCTCATGTTCTGTTACCACATTTGTCACATCCGGGAAGCACCCCCTATAAGTAGCATGGCGTACTTAACCTCTCAGAGGTCATATACAAGCCCATAATTATCATTCATCACATTATCATAGTAAATTAAGCGGAAAATTTAAAACATTTGATAGCACATCATATGCTAGAAGCATGAATTCATATGTATTTAATATATATGTCCTAATACATATATATAATATCTTTGCCATCTTCGGCTCAACAAAATTAGAATACATTAGGTACATGAACCTTACAACATAAAACATAACTATACAACATTTAATAAACTTTACAGTAAGACATGAGTAGGGAATCCTTGGAACTTAAGGACCCTTTTCCTGGAGCTTGGGAATTACATATTAAACTCCTCATTCGTATAGACATCCTTTAATCATCCATAAACTAAAATTTATGTAAAAAGTAGAGAAGAACGGGATTAGTACAAGAATGCACTAAGTAGGACAACTATGCAAAAGCATGCATTTAAAAGCTACATTTTCTTGAAATCATACTTCATGCCTTTTTGACTAAATATTCACAAAACCTTTAGACAATTACATTTATATTATTCACATACTTCATATAGACATATTCAAAGGCCAAACATAACATATAAAATTTATGACATTTTAAGTCACATTACACTGAGCTAATTTCCCTTAAAAGTACACTATCTTCTCTTTTATTCATTAACCTCCCAAGTAACCCTCTAGTGATCCTTGGTGCAATACATCACCTTAATGTCACAGGAAATCATACATACAACCTAAATAAGACAACACATATCATTATATAAGCATATTACATGATAGACACGTTTAAGTCAAAACCTTAAGAACATCACAGTAAGCTACATCAACTTACATATATAATGACTTCACTTCGAATATATCATTATTAGAACTTGTTCATCACCCTAATATTTTTCTACTAGTGCAATGAACATCTAAAGCCCCATTACCTCTTACATCCTTTGTGAACCCTTCATGAGACCAGAAACCATAGCACTTCACACTTCAACATAACATCATAAGGATAACTCCATCAACATCGAAATTCTTCATCATATAGTCATTAACACTCACATAGTTCATATAATAATAAGACTATATCACATAGACTCATAACATGCACATCTTCATGACAAATACAAAAATAATACCATGCCATGAATAAAGATATACACATAATCACACACATTAGATCACCTTCCTAGGACAACCTAAGGAGCTAATTGTGCTACGTCTAGATGGGTTCATTACTTCGACCTATCCTAAGTACCTCATTTAATTCCTCCTATTTAGGATCCTATTCATTTACTTCGATTGTCCATTTTATTATAGGGAAACTATAGATCCTTACACCAATGGAAGGTGTTCTTACCTAGCATAGGTAGAACATTAACACCTGCTAGCATACTAAGTGAATTCACTTGCTAAATCCTATGTGGCTAGCACAGTTATGTAACTTGGAGGTACATGTGAAAATCCTTTTTATTTCAAGATGAGATATTATAGTTATTCACTTATGGAAACCTTATTTATAACTATTGAGACATTGTGGTTATCCACCTCATGAGATTTATGGTAGACCTTCATTCACACATTGGGAAGGGACACACATTCATATTCAAGTTCACTCTGTGCTAAGATAAGTTCCCTTTATTGAAAAGCCATTATTACATTACTTTTATAAAATATAGGCTTAGGAGATTCATCCCCTCCTATTCTTAGACCATACCTCATAGATGAAATCTCATCAACCTAAATCATGTAAGAAGATCCTTTCATATGGACATAGCATATCTATTAGCACTATCTAGTTTAGGATACACTTGAGAACACCTTTCATGGCTTCTTTATTGACTAGATCATCATTTATGTGTGTTTGTATACATACATGTGAGAAAACCTTTTACATAACCTATTAAGGTCACACATGTTCATACATTCATATTCATACATCTAGAAATAAAAACTAGAAACTATCCAAAATCAAGGTACACATGTGCAATGCATAGGCAATGTCCCATACACTTGCACATACTAGTAAACCCATAAAGTCATCCTATATAAGTAAAACATATCATACTTTCATAAACATCATCTTAACATGCATAGTAGTAGACACTAGTGAATATGAGAACTACCTTTCATTTTGACACCATGATCTAAACTACTTGTAAGCATGCATAACGTGTGAGTGTGTATACATTGGTCAACATGATCACATAATGGTTATTCATAACATCTTGAGGCAGCCACCATCTTAATACAATAATGCAAAAAAAAAAAAGAATAGACCACACAATACCATTTAGCATAGGAGGCACGATAATCTTCACATTACATTCAGACTCTAAATTCTTAGCTATTAACACATTCACATATGGGACATAATTAAGGAATTATTAACCTTTTTAACTCATAAATGGAAGCACCTATACTTTACCTTAACATAGATATACACATGCTTATACAATAGAAGTACAACCTAAATCATAACTACAATAGGAAAGCAGGCATAATCTTCACATAGTGTGATCATCATAACCACATATTCATATATTCATGAATTTACCTTCAAGGCCATAATAAAAACATATATAGATTGACAATAAAGTAAACACCACCACCATAAGTGTACTATACCACACAATTCCATACAAGCTTCATTATCTACACTAGAAAAGTAGAGGCAATAAAAATCCTTACCAAATTCTCACCCATTGATCATCATTGATCAATACACCTAGTCTATCAAATTTTTATATATAGTTAAATAGCTACATGTACCTTAATCATAAAAGAAACCATGTAGAAGCCGCTACAAGATCATAAAATAACAAAATACAAGGCATCACACGTATAGTAGAACACAGAGTGTTATAAATCACTTGCTAATATTCTTTTCTCTCATTACCATGATTAGACTTCATAATATACCAATAAAACCTACCTACGACAGTATCTAAAGACATAATAATCAAGTTTAACGCATGATTTATCTATCCTAGAATTAAGATCACATAATGTTCATTACAAAATTCAAATTGTAGGCTAGAAGAACCTACATCAATTCATGCCAAGACTCCTTTTATTTGATCATTACGAATTCCTACCCACAATTCATTAATAGCATTAATATAAGGCAGTAGTTAGGTACAACATAATATACATGAAATATTACTATAATTAGTCATAAACTCTATATCAGAGTGAACATGCTACATTAGACATCAATGGAAAATAGAATAATCATAGGCTAATCAACATTGATCCAGATGATTCACTTATTTATAATTCATCAATAACATCCATGTAAGGCAGTAGACACAATTGAATTCCACATTAAATTGTTAATAGGCTAATGTTACGATAAATCATGGAAAACTAAGTTAAGCAAGTTCAGATCTTCATACCATGATCCACATGGATCCTTCATCATCAATTCACGTACATAATAGTAGGTATAAGTAATTCAACATAAGATATTCACAATTCACCCATTAACAAGCCATAATCATAATGACCATGCAAGGGCTAAATTGATTTTGGAAAGTGTAACAACCCGAAAAAAACTATGCTAAGTAAGATCTAAGCGTACCTAGATTTCATAGGTTAGACTGGGTTCACACGGCTTGATGTGTGTGGAACCAGACCCCTGGACCTATGAACCATCCAAGCCAACCAACTATGTGAATTGTTGAGATAGGCAGGGTTGGTTCCAGCTATGTTAAGTCCCTCCAAGCAGTAGGATTTTCCAGGGTGAGTCTTACCAAGATTTAGAGGGTTAGTCCTTGGTTTTGAGGGGTCTACTGGTAAAAAGCTAATTTCAGGGCTAGGGTAGTATAGCAATTACCCTAGGTTGAGATTTAATTAATTAAATAAGGTTTTCAATTTGTCACAATGGGTCAAAGCTAAGTGGTCAAATCTGAGTTTGACCGGATCTCCACACTCGAGTTCGAGCTGAGTTGGAGGCACTAAAGGGGAGATTTAAATGATTTTAAATTAGACAATAATTAGAAGGGGCAATATAGAAACTTAATGTGTAGATTATAATCTGATTTTATCATTTTTAAATTGTGTGGAATAAGTCATCAATAAACTCCCAAGGAAAGAGGCACAAGACTCCCACTAGAAGTGTAGTCAATGTGCACTCTTAGTTCGTTATATATCCACAATATGTTTTTCAGCTTTACCTTGCAATTACAAAACAAAAAATAAAATAAGTCTATTTTTCTAAGATTTCTCGGCATTGATCCATCAAAAATATAAAGAAAAATTTGTACGCCTAAGTGTTTTAAGAAATCACGTAAAGAACTTCACTTGTGAACAAGAATTAACGCTCGGAAGAGAGGTTTGTGCGTGGTTTAAGACTTGTTATTTGCTGATTGTCAAAGTTTAAAAAGGTAATGGCTTTCTTATATCTTGGTCTCTTTTCAAAGAGTTCCCTAAGTCTTAGTTCAAATCCAATATAAAAATTAAGGTTGTCCCTATTGCATGCCCCTATCGTTAGATCCTATGAAGGATTGATGCATGTGTTTGTATGAATTCTTGTAAAAGATTTTAGGAGTCCTTGTGATTGTGTGCAGTGTGTGTTCTTGGACTGTTTATGATTTTGTTTTGTACGCCCGAATGTTGAGTGTTACATGTGCACAAGTATATTGTTTTCCGTGATATTGTTGTTATGGTGTACTTGAAGAAGTTGTGAATTATGTGTTACAGAATGTTGTGTGTTTAACATGAAAAAAGAAACAGTGATGTTCATGAAAAATAAATGGAATTATGATCTAAAATGAAATACTAATTGCCGAATTAAAATAAGTCTAAGACTCTCAATCTTGTAATCAATGCACAATGAAATGTTACAGATATATGGGCGTAAGTTTAGGCTAAAGTATTGGTTGAAGTAGATATAAAAATCTAAACAAAATTGTCTAGAATAAAGTGTAAGAAGAATGAATTTGAGGACCTAAGTCTAATTATATAAGACTCGGTTAACGTAAAATAAAGAAAATGTTACACCTAAGAATTAAACCCGAGACCTCCAGGTTCTAGCACTAGATGAAGAGGTCTTGAGTAAACTAAAAAGAGGATAATGTTGGGTGTAGGATGGGAATTCAACCCTGCCTCAAGGCCATATGTGTGAGATACAAAAGTCTCACATATAATAATAAATTATATGCTGCCCAAGGGATTACAACACGGATCCCCGTGACTGAAAAATTATAAGGCACATAAGTCTTACATACAATAAAAATAAAACGAAGCCACTAAGGATCAAACTTGGGTTCTCTTGGCCAAATGTGTGAACATACATAAGTCTCTCTCACACACATATATAATGAAAATAAATCTAGAGAATAGATACATCCCAAGGTATTCAAACACGGGTAAAGACTAAGATCACTTAAATCATGAAAATAAGCCTTATGTATGATGTAATTCAAAATGGGTAATACCATGAGTGTAAATTACACTGAAGTCCATGTGCATGGCATACGATGTATATTAATGGCAAGAAGAAGAAATGAACAATCACGTAATGAGCTGAGTAATAATGTTAAACTATGATGCTAATAAAAAAGGTGACAACATGATAAGACGATAAGATGAGCGGTGACACAAGTCTCAACCAAGCCTAAGTAAAGATCACCAAAAGTACTCACTTAAGAGATTGTTGAATACTAAGAGACAAGTCTCAATCACATTCTTTATGTAAGTATAAGGACTATTCACACTTAATACCTAAAGAAGATATGAGAAATCATCTACCTCATTCTAGAAGCAAGTTTCTATTATGTATGAGTTGAATGTAAATAGGAATTTAAACTAAGCACCGATAGGCTAGTTATGAGTGTTGATGCATTCTTTCGGGAAGGGCGGAGGTTCACGTAATTCTCATGAAGATGAGACTGTACACCAAGGTGGGTATGGGTCTCCCTAAATCTTCTAGTCTTTGAACTATTTTTCCAACATAGGGAACTATCTTGGTTGAAACCCATAAAACTAGCATGTTTTGGTTTAACTTTGGCTAGTGACTCCATCTCTTTTCGGTGTGGGGAAGACACTGGATTTCCTGATGCTCACATGATATATGTTAGTTAAGGTTGAAGGTCCTCAAATTATGAAAGATAATGAAATGATAGATATCGAAAGTGTTTGTGCAAGACAATTAGCAGGTGAAACCAGATTCATGTAATGACATTAGGTCATTCTTGGTCCTTTCACTTCATGATCCCGATGAGAGTCCTAAACTTCATCCTAGGTATAACTGGTGTTTACATCAGCCGATGAATAAATGAATGAATAATTTGAATTATGAATGAACGAATGAAGTAGACTCTATGTTTGCTAAAGGAGGCCCTTGCATTGAGGTTCCATATGTTGGGCCTTCACTCGAGATGTTTTAATACTACGTCCATGATTCCGAGTCTTGTGGATATGAAATGTATGATATAGGAAACATGATATGTATGTTATGTGAACCTAGGTATGTATGATATGCGACATAATAATATTATGACCTTCCTATTATGAATTAGGCAAGTCAAGAGACTTGACCTTCTAAAAAAGCATGTTGATTAGGAAGAGTCATTCTTGTTCATGCATTACCTTTATGTGTTGCTACATGTAACCATAATTAGTAAAAGTGTGTACTATTTCCATAAAATATTACTATTTTAGGTGTAGGCTCAGCGGACGTAGAAGGTAGCATTGCAGTTGTTCAGACATAGAGATTTCATTCGGAATTACTAGGTCCTCATGCATTCGAGAATGCTTGCCTTTACAATCCTATCTTAGTAGTAGGTTTGAACTAGTGTATAATGTTCCATTAGTTTTTCTTTCCTATTTTATTCATCCACTGGTAATTATGTTGTTTTGGCAAGCATTACTTATGATGTTAGATTCTATTTCTTTCAAGTTGTATTTTTTTATGACTAGATGGGTGATGTATGAGCAATGAACTTCCTTAAAAATACGCCTTTATATGTTTACAATATGAAGTCTACGTATACTTCAAATATAAACAAATTTTTTTAATTATTCCGCTAAAATTGACCGTACGAATGTGATGAATGCAAGAAGAGGCTTCTCTGCGACTTTTGAGAGGTCAACGACATCAGTTGTGAGTCGGATTCTATAATTTGGGTCGTGACAAGAAGGGACATGGTTTCATCATGCAATAGGATTAAAATCACGTTAAAACCAAACATTTACATTTAACCATTAAAAATGTTTTTACAAAGAACCCATGAATAAATTGAAGAAGAAGAGATTTGATCAAATTTTCTCTTTGAAAACATTGAGATTAACTCTCTAGATGGAAGGATAACTAGAGAAAAAGAATAATAATACCCTTTTCTACATGAGAATCCAATCTACAACCTGTTCTTGAGCTTCAACAATAATGGAGGTTTCTAGAGGGAATTACTTTTGGAGGAAAGGTTCAATTTAAGTGAATGGGATTGGGAATGGGTTGGTAACGTTTTAGATTACTTATATACACCAAAAAAATAGGTAAAATAATTCAATTATAGTCAAGTTAAGATGTAGGGATAATTTCCCATTCACCCCTCAATAAAATAGTGTGCATGGCACCAGTTACACGGCACCATTGATGGACACTAGTTCAATCGACGGGTTGTATGTGGCTTCCGTCAATTGGTCCTTGTCCTCATCTTTGGTTGATTCTTTCCCAATCTATTTTTATATTGGCGAAGCCCAACCAACAATCCATTGTTTAACCAATTGGGTGTCATTTCGCTCGTCCATTGACACTGCCAAGGCAGGGACTCCACAGCCTTTGGCCCTTTTATGGGGACCTTTAGAACTAGTACAGGATATTTCCAATGTAAATACAAACCATAGCATGTTTTAGACATCCCATATGAGTTTCACCCAAACAGATACATTTAACACGTTCAAACAGTCTTGGCCCCATCAAGACACACTTGAGTATCTTAAGGGCTAACTTTCGAATGTATTGGACGTTCTTCGATGTTTGACCTCCAAACATTACGAAAATACATATTATATCTATAAAAATCACTAGAAATCATTTTAAGACTTCATAAGTTCATGACATACAATATATAAACACGCATAGACACATGAGGCAAATAGGTGACTAGTCATCGAACGTCTTGGTCATCCCTCGACGTTTCACTTCAAAATAACCCCAAACATTACACACTTCCTCAATATCATATTATAGTTCATTTTAGGACCTTACAAATTTAATAAAAACATGGTAGTCTCATCACACCCTATCTGATTTTGGGGGTCTTACATCATCATAACCCTTCATAATTCAGATTAACATATCATAAATAATCTTGTGTAAATCATAAAAGAGAATATCATAAACTTGCACTAACGTATTCTTATCATGATATCACAAATTAGCATATTCATAGCCAACATATATGCATACCATCATCATACATACTTTTTCATTAGCACTGTAATATCATTAATAGGCCAACATAAAGACCATACTATAGTCACGACTTTAGAAGACTTACCTCTTGTTTCCAAGTACCTTTTTTGAGAAGTTACGTTCAACTTACAACAATCATAACAAAAACATAGTGAAATACTCACTAAAATAATCAATAGAAACTCTTCAAGTCATATGCCAGATCAATTCATAATATAGGGTAAGGGAAAGGGCTCATTAAAGTCTTAGTTCCAATCCCAACATTTACATGTCATCAAGTATTACATACAACCAACTCGAAACCATCAATCTAATAAGGACATCTTTCACACGAAAATGTAACATTTACAAGTCAAAGACTCTACAATATATACTTAATTAACCATAGAAAATCATTATTTTTCATCGATAGTCATAAATCTAGATCTAGGAAGAACACCCGTTTTGTAGAATAAAATCCATAGGAGTTGAATCCTTGAAAACCTTCTTTGAAAGGACCTCTTGGGTAAAGGAATTCCAAAAATTTAAAAACCAATACCTTATTGATGAACAATCCATGAATTTTGGAACAAAAATCTTTAAGTCTTCGTCTACTCCCTTAAGTTCTTCTTATTCTTCAATCGAGTTTGAAAAAGAGAGAGTTCTTGAGAGAGATGAGAGAAATTCATTTGAATCTGATTTATTCTGTAAAAAGTGATCTAAAACTGACCGAAAGTCAATATATAGTCTTCCCCCAAAATACCCAAAAGATCCTTCGTTTAAATGGATCTTTTTCTAAAGTTAAATTACCAAAAATATGACTTGAACGAATTTGGGAATAGGGTGCGCATCGCGGGGCCAATTCCCATACTTTTTCTGAAATTTTGGGTCGAGGCAGCGAGCCTCGTGTTAAAATTGGATCGCGAGGCTGGATCTCAAATTTTGATGCAGAACACTGTGTGTGGGCTGCGTGTCGTGCAACAGCCCCTCCAATCTTCCTGCATGAAGGCTGCTTTGGCAGCCCTCTCGCTCAAGTTTGGGTCTTTCCCAAGAACCGTTCGGGTGATCCTTGAGGTACCGTTACCGAATGTTTGGACCCTTTTTACTACATACGCTCTCTAAAATGTCTTTTTACTAATTTAAGACTCATTTGTTACTTTGAAACCTTCACCAAACATAGGGACGTCATCTAGTTCAAAATAGCTAGTTTCCAGATGTCTACGTCTTTGTTTGTCATTTTGGCTCTAACATTTTCTAAATGAGTTTATTAAATTAATATAGGTCTGGAAACATAATTTTAAACATTATTCAATATATTAAGATCTATACTAAGTCATGGTATTTCCGGAGTGTTACAACTACTTTGGCGAGTAGTCTGCCTTCCTTCGTTGTAGGGTTCCATGACACCGGATTCCACATTAGCTCATGTAGTATATGTAGGTTAAGGCATGATGTTACGAAAAGGTAACATAAACTAAAGGAATGAACTTTAACTAGAATGACCTAAGGGGTCTAGCTTAGTCTAGGTAGGGGTATGGGACTCTACCTATACATTGCACTAGTTAGTCCTAAGGGAAGTCTTAGGACGAATGTCTTATATATTTATGTGCTTGTAAATGTAAATGATATGTATACGATGATCTTGCATGTTGATGAACTATATGATGTTGGTTTCACTTGTAACATATGTTTGGCCTCTATTGCTTAAGTATGATGTTATGTACTCTGAATGACATGCTATGTGAACTTGACATTGTCTATGGATCTTGTTGGGTTTACTTGATTAGTAAGGTTATGGGGTTTTACTTAGTTATTGCACTATTGGACTTAATTAGGGTTCATGAATAATGGTCTTGTTTGGGTTATGATTTTATGAACTCTTATCCATGCTTGTTGATTTTATAACTTGATGATAGAGTCGTCTTGATTATATGCTCAAGTATTTTGATATGCATGTTGACTTGACTAGACTTAGTATTGTTAGTCTTGTGGGGTATATAGTCTTGACTTAAAGAATATGTCTTATTCATTCGTATGGTTTCTTGAATGTCCATAAGGTTTTTCAAAGTAAATTGTATACTTTATTGAAAATTCCCTCTTTAGCATGATTTTATGTTGTGTGTGCATATGGTCTCATACTTAGTACAAGTGATATGCTAACCTCATTTCTCCTTTTTCCCCGACATTTTAGGTTTCAATTTTTGAAGTCTTGTGATGATATTTGAAGGAAGACTTGGATTCTCATTCTCAATGTTGGGTAGGTCCTCACTACATCGAGGACAATTCAACTTTCTAGCATTGGATGTTGATTAGTCTTAAAGACAATATGTTCATTTCTGTTCATTTGAGTACTAAAGATTGTATAGCCTAAATGTGGCTTTTGTTGTACTGATCTATGGGCTATGCTCAATTGTTATACTCTTGTTTAGATAGTTATGAGATCAGACCTCGGATTTTAAGACTGATTTATATTTTATACACACACACACAACACACACACCACACACACACACACACACACACATATATATATATATATATATATATATAATATATATATATATATATATATATATATATATATATATATACAATAAAATTAGAAGACTAAGTAATCCTCTTATACGAAGTGTCTATGTATACTCGATATGACTATATTATGTGTATGCGAGAGGTCAATTTAACCTCATGAAAGATAGAAGAAAAGTTTTAAATTTTAACAAATTTTTAACCTATGAATGTAATGATATAAGTTAAAAGGCTAGTCTTACTCCTCGATAAGGACGATGATGCCGGTTACGTCTAGGGGTGCTCCTCGTATATGACAAACTTGCTATCAGAGCATGAGGTTGAATAACTTTAGATTCGATGTCTCACTTAACCACATCTTACTCATAATTGTGAAGCGTGCCACACTTATAAATCGGAAACTATATGATTCATAGGAAAGTCTCTTTTTCTTGAAAATTCAATATCGTGCCTCGAGAGTCTTGACTCTATGTGCCCATAGCATCTAATCAATTTATTGTTATTATAGGCAATTAATACTGGAAGAACAACCGCTCGAACACTTGATGAAGAGATTGTCATTGTGGGAGTTCCTCCCCAAGGAAATCAAGTCCCTCCTCTTGAAGAAGTTGTGAATGATGACCAAGATCCAATCAATACTCTATCTTTGACGGATGGGGACATAAGGGCAACCTTTCTCCAAATGGCCCAAGTCATCACTACTCAAGCACAAGCAGGCAGTACTCAAGCTCAAGCCATGACGGCCCAAGCTAATTGGGAGGTTGTACCCCGAGCAAACCAACATGCTGGCACCATGGCCTCCCGTTTTATGGATTTCACAAGGATGAATCCCCGTAGTTTCTATGGGTCCAAAGTTGAGGTAAAACCCTAATAGTTCATTGATTAAACCTACAAGATCCTCTATTTTATGGCGTTGACTACTAGTGAGAAGGTCGAGTTAGCCACTTACCAACTCAAAGATGTGGCCCAAACTTGGTACGTCCTATGGAGAGATAATAAGCCTTTAAGAGGTGTACTGGTGACATAGGAGATTTTCAAGAATGATTTTATTGCTAGGTTATTTCCTATGGAGAAAAGGGAATCCAAAGTGGAGGAATTCATCAACTACGTCAAGCATGTATGAGTGTACTTGACTACTCTTTGAAATTTACAAAATTGTCAAAGTATGCTCCTTCTTTGGTTTTCGATCCTAGAGATTAAATGAGCTGCTTTATGACAAGGTATCGCATGACTTGAAGGAATAATGTCATTTGGCTATGCTACATGACAATATGAATATTTCTCGTCTCATGGTTCATGCTCAACAAGTGGAAGACTCAAGGGCTAAGATAAAGAGTAAGGATACCAAAAGGGAAAGGTCTTTTGATGGTGGTTTTTCAAAGGGTAGGCTTGATATCCAAGAAAAGCCTAGGTTCAAGAAGAGGTCTTCTAATCAAGTTCCTATCGAATTTCCCAATGCGCATCATGATAGGGTGTCTAACCCTAAATCTCAAAATGAAAGAGGTATTAGCTCAACAAACAAGAAGCCAACTTGTGGAAAGTGTGGGAAAAAACATTATGGTGATTGACTTGTTGGGCGGACAATTTCTTTGGGTATCGAAAGAGTGTCATAAGGTTAGTATTTTCCATATGTGAAGGGGCATGTCACGACCCAAAACCGAGCCGCGACTGGCACCCACACTTACCCTCCTATGTGAGTGAACCAGCCAATCTAAACCCAAACATATTGAAAAAAATACAACGCGGAAGACTTAACTCATTAACAAAAATCAATAACTATTTTTATCCCCAAAATCTGGAAGTCATCATCCCAAGAACATCTATCCTCAAATTTCTAACTCTAAGAATATCTAAGAAAGATAGAATAAATAAAAGATAGTCCATGCCGGAACTTTAAGGCATCAAGACATGAAGAAGAAGATCCATCCATCCCAGCTAGAAGCATTAGCTCACCCTGAAATCTGGTGTAGTGAAGACTGGCTAATTTCGGTTGAGTTGAAGACGACGGCACGTTTGCTGCAATCCACAATAACAAGAAAGAAATATACAAGTACGAATCAGTACAAAACACAAGTACTGAATAGATATCATCGGCCAACTCGAAATAGAAAACAGTATATATCAGATAATATCATAAATCAACTATAATACTCACATGTAGCAACAACAAGTACATAATCATTTATAAGTACCACCAAGTTCAGCCATGAGGACTCAAGCCTCAATACATACTCATTTGGGAAATAGGTTCATTAGATTAAGTATATTAACATCTTTCAAGATTCATTATCTTTCTTCCTCTTGTGTCGGTACGTGACACTCCGATCCCCTACTACTATGTGTCGGTACGTGACACTCCGATCCCCTACTTCTACATGTCGGTTCATGACACTCGATCCCTTAATACTATATGTTGGAACGTGACGCTCCGATCCCCTAATTCTACGTGTCGGTTCGCGACACCAGATCCCTTAATAATATGTGTCAGAACGTGACACTCCGATCCCCTAATTCTACATGTCGGTTCGTGACACCGGATCCCTTAATACTATGTGTCGGAACGTGACATTCCGATCCCCTAATTCTACGTGTCGGTTCATGACACCCGATCCCTTAATACTATGTGTCGGAACGTGATACTCTGATCCCCTTATTCTACGTGTCGGTTCATGACACCCGATCCCTTAATACTATGTGTCGGAACGTGACACTCCGATCCCCTAATTCTACGTGTCGGTTCGTGACACCCGATCCCTTAATACTATGTGTCGGAACGTGACACTCCGATCCACTAATCTCATTCTATCAATTCATCAAGCCTTCTGTTATACCAAGGAATCATCAATCTCATTCCTTTAGTTCATCAAGCCTTCTTTTATACCAAGGCATCATCATTAACAAAGTAGATTAGGGTTTCTTTCAAGATTTAGGATTCAATAGCTTCATCATGCTTACTTTATCACAATTAGATAATCACATTCATGCAAGCATACAATTAAGCATATAGAAGGGTTTACAAGACTACCCAATACATATCATTCGCTATTAATAGTTTACTACGAATAGCATAAACCATAACCTACCTACACCGAAGATTTGTGATCAAGCAAGCAATTTCCCAAAGCTGCGTTTCTCCTCCTCTCTCGTTTGATCATGACATTAAGTATAAAAGGTGATGAAACTAACCCACTAATTAACTCAAGGTTATATCTTTTAACCCCCACAAAATTAAACTATTAACATTAACCCACTAACTTTATAATTAAAGCCGGAATAGTCCAAAACAACCCTTTAAAATTTAACCAGAAATCTGACCCAGCCTGGGATTACACAACTTGTGACGGTCCATCACAGCTGTGACGGTCTGTCCTGCAGGTCCGTCGCAGAGTTCAGAGACTCAATTTCCTTGAAGAGTCTATGACGGTCCGTCGTGCCCACGACGGTCCGTCCTGCCATTCCGTCACAAAGTTCAGAGAGTCGATTTCAGTACCCAAATTTCACAATCCTAAGTGTTTTGGAACGAAACCCCCTCGACGGTCCGTCGTGCCCATGACGGTCCGTCGTGGGGTCCATCGTATCAGCCAGTTTTTCCAGAAATAAAATCTGCTACTCAAAATGACTAAACAGGTCGTTACAATAGATACCAATTTACCCATCGTTCGTCCTCGAACGATCACAAGAAAAGAAACAAGGGCGAAAGGAAGTACCTGAATCTGTAAACAGATGTGGGTATTTTTCTCGCATATCGGCCTTCTTCTCCCAAGTGGCCTCTTCAACTGGTCGATTCTTCCATTGAACTTTGATGGATGCAATCTCTCTCGACCTCAACTTGCGAACTTCTCTATCTAAAAAAGCAACTGGTTCCTCCTCATAAGTCAAATTCTAATCAAGCAGAACCGAATCCCAACGAATGATGTAGTTTCCATCCCTATGGTATCTTTTCAACATAGACACGTGAAATACTGGATGTACTCCAGACAGTCCTGGATGCAAGGTTAATTCATAAGCCACCTCCCCTACTCTCTTAAGTACTTCAAGTGGTCCAATATACCTTGGACTTAGCTTACCTCTTTTCCAAACCGCATCACCCCTTTCATGGGCAAAACCTTCAACAAGACTTGTTCACCCTCCATGAACTCCAAGTCCCTAACCTTTCGATCTGCGTATTCTTTTTGCCTACTTTGAGCCACTAAAAGCTTTTCTTGAATAGATTTCACCTTCTTTATTGAATCCCTCAACAGATCAGTACCCCAAGGTCTAACCTCAAATGCATCAAACAAACCAATGGGAGACCTACATCTCCTCCCATACAATGCTTCAAATGGAGCCATGTCAATACTCGAGTGATAGCTATTATTGTATGAAAACTCCGCTAGGGGTAAGAAGTTATCCCAATGACCACCAAATTCTATCACACATGCGCGAAGCATATCCTCCAATACTTGAATCGTTCGCTCAGACTGACCGTCGGTCTGAGGATGAAATGCAGTACTAAGGTCCAACCTAGTACCTAATTCAGCATGCAGTGTTCTCCAAAACTTAGAAGTAAACTGCGTACCTCTATCTGATATGATTGAGAGTGGAACACCATGCAATCGAACGATTTCTGAGATATAGATTTTGGCTAACTTCTCTGCATTGTAGGTCACCTTGACCGGAATGAAGTGAGCCGACTTAGTTAATCTGTCCACAATTACCCAAATAGAATCAAACTTTCCCAATGTCTTTTTGAAGACAACCACGAAATCCATTGCAATTCTCTCCCACTCCATTCAGGAATGGGCATTCTCTGAAGTGTTCCTCCGGGCCTCTGGTGTTCATACTTTACTTGTTGACAATTTGGACATTTGCAACAAAATCAACAATGTCGCGCTTCATTCTACTCCACAAAAGTGTTGCTTAGGTCATGGTACATCTTGGTTGCACTAGGATGTATAGAATATCCGGAACTATGAGCCTCTGTAAGAATAGTGTGGATCAAGTCATCAACACGGGGTACACATACCGTTCTCTTAATTCTCAAAACACTTTCCTCATCAATTATTGCCTCTTTAGCCTCTCCTCGCAACATCATATCCCGAATTCGACTTAGTTTCTCATCATCAAACTGTTTTCCCTTGATCTTGTCAAGAAAAGAAGATCTCGCCTCCACACAAGCTAAAAATCCTCCCTTCTCGTTTACATCTGGCCTCATAAAGTCATTAGCCAGGTTTTGGATTTCTCTAGCCAACGGGCGTCTAGAAACTTGCAAATGAGCTAGACTTCCCATGCTTCCTGCCTTTCTACTTAAGGCATCTGCCACAACATTAGCTTTTCCCGGATGATATAAGATAGTGATATCGTAGTCCTTTAGTAGTTCCATCCATCTCCTTTGTCTCAAATTCAAATCTTTCTAAGTAAAGACATACTGTAGGATACAATGATCCGTATAGACTTCACACTTAACCCCATATAGATAGTGTCTCCATTTCTTTAATGCAAACACTACCGCAGCCAACTCCAAATCATGGGTCGGATAGTTACGTTCATGCACCTTTAATTGCCTCAAAGCATAAGCAATCACATTCTTCTCTTGCATTAGCACTGCACCCAAACCTGAATAGGATGCATCACACTAAACGATGAAGTTCTTACCCTCTACTGGCAAGGTAAGAATTGGTGCAGTAGTCAACAAGGTCTTGATTTTTTGAAAGCTTTCCTCACATTCATAACACTCTCTGGAGTCAAGCATAGGTCTAAGAGAAGAAGTGTGACGGTCTGAGGTGGACCCCCAACTACAGTCTGTAGTGAGGACTGAATTGGTCGGACTGAGTAACCTCCTGAACTTGTCCTCTAGAGTAAGAACCATTAAATCACCTCCCTTTCGAAACCTTTTTGATGTTGATGTCATGGTGAAAGTCATCTGGCTTCACTCCTTCCACCTCTATCACGAAGTCTACCACTTCTGGAAGGATTTTACCGCAGCCGCTACCTGTAAGGCTAAAATCCGCAATTCTGACCTCAACCCCTTCACAAAATGACGAATCCGCTCTTGGTGGACGAAACAAAGTTGGGTGGCATACCTGGATAATGCACCAAACTTAGCCTCATATAGCAGTAATACCGACATCCTTCCTTGCTCTAGGCTCAAGAACTCATCCCTTTTCCTATCCCTCCAAAGTCCGGGGGATATATATACTTCTCCATAAACAAGCTATAGAAGGATGCCCAAGTCATAGGTGGTGCCTCTATTGGTTGACACTCGACATTTGACCGCCACCACATTTTGGCGTTCCCTTGAAACTAATAACTCACGAACTCAACACCAAACCGTTCTTCTATACCCATCTTGTGTAGTAGCTCATGACAGTCAACCAGAAAATCGTAAGCATCCTCAGAGTCAGCACCCTTGAAGACTGGGGGTTTCAATTTCAAGAACTTACTGAAAAGTTCATGATGATCATTTGTCATTATAGGCCCTGTAGTCAGACGTGGAAACGTGCCTATTTCTAATGAGGCATCCATGTGGGGAGCCACAGTAGCCGCATGTTATACCTCCGAAATCTGAGGTGCTGGTGCAGAAAACACTGGAGGTGTCTGGCCCCGATCAGATAACCCGCTAAGATAAGCAAGAACCTGATTGATCATCTTTGGGGTAGGTTGGGGTGGCAATTCCTCATTCTGCACTTGTTCATTTTCCCCTTCCTCACCCTCTCTCATCACTTCCTCAGTTGGTGGGTGAGTCACCGCCCTAGTACTAGTTGGGCTAGGTGCTTGTCCTCTTCCTCTAGAGGACGTCCTCCCACGACCTCATCCACGGCCTCTCGCCACTACTCCTTTTCGAGCTACAGCCCCAGTGGCTGGCTCAGACGTTTCTTGTCTTGCCGGTGTTGGTGTTAGCGCAGTCGTTGCTCTAGTTCTAACCATCTGCGAAATAGAGTGAAGATGGTCAGATACCAATTTGTATCACCTGGATACCAATTGGATCCAAGTAATAGCACGAAAGAAAGAATGAAAGAATGGAATTTTCCTAAAGTCTTATAGCCTCTCAAAGAAAAATAAAGGCGTCCCCCTACCGTTACTTAAGACTCTACTAGACTCGTTCTTGTGTGATGAGACCAACGAACCTAATGCTCTGATACCAAGTTTGTCATGACCCAAAACTGGCACCCACACTTACCCTCCTATTTGAGCGAACCAACCAATCTAAACCCAAACATATTGAACAAAATACAACGCGGAAGACTTAACTCATTAACAAAAATCAATAACTATTTTTATCCCAAAAATCTGGAAGTCATCATCACAAGAACATCTATCCTCAAATTTCTAACTCTAAGAATATCAAAGAAAGCTAGAATAAATAAAAGATAGTCCATGCCGGAACTTTAAGGCATCAAGACATGAAGAAGAAGATCCAATCCCAGCTAGAAGCATTAGCTCACCCTGAAATCTGGTGTAGTGAAGACTGGCTAGAATTTCGGTTGAGTTGAAGACGACGGCACGTTTGCTGCAATCCACGAATAACAAAGAAAGAAATATACAAGTACGAATCAGTACAAAACACAAGTACTGAATAGATATCATCGGCCAACTCGAAATAGAAAACAGTATATATCAGATAATATCATAAATCAACTATAATACTCAACATGTAGCAACAACAAGTACAATAATCATTAATAAGTACCACCAAGTTCACCCATGAGGACTCAAGCCTCAATACCATACTCATTTGGGAAATAGGTTCATTAGATTGAGTATATTAACATCTTTCAAGATTCATATCTTTCTTCCTCTTGTGTCGGTACGTGACACTCCGATCCCTTACTACTATGTGTCGATACGTGACACTCTGATCCCCAACTTCTACGTGTCGGTTCGTGACACCCGATCCCTTAATACTATGTGTCGGAACGTGACACTCCGATCCCCTAATTCTACGTGTCGGTTTGCGACACTCGATCCCTTAATACTATGTGTTGGAACGTGACACTCTGATCCCCTAATTCTACATGTCGGTTCGTGACACCCGATCCCTTAATACTATGTGTCAGAACGTGACACTCCGATCCCCTAATTCTACGTGTCGGTTCGTGACACCCGATCCCTTAATACTATGTATCGGAACGTGACACTCCGATCCCCTAATTCTACGTGTCAGTTCATGACACCCGATCCCTTAATACTATGTGTCGGAACATGACACTCTGATCCCCTAATTCTACGTGTCGGTTCTTGACACCCGATCCCTTAATACTACATGTCGGAACGTGACACTCCGATCCACTAATCTCATTCTATCAATTCATCAAGCCTTCTCTTATACCAAGGCATCATCAATCCCATTACTTTAGTTCATCAAGCCTTCTTTTATACCAGGCATCATCATTAACAAAGTAGATTAGGGTTTTTTCAAGATTTAGGATTCAACAATAGCTTCATCATGCTTACTTATCACAATCATTAATCACATTCATGCAAGCATACAATTAAGCATATAGAAGGGTTTACAAGACTACCCAATACATATCATTCGCTATTAAGAGTTACTACGAATAGCATAAACCATAACTACCTCCACCGAAGATTTGTGATCAAGCAAGCAATTCCCAAAGCTGAGTTTCTCCTCCTCTCTCGTTTGACCCTCTCTCTCTCTTTATTCTTACTCAAACCTTCTTTCTTTTACCCTAAGTAACATGAAATTAAGTATAAAAGGTGATGAAACTAACCCACTAATTAACTCAAGGTTCTATCTTTTAACCCCCAAGAAATTAAACTATTAACATTAACCCACAAACTTTATAATTAAAGCCGAAATAGTCCCAAATGCCCCTTTAAAATTTAACCAGAAATCCAACCCAGCCTGGGATTACGCAACCTGTGACGGTCCGTCCTGCAGGTCCGTCGCAGAGTTCAGAGACTCAATTTCCTTGAAGAGTCTGTGACGGTCCGTCGTGCCAACGACGGTCCGTCCTGCCATTCCATCACAAAGTTTAGAGAGTCGATTTCAGTACCCAAATTTCAGAATTCTAAGTGTTTTGGAATGATACCCCTTCTACGGTCCGTCGTGCCCATGACAGTCCATCGTGGGGGTCCGTTCGTATCAGCCAGTATTTCCAGAAATAAAATCTGCTACTCAAAACGACTAAACAGGTCGTTACAGGGCAAGACTAGAGTAGTGGGAAATCTCAAGCTAGTGGTTCTAATATGGATCCTACAAAGAAGAATCATTTTTATTCACTTTTCTTTATTAGTGAACAATAGAGTCTCCCGATGTGTTGACCGGTAATTTAGAAGTCTTCTCTATTGATGTATATGTTTTACTTTGTAGCTATACTCCCTTTTATAGCTACAAAGTTTGATATTTTTCCCAATATTCTAAATGAACCATTCATGGTAACTACCCTGGTAGGTGAGTCGAGGTCGCAAAGAGGGTGTATAGAAATTTTCCTATAATGTTTCCAAAAAGAGTTACTCATTTTGAATTAGTAGAACTTGATATGGTTGATTTTGATGTCAATTTGGGGATGGATTGGTTGCATGAATTTTTTGCTTCCATTGATTGTAGAACTAGGATTGTCAAGTTCAATTTCCCAAATGAACCCGTTTTAGGGTGGAAGTGGGGAAATTCTATTCCTAGAGTTTGTATTATCTCTTATCTTAAGGCTTGTAAAATGATCTCAAAAGGGTGTCTATATCACATTGTAGTCCACGTAGTACGGGAAAATCTGGAGGTGTTTCCTAATGATCTTCCTGAAATAATGCCTGAATGGCAAACTGATTTTGGTATTGACTTGCGACCGGATACAAATCCCATTTCAATTCCTTCTTATCGGATGGCTCTGGAAAAATTAAAGAGTTGAAGGTTCAACTAAAGGACTAACTAGACAAAGGCTTCAATAGAACTAGTATTTCTCCATGGAGTGATCCGGTTTGTTTGTGAACAAGAAGGATCGGTCCCTTAGAATATACATCAATTATCGCAAACTCAATAAAGTCAATATTAAGAACAAGTATCCTCTCCCTTGGATTGAATAACATGTTTGTTCAACTCATATGGCCAAGATACTTTTCTAAAATTGACTTGAGGTAGGGTATCACCAACTTAGGGTAAGAGGTGAGGGCATACCAAAAATGGCATTTTGGACTAGATATGGTCACTATGAGTTCTTAGTAATGTCCTTTGGTCTCGCTAATGCCCCTACGACATTTCTGGATCTCACGAATAGTGTGCTTTGAAATTACTTAGATTCATTTGTCATAGTCTTCATTGACGACATGTTAGTGTATTCCAAAAATAAGGGTGAAAATATGGATCATTTGAGGGTGGTATTTCAAGTGCTTAAGGAGAACCAACTATTTTCAAAGTATAGAAAATGTAAGTTATGTTTGACGTCGGTGACGTTTCTTAGTCATAAAATATATATTGAGGGAGTGGAGGTTGATCCAAGGAAACCGAGGCAGTGAAAAATTGTTCTACATCATTGACTCCAATCGACATTAGGAGTTTCTTTTGTCTGCAGGTTATTATAGGAGTTTTATGATAGTTTTGCATACATTGCATCTCCATTGACTACTTTGACCTAAAAGAGTGCAGTTTGAGTTGTCGGAGGCACGTGAAACAAGTTTCCAAATCTTGAATGATAGGCTTACTTACGCTCTGGTGTGACTTTACCGAAGGGTAACATGTAACGACCTGTTTAGTCGTTTTGAGCAGCAGATTTTATTTCTGGGAAAACTGGCTGAAACCACGGACCCCACGATGGACCGTCACAGGCACGACGGACCGTCGCAGGGTCTCGTTTCAATATACTTAGGAATTCTGAAATTGGGTACTGAAAATTGACTCTCTGTAATCGGTGACGGAAGTGCAGGACGGACCGTCACAGGTGTGACGGACCGTCACAGTCCACTTGGATTTTAGGAGGTTGCGACGACCTGCTTGATGGACCGTCGCAGGCACGACGGGCCGTCACAGGTTGCGCAAGTCCTAGGCAGAATCGGATTTCTTCACACGTTTTAAGGGTCGTTTTGGACTATTCTTTCCTTAATTACAAAGTTAGAGGGTTAATATTAATAAGTCTAATTACTTGGGGGTTAAAAGAGGTAACCTTAAGTTAATTAGTGGGTTTTATTGTCCTCTTTTACACTTAATTATATGTTAATTAGGGTAAGAGAAAGAGGGTTTGAATAAAACAAATAGAAAGAACAAGGAGAAAGAGAGAAAACGATCGAGAGGGAGGAGAAAACAGAAGCTTGGGAATTTGCTTGATCACTAGTCTTCGGTGGAGGTAGGTTATGGTTATTTTACGATATTCGTAGTGAACTCTTAATAGTGAATGATATGTATTGATAGTATTGTAAACCCTGCTATGTGCTTAATTGTATGCTTGCATGATTGTGATTATGAATGATTGTGATAAAATAAGCATGATGAAGCTATTGAATCCTAAATCTTGAAAGAAACCGTAATTCACTTGTTAATGATGATGCCTTGGTGTAGAAGAAGGCTTGATAAATTATATAATGAGATTGATGATGCCTTAGTATAAAAGAAGGCTTGATAAATTATATAATGAGATTGATGATGCCTTAGTATAAAAGAAGGCTTGATGAATTAGGGGATCGGGTGCCACGTTCCGGTACCAGGATAGAAATAGAGGATCGGGTGCCACGTTCCGGTACCAGGATAGAATGAGGATCGAGTGTCACGTTCCGACACAGGATAGTATATGGATCGGGTGCCACGTTCCGGTACCAGGATAGAATATGAGGATCGGAGTGTCACGTTCCGACACCAGGATAGAATATGGATCGGGTGCCACGTTCCGGTACCAGGATAGAATATGAGGATCGGAGTGCCACGTTCCGGCACCAGGATAGAAATAGAGGAGCGGAGTGTCACGTACCGACACAAGAGGAAGAAAGATAATGAATCTTGAAAGATAATGAATATACTCAATCTAATGAACCCAATTCCCAAATGAGTATGGTATTGAGGCCTGAGTCCTTATGTGTGAACTTAGTGGAAATTGTTAATGATATAGTACTTGTTGTTGCTACATTTTAAGCATCATAGTTGATTTTATGATATTACTTGATATATATTATCTTCTATTTTGAGTTGGCCGATGATACTTACTCAGTACCCGTGTTTGTACTGACCCCCTACTTTTATGTTTTCTTCTTTGTTATTTGTGAAATGCAGCAAACGTTCCATCGTCTTCAACTCAACAGTAGATCTAGCCAGTCTTCACTTCATCGGAAATTCAGGGTGAGCTAATGCGTCTAGCTTGGACTGGATCTTCTTCTTCAAGTCTTGATGCCTTGAACTTCCGGCATGGACTAGCTAGTATTTTTTTTAGCTTCTTAGACAGTTTTAGTTTAGCAATTTGAGATAGACGTTCTTGTGATGATGACTTCCAGATTTTGGGGATATTAATAATAGTTTGAATTGTTTTTATGAGTTTAAGTCTTCCGCATTATTTTCTGTTGATATACATTAAAATGTTAAAGGTTAGATTGGTTGGTTTGCTCACATAGGAGGGTAAATGTGGTGCCAGTCGCGTCCCCGATTTGGGTCGTGACAAACTTGGTATCAGAGCATTAGGTTCATTGGTCTCATCACACAAGAACGAGTCTAGTAGAGTCTTAAGGAACGGTAGGGGGACGCCTTTACTTTCTTTGAGAGGCTATAAGACTTTAGGAAAATTCCATTCTTTCATTCTTCTTTCGTGCTACTACTTGAGTCCAATTGGTATCTAGGTGATACAAATTGGTATCTGACCATCTTCATTCTATTTCGTAGATGGTTAGAACTAGAGCAACGACCGCACCAGCAGCAACAACGGAAAGACAAGAAACGACTGAGCCAGCCACTAGGGCTGTAGCTCGAGGAAGAGCAGCGGCAAGAGGCCGTGGAAGAGGTCGTGGGAGGACGTCCTCTAGAGGAAGACGACGAGCCCCTAGCCCATCTGATACTAGGGCGGTGACTCCTCCACCGACCGAGGAGGTGATAAGAGAGGGTGAGGAAGGGGAGAATGAACAAGTGCAAAATGAGGAAATGCCACCCCAACCTACCCCAGAGATGATCAACCAGGTACTTGCTTATCTTAGCGGGTTATCCGATCAGGGTCAGGCACCTCTAGTGGTTTTTGCACCAACACCTCCGGTTTCAGAGATACGACATGCGGCTACTATGGCTCCCCGCATGGATGCATCATTGGGAATAGGCACATTTCCACGTCTGACTACTGGGCCTATTATGACAAATGATCAGCATGAACTTTTAGTAAGTTCTTGAAATTGAAACCTCCAGTCTTTAATGGCGCAGAATCAGAGGATGCCTACGATTTTCTGGTTGATTGTCATGAGCTACTACACAAGATGGGTATAGTAGAACGGTTTGGCGTTGAGTTCGTGAGCTATCAGTTTCAAGGGAACGCCAAAATGTGGTGGCGGTCACATGTTGAGTGTCAACCAACAGAGGCACCACCTATGACTTGGGAATTATTCTCTAGCTTGTTTATGGAAAAGTATATCCCAAGGACTTTGAGAGATAGAAAGAGGGATGAGTTCTTGAGTCTAGAGCAAGGTAGGATGACGGTTAACACATATGAGGCCAAATTCCGTGCATTATCCAGGTATGCCACCCAACTTTGTTTCAGTCCACAAGAACGGATTTGACGTTTCGTGAAGGGGTTGAGGTCAGAGTTGCGGATTTTCAGCCTTACAGGTAGCGGCGACGGCGAAATCCTTCCAAGAGGTGGTAGACTTTGTGATAGAGGTGGAAGGAGTGAAGTCAGATGACTTCACCACAACGTCGACATCAAAGAGGTTTCGAAAGGGAGGTGAGTTCAACGGTTCATATACTAGAGGACAGAGTTCTGGAGGCTACTCAGTTCGACCAATTCAGTCTTCGCTACAGACTGTAGTTGGGGGTCCACCTCAGACCAGTCAACACTTCTCTGAGAGGCCGATGCGTGAACCAGAGAATGTTATGGATGTGGGGAGATTGGACACATTAAGAGGTATTGTCCAAACCAGAGTTACAGAACCCCACTAGATAGAGGTAGAGGTGGTGATGGTAGAGGCCGTTATTCTGGAGGGCGTGGTGGCGAGGTAATGATGTCACCAAAACGGCAGAGGTGATGGGCAAACTGGAGCCCCTACATCACAACATGGTAGGGGCAACGGGCAACCAACGAAAGGGCCCATTGTTATGCTTTCCCTGGGAGATCTGAAGCGGAGGCGTCTGATGCTGTATCACAGGTAATCTTATGGTTGTGATTGCATGGCATCTGTATTATTTGACCCTGGCTCCACGTTTTCATATGTATCTTCATCATTTGCTAATGGTCTAAATTTGCATTGTGAATTACTTGACATGCCTATTCGTGTTTCTACCGGTGGGTGAGTCTGTGGTAGTTGAAAAGGTATATAGGTCTTGTTTGGTGAACTTTGTGGGGAGCAACACTTATGTAGATTTGGTTATCTTAGAAATGGTTGATTTTGATGTAATTCTGGGTATGACTTGGCTTTCTCCGAATTTTGCGATTTTGAGTTGTAATGCTAAAACGGTGACATTAGCCAAGCCTGGGACAGAACCGTTAGTGTGGGAGGGCGACTACACCTCCAATCCGGTGCGTATCATATCCTTTCTTCGTGCTAAGAAAATGGTTAGTAAAGGGTGTTTAGCTTTCTTGGCACATCTCAAGGATGACACTACCCAAGTACCTTCGATTGAGTCGGTTTCGGTAGTCTTGTGAGTTTTTGGATGTGTTCCTGCAGATCTTCCTGGTATGCCACCAGATAGGGATATTGACTTCTGTATCGATCTTGAAACGGGTACTCGCCCCATTTCTATACCCCGTATAGAATGGCTCCCGCCGAATTAAGAGAGTTAAAGGCACAACTTCAAGAGTTGTTGAGCAAAGGCTTCATTAGACCAAGTGCATCTCCTTGGGGTGCTCCGGTTTTGTTTGTGAGGAAGAAGGCTGGGAGTTTTCGGATGTGCATAGACTACCGGCAGTTGAACAAGGTAACTATTAAGAACAAGTATCCTCTTCCTCGCATTGATGACTTGTTCGATCAACTACATGGTGCTTGTGTCTTCTCGAAGATCGACTTGAGATCCAGTTATCATCAATTGAAAATACGGGCAACGGATGTGCAAAGACTGCTTTTCGAACTAGGTATGGGCATTATGAATTTGTAGTGATGTCCTTTGGTCTACGAATGCCCCTGCTGCGTTCATGAGCTTGATGAACGGGATATTAAGCCGTATTTGGACCTCTTTGTGATCGTATTTATAGATGATATACTGGTATATTCTAAAAGTAGGAGGAACATGAGGAGCATTTGAGAATTGTATTGGAAATGTTGAGGGAGAAGAAGCTTTATGCCAAGTTCTCTAAGTGTGAGTTTTGGCTAGATGCAGTGTCCTTCTTGGGGCACGTGGTTTCTAAGGATGGAGTGATGGTGGATCTTCTAAGATTGAGACAGTGAAGAATTGGGTAAGACCATAATGTGTCGGAAATACGGAGTTGTTGGGTTAGCTAGCTACTACCGCCGATTGTCAAGGGATTCTCTTCTATTGCTTCCCAATTGACGAACTTGACTAAGCAAAATGTTTCATTGGTATGGTCGGATGAGTGTGAGGAAAGCTTTCAGAAGATCAAGACTTTGTTGACTACGCACCAATTCTCACCTTGCCCGTGGAAGGTAAGAATTTCATTGTTTATTGTGATGCATCTTATTCGGGTTTGGGGGGCAGTGCTAATGCAAGAGAAGAATGTGATTGCTTATGCTTCAAGACAATTAAAAGTGCATGAACGTAACTATCCAACTCATGACTTGGAGTTGGCCGCGGTAGTATTTGCATTGAAGCAATGGAGGCTTTATTTATATGGGGTTAAGTGTGAAATCTATACGGATCATCGTAGTCTACAGTATGTCTTTACTCAGAAAGATTTGAATTTGAGACAAAAGAGATGGATGGAACTACTGAAGGACTACGACATCACTATTTTGTATCATCCGGGGAAGGCGAATGTTGTGGCAGATGCCTTGAGTAGAAAGGCGGGAAGCATGGGAAGTCTAGCTCATTTGCAAGCTTCTAGACGCCCATTGCTGAGAAGTGCAGATTTTGGCCATGACCTCATGAGGTTAGAAGTAAATGAGAAGGGAGGATTGTTAGCTTGTGTGGAGGCAAGATCCTCCTCCTTGACAATATAAGGGGAAGCAGTTTGATGATGATGAAAATTGATCCGGATTCGAGAAAAGTGCTACAAGGAGAGGCTAAAGAAGCAACAATTGATGAGGAAGGTGTGTTTTGAGGATTAAGGGAAGGGTATGTGTACCCCGCGTCGATAATTTGATCAACACTATCTGACAGAGGCTCATAGTACAAGGTATTCTATACATCCGGGTGCAACCAAGATGTATCGCGACCTAAAGCAACACTTCTGGTGGAGTAGAATGAAGCGCGATATTGTTGACTTTATTGCCAAATGTCCAAACTGTCAACAAGTAAAGTATGAACACCAGAGGCCGGAGGAACGCTTCAGAGAATGCCCATTCCTGAATGGAAGTGGGAGAGAATCGCAATGGACTTTGTGGTTGGTCTTCCAAAGACAATGGGTAAGTATGACTCCATTTGGGTGATTGTTGATAGGTTAACTAAGTCTGCTCATTTCATTCCGGTCAAGGTGACTTACAATGCAGAGAAGTTAGCAAAAATCTACATCTCAGAAATCGTTCGATTGTATGGGGTTCCACTATCCATCATATCAGATAGAGGTACGCAGTTTACTTCTAAGTTTTGGAAAACATTGCATGCTGAATTGGGTACTAGGTTGGACCTTAGCACTGCATTTCACCCTCAGACCGATGGTCAGTCTGAGCGAACGATTCAAGTGTTAGAGGATATGCTTCGTGCTTGTGTGATAGAATTTGGTGGCCATTGGGATAGCTTCTTACCTTTGGCAGAGTTATCATACAATAATAGCTATCACTCCAGTATTGATATGGCCCCATTTGAAGCATTGTATGGGAGGAGGTGTTGATCTCTCATTGGGTGGTTTGATGCATTTGAAGTTAGACCTTCGGGTACTGACCTCTTGAGGGATTCGTTAGATAAGGTGAAGGGCATTCAAGAAAAGCTTCTAGCGGCGCAAAGTAGACAAAAGGAGTATGCAGACCGAAAGGTTAGAGACTTGGAGTTCAAGGAGGGTGAACAAGTCTTGTTGAAGGTTTCACCCATGAAAGGGGTGATGCGGTTTGGCAAAAGAGGTAATCTAAGTCCAAGGTATTGGACCATTTGAGGTACTAAAGCGAATAGGGGAGGGCTTATGAATTAGCCTTGCCTCCAGGGCTGTCCGGAGTGCATCCGGTGTTCATGTGTCCATGTTGAAAAGATACCATGGGGATGGAAACTATATCAACCGTTGGGATTCAGTTTTGCTTGATGAGAATTTGACTTATGAGGAGGAACCCGTTGCTATTTTAGATAGAGAGGTTCGCAAGTTGAGGTCGAAAGAGATTGCATCCATCAAAGTTCAATGGAAGAATCGACCGGTGAAGAGGCTACTTGGAGAAGGAGGCAGATATGCAAGAAAAATACCCACATCTGTTTACAGATTCAGGTACTCCTTTCGCCATTGTTTTTCTTCTTTTGATCGTTCGGGGACGAACGATGGGTAAATTGGTATCTATTGTAACAACCTGTTTAGTCGTTTTGAGCAGCAGATTTTATTTCTGGGAAAACTGGCTGAAACCACGGACCCCACGATGGACCGTCACAGGCACGACGGACCGTCGCAGGGTCTCGTTTCAATATACTTAGGAATTCTGAAATTGGGTACTGAAAATCGACTCTCTGTAATCGGTGACGGAAGTGCAGGACGGACCGTCACAGGTGTGACGGACCGTCACAGGTGTGACGGACCGTCACAGGTGTGACGGACCGTCACAGTCCACTTGGATTTTAGGAGGTTGCGACGACCTGCGTGACGGACCGTCGCAGGCACGACGGGCCGTCACAGGTTGCGCAAGTCCTAGGCAGAATCGGATTTCTTCACACGTTTTAAGGGTCGTTTTGGACTATTCTTTCCTTAATTACAAAGTTAGAGGGTTAATATTAATAAGTCTAATTACTTGGGGGTTAAAAGAGGTAACCTTAAGTTAATTAGAGGGTTTTATTGTCCTCTTTTACACTTAATTATATGTTAATTAGGGTAAGAGAAAGAGGGTTTGAATAAAACAAATAGAAAGAACAAGGAGAAAGAGAGAAATCGATCGAGAGGAGGAGAAAACAGAAGCTTGGGAATTTGCTTGATCACTAGTCTTCGGTGGAGGTAGGTTATGGTTATTTTACGATATTCGTAGTGAACTCTTAATAGTGAATGATATGTATTGATAGTATTGTAAACCCTGCTATGTGCTTAATTGTATGCTTGCATGATTGTGATTATGAAATTGTGATAAAATAAGCATGATGAAGCTATTGAATCCTAAATCTTGAAAGAAACCCTAATTCACTGTTAATGATGATGCCTTGGTGTAGAAGAAGGCTTGATAAATTATATAATGAGATTGATGATGCCTTAGTATAAAAGAAGGCTTGATAAATTATATAATGAGATTGATGATGCCTTAGTATAAAAGAAGGCTTGATGAATTAGGGGATCGAGGGCCACGTTCCGGTACCAGGATAGAAATAGAGGATCGGGTGCCACGTTCCGGTACCAGGATAGAATGAGGATCGGAGTGTCACGTTCCGACACCAGGATAGTATATGGATCGGGTGCCACGTTCCGGACCAGGATAGAATACGAGGATCGGAGTGTCACGTTTCGACACCAGGATAGAATATGGATCGGGTGCCACGTTCCGGTACCAGGATAGAATATGAGGATCGGAGTGCCACGTTCCGGCACCAGGATAGAAATAGAGGAGCGGAGTGTCACGTACCGACACAAGAGGAAGAAAGATAATGAATCTTGAAAGATAATGAATATACTCAATCTAATGAACCCAATTCCCAAATGAGTATGGTATTGAGGCCTGAGTCCTCATGTGTGAACTTAGTGGAAATTGTTAATGATATAGTACTTGTTGTTGCTACATGTTAAGCATCATAGTTGATTTTATGATATTACTTGATATATATTATCTTCTATTTGAGTTGGCTGATGATACTTACTCAGTACCCGTGTTTGTACTGACCCCCTACTTTTATGTTTTCTTCTTTGTTATTTGTGAAATGCAGCAAACGTTCCATCGTCTTCAACTCAACAGTAGATCTAGCCAGTCTTCACTTCATCGGAAATTCAGGGTGAGCTAACGCGTCTAGCTTGGACTGGATCTTCTTCTTCAAGTCTTGATGCCTTGAACTTCCGGCATGGACTAGCTAGTATTTGTTTTAGCTTCTTAGACAGTTTTAGTTTAGCAATTTGAGATAGACGTTCTTGTGATGATGACTTCCAGATTTTGGGGATATTAATAATAGTTTGAATTGTTTTTATGAGTTTAAGTCTTCCGCATTATTTTCTGTTGATATACATTAAAATGTTAAAGGTTAGATTGGTTGGTTCGCTCACATAGGAGGGTAAATGTGGGTGCCAGTCGCGTCCCCGATTTGGGTCGTGACATAACAAGGTATTCGTTGTGTATTCTGATGCATCCCGATTGGGCTTGGGGTGTGTACTTATGCAACATTGGAAAGCAGTAGCCTATGCGTCTACAAAACTTAAGTGCATGAGAATAACTATCCAACTCATGATCTTGAGTTAGCGGCCGTGGTATTTTCCTAGAAAATATGGAGGCATTATTTGTATGGGGTCCATGTTGATGTGTAAGACGACCCCAAGATTCTTCAATATGTACTTCCTCAAAAAGAGTTGAATCTCCGACAGAGAGGGTGGTTGAAATTGTTGAAAGATTACGACCAATGTGGTTACTGATGCTCTAAGTAGTATTACCATGTTAGTGTGTCTCATGTAGAAGAAGCCAAGAAATACCTAGTGAAAGATGTTCATAGGTTTGCTAGACTAGAAGATTCTCCGAATGGTGGTTTTATGGTCCATCATAACTCTAAGACATACTTGGTGGTTGAGGTGAAGTCTAAGCAACACCTTGATCAACCATTAATGGAGTTTAAGGAGTCAGTGGTAGGTAAGCTAAATGAGTCACTCTCTTAAGGGGGGGTCTCTTGAGGTATCAAGGAAGGTTGTATGTTCCCAACAGAGATGGTTTGAGGAACTATATGCTTGAGGTAGCTCATGTGTCCCGTAACTCTATTTACCCGGGTTCTACCAATATGTATCATGACCTTAGGGAAGTGTTTTGGTGGCAAGGCCTAAAGAAAGACATAGTGGAATTTGTTGCAAAGCGTCCAAATTTGTAATACCTTCAAAATGAGTTAGGTGAATCTAGAGCCTAACATGTTTTTCATGATGTTCTAAGGCCATATAATGGTCTATAATGTGGTATTGAGTCAGTGTCTACATTTTAAGGTGATTTGGAAGTGAAACATCAATGGACGACTATCACATTCAACGACTAAGTCACCTATGTTCCTTATGTGTTGTTATGTTCCTATACGTGTATTTAATGAGTTAATGAGGTCATTATATGAGTTATTATAGTTTTAATAGGCAGTGTGTCAAGTTTTGAGAAGTTTGGAGGTCAAACGTCCAAGAACTTCCATGACGTTCAAAATTTTTTCCTTGAAATGACCTTGTGCGTCTTGGCATGTTTCATCAATTTTTACGTGTTCGTTTTGGATTAAATTGATGTCGGAGGTCCTAAACTTTTATATGAACATATTAGGGTTGGAAAGGTCTTGGCAAACATCCCCAACGACCATCCAAGGGTCCTTGAGGAAGTACCCAACCCAAGATCCAAAGCTGTCAAAACCAACCCAACTTACGGATGGCAGTCGACGACCCGTAGGGAGCAGCGTAGGTTAAAACTAAGGAGTGGGAGGATACCATACATACATACATACATACATATAATATATATATATATAGATATATATATATATATAGATATATATATATATATATATATACATATATATATATATATATATATATATTTATATATATTCAAGGAACAACCTCAGTCCCAAAAGACAGACTATCAGAATGGTCTGTTAGTTAGGAAACGGGCCGTTGATGGCCACTCGTTGGTTGGGACTGTATCTACGCAGCTTTACTGTAATGTCTAGGGGTGAATTGGTACCCCAAGTCCAAATAAGATAAATGGTGCTTACTTAGGGGTACTTTGGGTATTTTAAACAAGTTTATAATCCTTCAACACTTAGGAGAATTCATTCTACAAAATCAAAATCCAAAAATATCCTAGAAATTCTCTAGACAACTGTTGTAGACAAAACTCAAGGAAGAGCTTGTATTGGAGATTTTAGTGTTGACTCATCATTAATTTCATGGATTAGCTTCATTAAGGTATAGCTTTTTATCCTTGAAACTCTATTCATCAAGGAGTAAATTTTCAAATTTATTTTCAAAGCCTCGTAAAAGATGAGTTTTCTAAATTGAAATCTATCCATAGGTTCTTTCATTATAGGTTTTAAGGAATTTAATATTGATTGAATTGTTGTTAATTATATGATTTTAATATAATTACACATGAACCCATGTAATTGATGAACCCTAGTTTTAGACTACTTTATGGGTTAGGTGATATTATCTTAATGCTTATGAATTCTAGTGTAGTTTTTTATGGGCTATTGAATGATGTAATGATTGTATTCAATTGATTCATAATTTTTATTATATTTATAAATCTATATGAATTTCCATACATTAATAGATTATTGTGATAATTGTATTGAATTGATGTTCATGGCCATGGGTAAGGGTCTTATGGTATTGAATTGGATGCTTTATCTATGGATTAAAGTGTTGAGAATGGATTGGTGGTACACTGCCCTAATTCACTTTATTTTATGTTAATTAGAATTGAATTATCTTGTGATTGGTACGGTACACTTATGGTTGCGGTGCTATGTGCTTTACTTGCAAATTATGTGGCCTTGTTGGCATTACTTTATGTATTATAATGATCATGGCCGTGCCTTCAAAATACATGATGTATTATGATGATTTTTATAGTTGATTATGTGAATTATGATCATGTATACCTACATCCTAGTAATGTAAAAGTTTGATGTTGTTAGGTGATCATGTTAGACTATGACTATGTCCTTATTTGTATAGTCTTAGAGTTGATGCATAATTGTTCCTCCTGGACTACATGAGTCTATAATGGTTATATTGGTGATATTATAGTAATGTATAGGATGACATAAAGATGATAAGGTTTATTCCTATGTGCTTCAAAGAATGATATGTTATATGTAATAAAATAAAGTATGTTGTGTTTTGTTTTAGTAGATTTGTGTCCCTTATATAATACATGTATGAATGACATGTGAATATGAGATGTATTGACTAGTTAAGCTTAATGCACCCTTGTCATATATTAATGAATGCTATATGAGACCTTTAATGATGTTAAGAAGGTCATGTACGTGGAACCTTAAACCTAGTGGTAAGGTTATTAACCTTGAAGTCAAGAGTAATAATTGTATTCTTCTTTTATGAGTGATGGACTAAAGGTTGATTGGCTGTAACGACATCATATCATCCGTAGGAAAGTCATGATGACCTATCCTCTTCGTCATTGTAAAGTAGCCCTAGTGGACTTCTATTGTAGGGTGAATCTGATTGGGTTATGAACTATATGTGGAACCTCTTTATGTGATCCTTTAATGTCAATTACTCTATGAGAACAAACGCTAGCAGCGAGTGAGTTTGTTATGGAAGTATCTCTACTTGAGACAGAGCCTAGAGTACAATGTATCTCTACTTGAGAATGAGACTAGAGTACATAAAAGCCCTTTGTATTCCTTAACCCTGTGCTTACATAGGATGTGTCCTAGTTCTACCCTTGGAAAGTAGAACACCCTCATCAGCGTATGTTAGAACTCCGGATTCTATGTTTAGCTATCATGGTCTATGTCGATTATTGCCTATTCTCATCATATAGGATGGCTACTAGCATTAGAGATGTTCTATGAAGTTCAGGTGGTGGTATGGTACGTTATATAGACATTTTACAATAGGCTTTGAAGATGTTAGTGAGAGTCCCTAGGTCTTTTTCAAGATCATTACTTTAATTTCCTTATGTGATGAATGTCACTGAAATGAACTAATGAATGTAATGACTTATGTTAAGAAAGCCTGTTAAATGAATAAGTACTTATCTAGAGTAGTTAAATGTTGTCTAGTTAAGATGTGAAGGGGGCATAGAAATGGTCACTTCGTATCTTACCTAGATAAGTCTTAAGAATGAATCTAGTTGAGGAAGTTGGTTGATTATGTAGACATGATCTAAGCATTAGGTAATCTTGGAGATGTCAATCATGGACGTTATCTTCTTAATTTACTTGAATAAGCCTTTTGATAAACTTTGGAAGGGAGAATGTCATATTATATGTATTTTGTATTATTAAGTGAGAATGATTCTATCTTTGGTAGTCTTTACGATCTCTTAAGTGTGTATATAAGGGATTTTATGGGCGGCCTCTTCATAAATCAGTCAAGTGAACCTTAGAATCGTCTTTTGTAGGAGGATCTCATGTTCATGTGGTTGTTGTAGTGTAAGTGTGTGTATCTCATTATGGATGGTCTTAAGGATCATTTAGGTGTTCCTAGAGAGGGTGTATGGGCAGTCTCTATCTTACTTACTTAACTGAGTCTTAGGATAGTATTTAGTGAGAGGAATGCATGCTAGAAAGTATCCCTTGTGAAGTTCAGAAACTTCACTTTAACAGTGAAGCTCAATCATTGTAACTTGGCATGAGCTTACTCTAATATTGCTAAAAATGTGAATAATTATTTAAGTTATTTCTTATGTGTTTCTAAGGTGTTAAATGTTTTCCTTATTCTTATGATATGATATTTAATTCAAGAATATGGATATTTCTAATAAATGTCCGTTTGCATGATTTTATACATTATGTCAAACTTAGTTCATGTGTTTGTACTAATTACGTGCTTTTATCTATCTCTAAAGTTATTCGTAGGTAGAGGTGCTTTTTGATAGCTAAGCTTGGATTAGACGATCGTTCAAGAGAGTTGAAGTATTTCATCATTTGACTCGACGGCCTAGAAGTCTTTTATTTCTCTTATTGAAGTAATGTAATAGAGTTAGTAGTACTATATTTCTTTGTGTATGGGTCGTTTCCCAAGTATTGAGTCTAATATTTGATTAAATGAATTTAGTATTTCCTATGAGTTTTATATGAAATATATTTTAAATACATATAAAATGTTTGTGATAAATTTTATTCTGCACTACTTTACATATGTTTATATGTGATATACTATACGGAATGGCTTGTAAAAGACCTCCGGAGGTCAAGTACTCCGGTTGCAATCCGAGATCGACCCTAACTTCTAGGATGTGGTTTCAGATCGTGACAAGTTTTGTATCAGAGCATAGGTTATGAAAGTTGTCTTAGGAATCAAATACTCTCATCAAGTCAAATCTAGTAGAGGCTTGACTATCGGTGAGAGTCACGACACATCTATAGGTTGGAGGCTATAGGACAATAGAGTTTCCCTTTTTTTATACTCATATGTCGTGCCATAGAGTAAAAGTTATGAGTACTCTTTTCCTATGGTTTTCCTTGTGTTTCTAGGAATATTAATACGAGGAGGACACCAGCTAAGAGAGTTTAGGAGAATTATCTAAATGAGGATATTCCTACTCAAGTTGAGCAAGTTGAGCAAGGTGCTCAAGGTGCTAAGGTGATCAAGTCCCTATTGAAGGTTAAGGTAACGAGGTTCCGATGGTTCCCCAGGACATGACAAATGGGGAGATTAGATAGGCTTTGATTACTTTAGCCTAATCTTTGAGAACCCATGTGAATATTGTTATTGCACCTACAGTGAATATTCTGGAGAGCATTATGACATCGAGATTGAGAGATTTTGTGAGGATGAATCCTTCTATATTTCTTGTCTCTAAGGTGGGAGAGGATCCCCAAGAGTTTCTAGATGGAGGGTACAAGGTGTTGAGTGCCATGGGGGTGACTTCTAGAGAGAAGGCGGAGATGGCTTCTTACCAATTAAGGGAGGTTGTTCAAGTGTGGTACACTCAATGAAAATATAATAGGCCGGTTGAGTCAGGTCCTATTAGTAGGAGGAGTTCAAGAGGGCTTTCTTAAGGAAGTACTTTCCCCATGTGAGGAGGAAGGTGAAGGTTATGGATTTCATTGACCTTAGTCATAGTAAGGTGAATGTAGAAGAACCCAAACTTAGGATAAGCATGAGTATTTTGAAGAAGAGCATGAGGGATTTGAAGAAGGGAAAACTCAATAAGAAAGGTCAACCTGAGTGTCCCAAATCCAGATGGAACTAGTGCTTCAAAAGAGAAGCTTGGGATACGTAATGGTTCTCAAATTATTAAGCCTACTTTTTCTACTTGTAGGAAGAGGCATTATGGGGAGTGTCTAGCTGGTACCGGGAATTGCTTCGATTGTTGGTAATTAAGGACATAAGAGGAGAGATTGTCCTTTTTTGCGACTAAGAAGAAGGAAGGCCAAGCAAGTTCCTCCAAAAACATTGGATGATGATGATGATGGTAAGTTCTTGTATTTCTCTCTAGTGTTATGAGTTCCTTCTAAGTTGGGGAGTATGGTCATTAAAGGAGTTTTAACGATTCTCTTATCTATTCTATTCAACTCAATCTTGAGAGTAGAAAGTCACAGAAGTATGTTGCTTGTGCTTTGTGTTTAGAAGTCTTCTTGAAATTGAATTTCATTGATTTCTTGAATTGTGTATTTTATGAAGTTTTGATTATGTTGTAAAATGTTTTTATATGATTTTATTATGAATTTTAGCATGTTTCCATCATGAATTGCCTAAAGGTTGTATTTTTGAAAAAATTGCATAATTCACTGTAATGAAGTACCTTCTCACTGTAAGATTTTTCAAATATTTGACTAATTCATTCTTTGGTCAAAAAATTTTGTAAGGTTGTTACAAATGATGTATATGATCATATTATTGAATATAAAATGAGTTCTGTTATTTCGAATAAAGGATGTGAATTTTATGGCATGATGAGTGGTAGAATTCATTCTAGTTTCTTCTTGTATTGTTTATCTCTTGATTATGTGAAATTGATGTTTTCCAAGATTTTGGTATTTCATAATGTATTTTATGTTATGTTCATGAGCTTGTAAGTTGATCATCTACTGTTGAACGTATTCGAAGAGTGGCAAGTGTCATTCGAGGACGAATGTTGTCCAAGTGGGGGAGATGTAATACCTCAAAAATTACTTAGGTGAAGCTAAAGAGTAACATGGTTTTCATGAGATTATAAGATCCTAAAATGGTCTATAATGTGGTATTGAGGAATTGTCTAGAGTTTTAGGTGATTTGGACGTGAAACGTCAAGGGACGACTAACACGTTCCACGACTAAGTCACATATCTTGCATCATGTGTTGTTATATGCCTACACGTGTGTTTAATGAGTGAATGAGGTCATTATATGAGTTATTATAGTTTATATAGGCAGTCTGTCAAGTTTCTTGAATTTTGGAGGTCAAACGTTCAAGAACGTCCATGACATTTGAAAGGTTTGCCTTGAAACAACCTTGTGTGTCTTGGCATGTTTCGTCACGTTTTACGTGTTTGTTTTATATGATATTCATGTGAAAGGTCCTAAAATCGTATACGAAAATATTCGGGATGGAAAACTCTAGGAAAACATCCCGAAGGACCCAACCAAAGAGCAAAAGCTGTCAAAACCAACCCAACCTACGGCTGGCAGTCGATAACTTGTGGGTCAATCGACGACCCGTAGGTGAAGGGAGTAGGTTGAAACTTAGGTGTGGGAGGAGAGAATCCAAATACCAGTCTTATTAACAAACCACGGACTAATAGAATGGTTCATTGGTTGGGAAACGGGTTGTCGATGGTCACTCATTTGTTGGGACTGTTTTCGGCGCAGCTTTACTGTAATGTCGAGGAGTGAATCGGTAAATTCACCACACGTCCAAATAATAGAAATTTATGTTAATTAGGGGTACTTTAGAGATTTTAAACATGTTTATACGCCTTAAACACATGAAAAAATACATTCTTCAAAATCGAAACACATAAATATCCTAGAAATTCTCTAGAACTCCGTTGAAGCCAAAACTCAAGATTGGATTGGAGATTTGAGTTCTGATTCATCATTAATTCCGAGGATTGTATTCATTAAGGAATGGTTTTCATACTTTAAATTCTATTCATCAAGGAGCTAATCTTCAAAGTGATTTTCAAAGTCTTCTTCAAAGATGAGTTTTCTAAATTGAAATCTATCCACGGGTTCTTGCATTAAAGGTTTTAAAGCATTGAATATTTATTGAATTGTTCTTAATTAGATGATTTTAAAATAATTAACCTATGAACCCATGTAATTGATGAACCGTAGTTTTTGACAATATTATGGGTTAAGTTATATTGTCTTAATGCTTATGAATTCTAGTGAAGTTTTCTATAGGCTATTAAATGATTTAATAATTGTATTCAATTGATGAATAATTGGTTTTAAATTGATAATTCTATATTTAATTGACTTAGATTCATAGAGTGGTGATAATTTTATTGAATTGATGTTCATAGCCTTGGGTAAGGGTCTTATGGTATTGAATAGGATGATTTAGCTATGGATTAAATTTTGAGAATGGATTGGTCGTACTCTACCCTAATTCTCTTTATTATATGTTAATTAGACTTGAATTATGTTGTGATTGGTATGTCCACTTATAGAGGCAGTGCTATGTTCTTTACATGCAAATGATGTTGCCTTGTCAGCATTACTTTATGTATTATGATGATCATGGCCTTATCGGCAAACTACTTGAAGTATGATCATATCTACCTTCATGATAGTAATGTGAACGTTTGATGTTGTTAGGTAATCATGTTAGACTATGACTATGTCCTTATATGTGTATCTTAGAGTTGTTGCATGATTGTTCCTACTTGACTATATGAGTCTATAATGGTTATATTAATGATTTTATAGTAATGTATAGGATGACATAAAGATGATAAGGGTCATCCATATGTGCTCTAAATAATTATATGCTATATTTAATAAAGTAAAGTATGTTTATCTTGTTTTGGTAGACTTGTGTCCCTTACTTGATACATGTATAAATGGTATGTGAATATGAGATGTCTTGACTAGGTAAGCTTACTGCACCCTTTTTGTGTATGAATGAATGATATGTGATACCTTTAATAATGTTAAGAAGGTCATTTATGTGGAACATTAGACGTAGTGGTAAGGTTATGAACCTTGAAGTCAAGAGTCCTAATGGTATCCTTCTAGTATGAGTGATGGACTTAAGGTTGATTGGATGGAACGACATCATATAATCCTTAGGAAAGTCATGATGTGCTATCCTCTTCGCCATTATAAGGTACCCCTAGTTAAACTCTTTGATTGGGTTATGAACTAGTTATTGAACCTGTTCATGTGATACTTTAATGTTAATTACTCTATGGGAACAAAGGCTAGGACCGAGTGAGTATGCTATGGGAAGTAGCTCTACTTGAGACGGAGACTAGAGTACAATGTATCTCTACTTTAGAATGAGACTAGAGTAAAAAATCCCTTCATATTCCTTAACCATGTGCCTACATGGGATGTGTAATTTCTAGAAAATGTACTTGACTAGTGAAGAGCCTATTAGGTTTTTAAGAATATGTATTGGGGTACATACGCATCCCAATGGCTAATATTCAGTAATATTGGGCATGTTAGAGAATATTGGCTTAAGGGTGTTAGACAATTTCTATGTATTAAGATATACTTTCATGCTCAAATGCCCCAATCCAATCTTGTTTAAGAATTTTTCCTAAAATGAAGACCATAAGCTAAAATATTTTATTTCATAGCTTACACACATTAGGTACGAGGAATCCAAGTGTCAAGTCTACGTACCATAGAAAATGATCATTTAAAATGATTATGTTGATTAAGCAGTGCCCAAGGACATAGTGAGGTTCCTTGGATAAGAAATACGCAGCAATACATGTGCAATCACATGTGCTAACTAGCCAAGAGACAAGCAACCAAGCCTAACCAAATTTGGTTAGGGCAGTTAGCTGGAAGGCGCACGCACGGGTAAAGCCATGTGGGGCCTGGCTTCCTTACAAACTCTAGGATCTAACTAACTTACCTAACTAACTAAATAATCTAGGACTAACTAAAATAAAGTAACTAGTGTGCCCAAAATCCTAAGACCTAACCGGGTGACACTATCCTAGTAACTAACTCAAGAAACATCGTGGTACCTATCATAAGATGGTCCAAAGGGGTTGATTATGGTCCTAATGACTTAGTGGTACTTTAGTAATTACCCTAGCTCATTTAATTAATTAAATTAGCAACTTAATTTAATTGATTAAAATTCAAGGTCAATGTATAAACCCTAGGAAAATTTTAGATTTGGCTAAGTCATATGTTCTCCTATTTTTAGTCAATTTAGAAGGGAAATTCTGGTAATTAGCTAATTCATTTATTTAATTAAGTCAATTAGTCCAAATTGAATTAGTCATATTCAGTTACTAAGACTTTGACTCACTATTAATCATTAGAAAATCTACAACTGAAAAACAGTGAACAATCTAAGAAAAACCTTACGCGATTTCAAGGCAGTCCTTTCAAGGTTTTCGTGCAAAGTACAAGGTGATCTTCGTAGATTCAATTCTACAGTAAGGTATGGGTTTTCTCTATTGGATTCCATTCCTCAAGAGTATTTTCAAATATTTTTGAATTCAAGAAAATCGAAACTAGGGTTGTCCCAATGAATCGAATGTTCATCTCCCTAGTTCTCCCTATTTCCAATTATAGTTGTATGTAAAATTCAAATCTCGAGCATATTATTTGTTTGTGGTGCTAACTGATCATTATGTGTAGGTTTCTATGATTTGATATTGTCAAATCAGACCTATCAGTTAGATCCGTATGATTATAGTATTATTTACATGAGATAAGAAATGTTTTAATGCCACTTGTATTTAAGAAGATGAAATTGGTAAAAGTTGTCTTGTTTAAAATGAAGATTTAGATTATTATAATATGTGAAAGTTTGGCTTATGCCAATAAAATGGTCAACAATATTATTTCCAAATATGTAATTGAATTGACTATTATTAGTCAAACCAATCCTATATGGACAATGTAAATTATGATGTCTTTTGTGAGGCCAAATATATGTTAAAGCTTGACTTGAGATGTAACTCAATGAACTCATAACAGTGGGTATGCCAATGATTAGGACAAGTCCTAATATACCCTATCTAAATGAACTTGTGAACATAATAGTACATTGAGTAAGTCATTAAAACTTTCATAAAGAATGGTACAAGACTACCAAAGAATGTTGTACACGATAAAGTGAGTAATGACATAACTAAAAGCTTATGAGTTATGAAATCGTCATAGACTGGGGTGTTAAAGGAAGTGAAGTAAGTCTCACTTTCACCTAAGCAATTATGTAAAAGATACTAAAATAAAGGGTGTTAGAAATCGTGAGACAAGTCTCATTCAGACCATAATGATAATGTAAGACTTAAGTTCACATTCATCAAAGTAAAGAAAGGGATGACAACAAAACCATTGAGATAAACATGCCTCATACTAGAAGCAAGCTTCCATAATTCATGAGTCAACTCTAAAAGATGTAAAGTACAAGAAATTGAGCAAAGCATCGATAGACTAGCAATGAGCTTGTGCAAGAACATGTAAGCCTCATGAGATGATACTACCACTAAGGTGGATAAGAGTGTTTGAAATCTCCTAGTCTTTGAACTATGTTTCCAACATAGGTACTAGCCAATGGATTCCACCAAAGAGTGCGAGGTAGTATTTGGTTTCACTTTGTGCGGTGAACCACCTCTCTTCAGTGTTTTGGGGAAGACACTGGATTTCATGTTTAGCTCACATGATCTATGTTGGTTAAATGCTCTAGATTCTGTTTCACTTTAGCTTTCCAAACGCACCTTCACCTATGAATCACTTTAGAGATCGATAAAAGCATGGAATTAGTACAAACAAATGTACTAAGTATGGTATAATGCATAAAACTCATGAAAATGGACATTTATTGGACACGTGCATTTTCTTGACTTAAATTTCATATCATAAGCATAAGAATAATATTTAACACCTTACAAACACATAAGAAATCATTTAGACAATTATTTACATTTTTAGCAACATTACAGTAAACTCATACCAAGTTACAGTGAACAAACTTCACTGTTACAGTGAAGTTTCATAACTTCACAAAGATACTTTCTGGAATGCAATCCTATCACTAAAAGGTATCCTAAGACTCACTTAAGTAAGACATAGAGATATCTATCATACACTCTCTCTAGGAACACCTTAATAATCCTTAAGACCACCTATAATGAGATATACACACTTACAAGACACCAAGCACATGAACGTGAGATCCTCCTACCAAAGATGATTCCATGTTTTACTTGAGTGGATTGTTAAGCGACCGTCCTTACAATCCCTTACACACGCACTTACGAGATCCTATAGACTACCTAAGATAGAAGAATTCTACCTTAATACAACAACATACATATAATATGTAATTATCCCTTCAAAAGGTTATCAAAAGACTTACTCAAATAAATCAAGAAGATAACGGCCACGATTGACCTCTTCAAGATCACCTAAATAATCCTTAAGACTACCTAAGGCTTAAATCATGTCTAAATAATCAACCAACTTCCCTAACTAGAGTCATTCTTAAAACTTATATAGGTAAGATACGAAGTGACCATTCCTATGCCCCTTTACACCTTAACTAGACAACCCTTAACTACTCTAGATAAGTATATATATATTTAACATGCTTTATTAACTTAAGTCATTACATTCATTAGTTCATTTAAGACTCATTCATTGCATAAGGACATTCTAGTAATGGTCTTGAAAAAGACCTCGGGACTCTCACTAACATCTCCAAAGCCTATTGTGCAATTTATAGATAGTGTCTCATACCACCACCTAAACTTCATAGAACTTCTCAAATGCTAGTAGGTATCCCACATGATCAGAATAGTAAATAACCGAGATAGACCACTCTGTGTAAACATGGAATCTGGAGTTCTAACCTACTCCGACGAGGGTGTTGTACTTGTTAAAGATAGAACTGGATACATCCAATGTATGCACATGGTTAAGGAATACGAAGGTCTTACTCTGTACTCCATCCTCATTGTTTAACTTGAGCTACTTACCTTATCATACACACTCGGTGCTAGCCTTTGTTCTCATAGTGTAATTTACATTAAAGGATCATACAAAGGGGTTCCATATGAAGTTGATAACCCAATCACATTCACCCTACCAAAGAGGTCCTCTAGAGCTACCGTACAATGGAGACAAGGATAGATCATAATGAATTTACTAAGGATGATATGATTTCGTTCCATCCAATCAAACTTAAGTCATCCTTATTACATTAACGATACCATTACGTCTCTCGACTTCAATGTACATAACCTTACCACTATGTTTAAGAATCCATGTACATGACCTTCTTAACATCATTTAAGGTCCCACATATCATTCATTCATACATGACAACGGTGCACTAAGATTACCTAGTATGTATCAAGTAAGGAACACAAGTCTACAAAAACAAGACACAACATACTTTACACGTATGTAACCTTTAGCATGTCATTCTATAAGCATATAGTGACAACCAACATCATATTTAATTCATCCTATACACTACATTGACATAATAAATATAACCATTATAGACTCATATAGTCAAGTAGGAATAATCATGCATCAACTCTAAGACTACACATACAAAGACAAAGTCATAGTCTAACATGATCAGCTAACAACATCAATAGAAGAACATATACTTTTACATAATCACAAGTAGATGAACATGATCATACTTCACAGAAATCACAATAAAAATCATCATAATAATTCAAGTAGTTTGCCGACAAGGTCATGATCATCATAAAACATTAAGTAACGCCAATAATGCCACATTTATTGCAAGTAAAGCACATAGCACTGTCACCATAAATGGACCATACCAATGAAAACGTAATTGAAGTCTAACTAGTATAAAATAAAGAGAATTAGGGCACCCTACCACCAATAAATTCTCACAAATTCAATTCGTAGATAAATCATCCAATTCAATACCATAAAGACCTTACCCATGGCCATGAACATCAATTCAATACAATTATCACAATAGTCTATGAATATAAATCAATTCAATATATATTTATCAATCTGGGACAAATTTGACAACACTTGAATGCAATTCTTACATCATTCAATAGTCCATTGAAAGCTACACTAGAATTCATAAGCATTAAGTCAATATTACTTAACCCATAAAGTACTCAAAAACTAGGGTTCATCAATTATATGAGTTCATAGATTAATTGAATTAAATTAATATAATTTATAAAATCAATCAATATTCAATGTTTTAAAACCTTTATTGGAAGAACTAATGGATAGATTTCAAGTTAGAAAACTCATCTTTTGATTAGCTTTGAAAATCACTTCGAAGATTGTCTCCTTGATAGAGTTTCAAGGATCAAACCATACCTCAATTATTATAAACAACCAATTTGATGAATAATCACCACTAAAATGTCCAATCCAAGCTCTTCCTTGAGTTTGGCTTCAATGGAGTTCTAGAGAATTTATACGATATTTTTTGGTTTTGATTTTGAAAAATGATTTCTCCTTAGTTTTTAAGTGTTATAAACATATTTAAAATACCCATATTATCCCTAAGTAACCAACCAAATTCATATTTATACGTGCGGCAAATTTCCATTTCAACCCCTTTCGCTTACAGTGAACTGCGCAGGAACACAGCTCATAGACGGTTACCAAAGACTTGTCGTTTCCCAACCAACAGACCATACTATTGCTCGTGGTTTGGGAGAGGCTTTTCCTTGGATTTGGCTTCTCACATACATGAGTCCTGACCCACAACTCGCATCGACGGGGCGTCGACAGGACAACCAACTGTCTACTGCCTTCGTCGTTTGAGACTGTTTTGGACAATCTTGGATCTTGACAAGGGTCCTTCCTCAAGGACCCTTTGTTGGTAATTGGGGATATTTACCCAAGAGTGTATAACCCTTATACAATTATATGACCTCCCATATCAATTTCATCCAAAAAGAACATGTAAAACACGACGAAACAAGCCAACACACACAAGGTCATTTCAAGGCAAAACTTTCGAACATCATGGACGTTCTTAGACGTTTTGACCTCCAAACTCAATGTGACACACAGCCTATAAAAACAATAATAACTCATATAATGACCTCATTAACTCATCAAATTTACATATAGGCACATAACCAAACATGAGGCACGTAGGTGACTTAGTTGTCGAACGTCTTAATCGTCCTTTGACGTTTCACTTCCAAATCACCTAAAACTCTATACATTGCCTCATACAACATTATAAACCAATTTAGGACCTTATACCCTCATGAAAAACATGTTAGGCTATAGATTCACCTTACTCATTTTTGAGGTATTACAAAATCCTTGATAGACAAATAAAGAAGTTAAGGAACAAAGAGGTGGCTTCCGTAAAGATTTTATGAAAGAATCACCTAGTTGAGGGTGCAACATGGGAGGCCGAGGCCGACATGAAATCCCATTATCCTCATCTATTTGATAACTAAGGTTAGTTATTCCTACTTGTAGTAAATATAATAAGTTTATTTAAAGTTCCCTCGATTTTCGGTTAAGTTGTGCAAAAATGGATGTTACAGTGAATCACAATGAACTTTATGCCTAAAAAGGAAAAATATTTCTTTTTACTTGTCGTGAGTTTATGTTGTGAATTTTTATATATTTTGATTTCATGAATTATGTTGAGCATGTTGATATGTGTTGAACAAAGCTTTGGCATAATGAATAAGCATGAAATGAATGTTGAACTCTTATGTGTTGAAAAATGATTTTTTGGGTTGAATTGTGTAAAAGGTTATGTGGTTATATTTATTTTGAGTGTAACTCATATTTTCATATGTTGTTTTTTGTAAGGCTGATAGTCTTGAGTCTATTCCTTCCTTTTTAAAATTTTTTATGTTATTCGGGGATGAATTTTCCTAAGGGAGGATAATATAATACTCTCAAAGTCTAAATCCTAATCTAGAGCCTAACATGAGAGTCTAAGATATGTAACACTGTTTTAATGACAATTATATTGTATATAAGTCATATAGGAAGTTCTAGAATCAAAACGTCAATGAATGTCCATGATATCTGGAAACTAGTTCAAGAGGTGCTAGCGTACCTTAACCTATTTGACTACGTTTTAAGTGTCGTAAAATGATAAAATTTTGTGGTGAGGTGTATAACACGTAGTAAAGTTAATTTATAATGGAAACTTCTCGGTATGACTCCCCAAGGATAAACCAGAGTCCCTTGAGGAGGACCGTTGCAAATGTGGCTAAAAGCTGCCAAAAGGCAGTGTCCAACGGCAGATTGCAGGCGACGGCTCATGCTTAAATCGATGGGGAATCCATGTCCACCATCGATGGTCACTCATACAATTTCTAGGGAATTCATTTTGGACACTCTCTAACCAAATGATGATTGCATAGGACGGTGTGAAAATTGATCGTCGTTTAATAAACGGGCCATTGGTCGTCATCTCGTCTGTCAAGACTTTTTTTGCTGCACGTTTTTAAGTTAGTAGAATTAGTTTATTAGGTGGTTAATTAGTTAGGGGTTAAGGGAGTTTCTAATTAAGTTAGTTAAATACCCATATAAAGACCCTAATCTACTTAACTAACCTAACCCTCATAACTTCCCAAACCCAAATTGCTCTTTCTTCTCTCTTCTTTCTCTCTACCAACGAAACACCATTGAAGAACAAGAAAAAAGTGGGTTATAGGGATACTAAGGATCAATTTTTTCCATCAAACTTCATCAATTAATAAGGTATGGGATCTCTTTCACCTTTTGGATCTCTTTCCCAAAAGGGTTCCTTCATATTGATTTCAAAAGTATGAAATTCAAGTGGGTTTACTTCAAATACGAAATTGATCTTGTGAATTGCTTTATTTTTGATTACTCCTTGTTATCATGAGTAGATTAACATGTTTTATGGTATATAATAGCATAATAATTCTTGATGCATTGCCCTAGTTTGTGGAAGATGACCTTTTTCCCTTAACGCTAGGTTATGATCTTGAATTGAATTATATAACATTGACTCAATTGGCTTGTTTAGTGTGTTAATTACTATCCTATGTTGTTATCATGCTAATTATGAGTAGATGGTGACATATTGTAATCCAATTATGTTAGTTCTTGAGTAATTTACCTAGGTTGTGATTAGAAATTAACCTTACCTAAGTCTCTTATTCTAGGCTATAAACTAATGATGGATTGTTGTATAATGATTCAATTGGCTTCATTATTATGTTGGTTTCTATTGTGTCATGATATCATACCATTGTTGGGTTGAATTGGATGGTTAATGGTAAGATCTTGATGATGACATTGTGAAGGAGATTGGGTAAGTCCTTTAATCTCTATTCTAAACTTCAATTATGATTAAGTGATGATGTTGTATTAAAGTATACCTTATTTTAAGATTGATAAGGTTGGTATGATGTTGAATTGAAATGTCTTGAACTACCAAATGTGAGTTGCTGTCTAAGATGTATATGTTATGAGAATGGTAATAACTTACAATATGCCTTATTATGATATGATATGTAAATGTGCTAACCTCACATGTGTGAATTGTAATGAAAGGACAATACTCATGCATATTTTTTTTAGATAAGATGATGATGATTATATAAGGGATATACCCTATTACCTACATTAAGCTATTATGATTGATAAAAGTATTAAAGACATTAAAAAAAGATACACTATCTTAGCACTGAGTGAACTAAAGTGAGGAGTGTCCCTTCTAACATCCGAAGGTAGGATCACTAATGTACTCATATGATTGGAGACTATAATGAATTTAGCATAAAGAGGGTACAATTATATCTCCTATTTCTTGAACTATGTTCTCCCATATGAATACTAGTTAGTTGATCCACCTAGATGCTATGTTCATGTTTTAGTACTACCTTTCCAAGTAGTTTGCCTTCCTTCGGTGTAGGTTTTCATGACATCGGATTCCACATTAGCACATGTGGTCTATGTCGGTAAAGGCAAGATATTTACGAAAGGTAAAATGAACTAAAAAATGAACTCTAACTAGGATGACCTAAGGGGTTTTGCTTAGTCTAGGTAGGGGTATGGGACACTACCTATACATTGCACTAGATAGCCTTAAGGGAAGTCTTAGGAGGATGTTCCTATATATGTATATGCTTATAAATGTAAATGATATGTATACAATGATCTTGCATTTTGATGATACTACATGATGTTGGTTTCACTTATAACATGTGTCTGGTCTCTATTGCTAAACTATGATGCTAATTACTCTTATGATATGCTATGTAAATGTGACATTGTTTATGGTTCTTGTTGGGTTTACTTGATCGAGTAAGGTTATGGAGCTTCGCTTTGTTATTACACTAGTGAACTTAATTAGGGTTCATGAATAATGGTCTTGCTTTATTTATGATGTTATGAACTCCTATCCATGCTTGTTGATATTATAACTTAATGATAGAGTCGTCTTGATTATGTGCTCAATTATGCTGATATGCATGTTGAATTTACTATACTTAGTAATGTTGGTCTTGTGGGGTACATGGTCTTGACTTAATGAATATGTCTTATTAATTTGTATGGTTTCTTGAATGTGCATAAGGCTTTTCAAAGTAAATTGCGTACTTTATTGAAATGTCACTCTTTAGCATGATTTTATGTTCTGTGTGCTTATGGTCTCAAACTTAGTACAAGTGATGTGCTAATACCATTTTCTCCCTTTTCCCCAACATTTTAGGTTCCGGTCATTAAAGGCTTGTGACGACATTTGAAGGAAGACTTGGGTTCTCATTCTCCAAGGTGGGTAAGTCCTTACTATTTCAAGGACAATGTCACTTTCTAGCATTGGATGTTAACTAGTCTTAAAGACAATATGTTTATTTCCTTTCATTTGATTACTAAAGATTGTAGAGCCTAAATGTGGCTTTTGTTGTACTAATGTATGGGTTATGCCAAATTTTTATGCTCTTTTTAGATGGTTATCAGATGGGACCTTCGGTTTAAGACTAAGATATATCAATCATATATATATATATAAATATATATATATATATATATATATTATATATATATATATAATATATATATAGAGAGAGAGAGAGAGAGAGAGAGAGAGAGATAGAGAGAGAGGTGTGTGTGTGTGTGTGTCTGTGTGCGCGTGCAATAAAAGTACAAGACTTATTAATCTTCTTATACGAAGGGACTATGTATTCTCGATATGACTATATTATGTGTATGTGAAAGGTCTACGTAAACCTCATTATACATTGAACAAAAGTTTTAAATTTTCCACATTTTTAACCAATAATTATCATGATGTAATCTAAGAGGCTAGTCTAAGTCCTCGATGAGGATGACGACGCCGGTTACATCTGGGGGTGCTCCCCGAATATGATAGAATACATGTTTAGGCTTTCAGAAACTGAAAAAACGATGATTATGCATGTACCCTAGTTGCTCAATATGATGTGTGCCGTGGGGACAAGCCTTACCTTGTGAACTAAAGATAAATTATGGTGAAAAGCCTTATATTGTGATCTAAGGATATATTATGGTAAAAATCCTTATCTTGTGAACTAAGGATACTTTATGGTTCAAATTCTAGTTTGGTGCTTTATATGCTTTTTAATGGCCCTATTGTATGTGTACATGAATTGGAATAGAGAAGCATGAGTCAAACGTAATGGGACGTTTAAGTATGGATAATTACATGTTATAAACTATAAATTGATTTTGTTACTATGTGAGTGTTCATTATGGGTGTAATAATGATAGTGGTTGAATTGGATCGGGTGTAACATTTTCGCACATACATTGGACCGGGTGTAACGTTCCGATACATACATTGGATTGGGTGTCATGCTCGAACACATCGATTGGATCGGGTGTCACGTTTTGACACACAAATATATATTAGATCGGGGGTCACGTTATGAATATAACATCTTGTAATTTGAATTAACTAAGAATAATATAAGAAACCAAGAATAATCATTTTTGGAAATAAGGAGGGAAATCTGGAAAATTTCCAGCTTTCAAAAGTGAGTTTTATTCATTTACAAACGGTCATAACTTCTAGCTCAAGAGAAGTTTGGATGAATTTTATATGGTTCAAAGACCTTGGAAAGATCTTTACAACGCCTCCAATTTCGCAAAAAATATGATGTCGTATGAGGGAGATTTGACTTTCGGAAGTTGGGTTGTTGAGCATAGGAAAATCCTATTCGAATTTTAGTAAGGGTGAAGTTGTCTTTTCACCCTATTATTTCCTAATTCATTATAAGGTTATTTTACGGGTAAAACCAAGTCCCAGTATAGTTTTTAAAAAATATTAGAACGCTTAAGGCTTTGAATAAAAGAGAAAAGAAGAGGAAGATCAAGAATTGTCCAACACTGTCAAGATCGTTGCGTGGTTTTCATCAGTGGTGATCTCTCTCGAGGTATGTAAGATCATTCGGTGTTGGTTACTTTATCCCACACCCCAATTTGATTCAATACAGCAAATTAAAGTTTATTTGAATGAAAATCTTGTAGTTCTTGATGAAAAGTTGTAAAGTTCTTGTTTGTTGATATATGGTTGATCTCTAGTAGATTTGATTCATGTTTCTGGACTGTTTTTTAGTCTAATCTATTCGGTAATGAAGTATTTGGAGATCCTAAGTGTTTGGGGTTGGCTCCATGGGAGTTCAGAAGAGTAAGAATTGAAAATCGTAGAAGAAACGTTGGAAATCCCGTATGACAAGCTTTGGGGCGCCGCGCCTGCCAGAGCCCCTCAGGGAAGCCTCTGTCTGACAGGTGTTGGCGCGTTGCGCCTATGAGAGCACCCCAAACCAAGGTCTGTCCGAAATGCCCTTGCGCCCCACACCTCTTAGAGCGCCAAAACCCCCTAAAGACCCCATTCTTTGTGTCACAACTGGAATCTAGACCCCATATGAGACCGGCGTCGTTAACATCTCAGAGGTCATAGACAAGTCTCTTCTTACCTTTCATCACAATCATATACTTAAATTTGTGGAAAATTTAGAACTTTTAAAAAATTAATGAAGTATACTTAGACTGCATATAATTACTACATAAGAGTGATATACTACGGCTCAAACTGAACAACCATCTATAATAGATTAAACAATTGAAATAAAGAATTCATAATATAATAATAGTTTGCCAAACGACGTTATTACAAAGCTTTGAACAACTGTTTGAAAGGAAACACTAGGGAAAACATCAACTACCTATGTCTAATATACTAAATGTAGAAAGCAAATGCAGCATCCTCGAACTCAAAAGGACCAACCAAAGGTCTAGAGATACTAGTTTGAACCGATTTAACGAATCTTCAATACTCTGCAAGAACCTGCACCCATAAAAATAGTAATAGTATAGGGGTTATCACACACTTGTACTAAGTATGGGTGCATGCACAAAAACACATAAGGACTATACATTATCACGAAAAGCTCTTCCTGTAGCAATATGTTGTTTCTGGAAAATGAAGTCACTATACATTCCTAATTGTGAGTTATTAAGTTTTTTTCTTATAAGCCAATCTTTTTTGGTTATGCCCCTTATTTGATAATTTACCTAATATAAGAAGTCATTATAAGCCAATATTTATTTGGATACGCCCATTATTTGATCATTTGCACAATGTGAAGATGCTGGAGCATATATCATTATTGGTATAAGCCAAAAACATTGTTAAAACTTCATTCTTATCAATCACTGATGATTTGATATACATAAGCTCTTGCTTTATTAGTTCACTTTGAAATTACATTTTTTTTTCTTTCTTACTTTCTTAAAGAAATTTTTAGCATTAAGATCATGTCAGCTAACATGAAATTCAATGTCTGCCCCACACCGAAAAGGGGTGATTCACCAATCAAAGTGAACCTAGATCATGTTATTTAACATGAAATCCAGTCTCAGCCACACACTGATAAGGGGGTTTTCATCGCCTAAATTGAAACCAAGTCCAGTGTCTTCCCCACACCAAAAAGAGGTGGTTCACGGCTAAAGTGAAACCTAATGCGTACTTTGAGCATTAACCAACATAGATCATGTGGTCAAAACATTAAAAAAAAAACCAGTGTTTTCCCCATACTAAGATAGGTGGTTTTACCGGATAAAGTGAAACCGCATACTACCTAGCTCCCTTAGGTGGAATCCACTTGTTATTTCCTATGATAGTAACATAGTTCGAAGACAAGGAGATTATTTGAGTCTTTTATCCACCTTCGTGGAGCCTCATCTCATGAGGCTTACATGTGCTTGCATGAGCTCATTGCTAGTCTATCGGTGCTTTGCTGAATTTCGTTTTCTTGATAACTTTAAGAGTTGACTCAAAAATTATGGAAGCATGCTTCTAGTTATGAGGTTTACTTAACTCTGTGGATGACTTGTCATCCCTTTATTTACTTGATGAAATGTGAATTTAACCCTACATTATCATCTTGGTGTTAACGAGACTTGTCTCACGATTAACAACACCTTCTAATGTGAGTATCTTTAACATAATTGTCTAGGTGTAAGTGAGACTTGTCTCACTTCCTTTAACACCACATTCTGGTCACTTTCATAACTATTATGCTTTTAATTATGTTATTACTCACCTTATCGTGTTCAATGTCATTTGGTAGCTTTATACCATTCTTTATGAACGTAATAAACTTTGTTCAATGTACTTACTATATTCATAGTTCATTTTGATAGGGTATGTTGGGACTTGTCCCAGTTATTTGCATACGCTTAGTTATGAATTCAATGAGTTACATTGATCATGCTTAATTTGGTTTAACATAGTCATTATCCAATTCTATATCATATTTTGTAAATAACATAGTAAGCCAATTCTATTTAACATTTTGGACATAACATTGTAAGCCAATTTATTGGCATTAGCTAAACTTTCACTAAACAATTGTCGTGTCATCCATATTAGCCAAGTCAATCAATTTCATGAATATACTATAGTGATTATCATTATCTTAAGCAAGTCGACATTTACAGTAAACTAAACTTTATAACCGACTTATATCAAACTTCATATTCTCGAACACAATTAGGCACTACAACATTTTTTATCTCATATAACTAATACCCTAATCATACTAATCAAATCTATACGCCTCATTAGACATTAAAAATCAAGGAACCTACACATAATGATAACTTATCACCACATACCAACAACATGTTTGAGATTACAACGACATAATATTAGGATCAAAAACAAGGATAATTAAGGAGATGGACGTTAAACAATGTCACTGGGAACAACCCTAGTTTTGATATTCTTGAATTCATAATATGTTTGAAAAGCCTCTTGGAGAAAGGAATACAAGATATAGAACACATACCTTATGTAGAATTGAATCTACGAAGATTACCTTGCACCAAAACCTTGAAGAATACCTTGAAAATGCCTAAGAAAACTTTTGGCTTTCTACGTTTTGCTTACTATCTTTGAGTTGCGTTTCTAAGTGAATAATCGTCAGTTCTAGGGCTTAGGAACTGATATAGAATAATTCAACTTTATACTAATTAACTTAATTGATAAATAAATTATCTAATTACTAAACACCCCTCTTAAATTGACTAGACATAGGAGAACATTTGGCTTAGTCAAATCTGAAAATTGGCTAAGGCCTCGGCTTAGATTGTGAATTTTCATTTATTAATTAAGTTACTAATTTAATTAATTAAGGGACCTAGGGTAATTACTAAAGTATCCTAAGTCATTAGGACCATAACTAACCCTTTTGGACCATCCTAGGTTAGGTCCGAGGATATTTCTTTAGTTGTTAATCGGTTAGTGTCACTCGGTTAGATCTTAGGATTACTTTCAATATAGATAATTCATTTTTGTTTGTCCTAGGTTAATTATCTAGTTAGGTCAGTCAGTTAAAGTCAAGAGTTTTTTAAGGAGTTAGGCCCCACAAGGGGGGACCAGTTCGCACGCCTGCCCCTAACCACCTAACCGAATTTGGTTAGGTTAGTCGTGTGGTCCCCCTTGGTCGGTTACACATGTGCTTGCACATGTGTTGCTTCCCACTTTACCAACAATGCATTTCTATTGTTGGACTTGGAAAGTTCACTCATTGTCCAAGGATCGTCACTATCTCCTTAGACACTGCTTAATCTACATAATTATTTTAATTGGGCATGTGCTATGGTGCCTAGGCTTGACACATGGATGCCTCGTACCCTATTTGGGAGTTAAGGAAAATCATTTTAGCCTGGGGTCTTTATTGCAGGTATATTTATTGAACAAGCTTGTTAACACTTATAAAATTGGCTAACACATTTTTAAGCCAATATTTTCTAATATGCCCAATATTACTCAATATTGGGTATTGGGATGCCTATGTACCCCTAATACCTATTCTTAAAACTTAATAGGCTTTTCACTAGACGAGTACATTTTCTGGAATGTTACACTTTCCCTATGTTTTCGTACTAGTTCCTAAGATCAAAGTCAAAGAAGTTGAGAGTCAAGTTAAAAAAGTCAAGAAGCAAGTCAAAGTGAGTTCTTAAAGTTTTTAAGAGCCTTAAACAATCATTTTAAATTTGTTTTAAGGCTCAAGTAACAAGTCGCGCAAAGAGAAAAGAGTTGAGTTAAATTCTCAAAAGCTATAAAGGAACTAAATATTTTCTAAGAGTTAATGTTTCAAGTTAAATACAGAGAAAGATTTGACTTCATTACTTTAAATTTATAATAGGTCTATGTATTCCCTAATGGTTGACAAATGTTTCATATTTAAGTAAAACGGAAATTAAGAAGTTCCAAAAGAGCTTTGAACTAAAGAGGAGAACATTAATTCCAAAAGGAGTTTTTAAAGCTAAAGAGTTCAGTAAATTATCTCATCCCAAGGGAAGGAAGTTTTATTAAAAGTATGAGCTAAATTATGTTTTGGGAATAGTACTGAGCACCGATGTGGGAATGAGAGTTCAAATAAATCAAGTGCCCATGTAAACCATGTAGTCATCATGTGTATCAATGTGTCATACATTTTAGATTATCATGTAAGTTTAGACAATGGATCCACTAAGTAAAGGATATTCTATGAGACGGCAAATTATAATACAGTTCTGGCAGCATCGATGAGACGTTTTATCATCACTTAGGATCAAAGTGGTTGTTGTCGGTTAGAGAAACTCCCACGGAAACTATATTACTTTAATATATAAGTAAAGTTGGGTTTATTATTGTTTCATCTTTAATGAACTAATAGTTTACACTATTTTTACCAGTTTTACATATATATTGCATATTATCTTATTGTCATATATTAAGTTTTCATCTTATGGATTGAGCAGAGCCAAGCTAAGTTCATCATTACTGCATTTCAAGATTTGTAGTTGTGTTTAGCATTCCAACTCGTATACTCGTACATTCAATGTACTAAAGCCAGTTGGCCTGTATCATTTTTTGATGCAGACGCAGGTAACCAGGATCAGCTTGTTGTGCTTCGTTAATCCATCTTGGGCTCCAAAGTCAATAGAAGACTCCTTACATTCTGGAGGACATCCTTTTCATTTGATTTAATAGTTTAGTTCATTAGGATGTTATGGGTCAGTCCCAACATCCATCTCAGTTAGTTTAAAGGCTTCATAGACAATGTAGTAGTTCAGTTTTGGAGTCTAATTTATCTTATACTTTGTATGTTACACTATTAAGAATCAAGTGTCATTTGTCCAAGACAAGTTACTAAGTTATATTTTTGAAAATTCCTTTATTTCTTTATCTGAGTTTAGAATAGTCTTCCATTGATTTATGTAATCCAGAGTTAAGTAACCCAGGCCAAGGGTTCGCTCAAGGACAACAATAGCGTTGGGTGACAACGACATTCAGGATGTAGGCTCCAGGCATAACAAAATTGGTATTCAAGCACAGAGTTAGAGAGTCCTAGGGAGTCTATGAAGTTATGTCTGTAGAGTCTTAGTCATTGGTGTGAACGAGCCACATCTATGATTAGGACGCTACAACATTTAGGAATTTTTCACTTCTTTCATATTTTTTTCGTGCGTTAGAGTTTATATTTAAAAGTCTGTCTCTAATTCGTTCTTACTAGTATTTTTAGATTCATCATGCCTCCACAAAGACTAGTCAGAGGTCAACAATCCTGAACAAATGTTGAGGAACAAGAAGTTCCAAATGCACCGAATGTGCAACCCGAAGGAGAGGTTACAAATGCCGAATTACAGGAAGTTATCCGAATGTTAAGTCAAGTACTAACCAACCAAGTAGGTTAAAAGAGAAAATCTCGACAAGAATGGGATGACACCTGAGTGTTCATGAGTTTCAAAGAATGAATCCTCCTAGTTTCAACGGATCAAGCACTACTAAGGATCCGGAAAAATTTTTAGTAGAATTGAAGAAGTGTTTGAAGTAATTCATCTGGTTTATGTTGAGAGGATTGAATTAGATGTATACCAACTATAGAGTGTGCCTTGAACTTGGTTCGACCAATGGAAGAAAGGCAAAGTTGAGGATGCACCACATCCAAGTTGGCTTGCTTTGAAAAATCTTTCTTGGGGACGTTCTTCCCCGGTGAACTAAATGAAGCAAAGGTATGAGAGTTTCTCACCTTGAAACAAGACTCCATTAGTATTCATGAGTATAGGTTGAAGTTCACCTAACTATCTTGCTATGCTCTAAAGATGATGAAAAAAATGAGGAGCAGAATGAGCTTGTTTGTTGTTGGTTTGGGTCGTTCTTCAAGTAAGGAAGGTAGGGATGCCATGTTGATAGGTGACATGAACATATCCAGTCTTATAGTCTATCTGAAACAACTTGAAGAGGAAAAGCTGAGGGACAGAGAGGAATATCGAAACAAGAAAGCAAAGACTGGCAATGAGTCTGGTCAACGAAAGGGTGGTTCAAGTCGAGCACAATGAAATCAAAGGAGCATCCACCATCATCTGCTAGTGCACCTGCGCCCAGAAACCGAGGTGAGTGTAGTGGCCATAATTCGCAGTACTTCAAGGAGAGACCAGCTCAGTCTCACTGTAGTGTAGCACAAGGAGGAAGTAGGGCTCCTATATATACCTAGTGTGGTAGAAACCACCCAGGATATTTTTGTAATGGCATACAGTTTGTTTCAAGTGTGGTTAAGAGGGTGACTTCATGAGAGAGTTCCCCAAGAATAAGCAAGGTTGTAAGACCCCCAAAATTATTTAGGGTGTCTAGAGCCTCACATGTGTCTATAAGCTTGTTAATATGTTAATTTTTTTATAGTACGCATGAGTGATTTAAAGTAATTGGAAGTCGAACGTCAATGGATGACCAAGACGTTCTACGACTAGTCACCAAGAAGCCTTAGGTGTTTTTATGTGCTTATATGTGTGTCATTGTCTTATGAAGTCCTTATATGAGTACTAATGATGTTTATAGAAAGTATGTTAAGTTTCATGAAGCTAAGAGGTTGAACATCCAAGAACATCCAAGACGTTTGAAAGTTATCCCTTGAGACGTGCATGTGTAACTTGAGTGTGCTTGGATTCTAGTTATGTTTCAAGCATTGTTTGAAGTATGTCCTCATTTGACTTGAGAGCATATATGTATTTTGATTTCTTATTTCAAAGTATTGTAATAGACTAAATATTTCTATATTTGTATTGTGTGGGTCGTGTCCCAAATATTTTTGACTCTAAGATTGGCATATTTTGAGACTTGATATTTTTCTATGATTTTAATATGAAAGATGCGAACTATTTTTCATATATCTATGCAATGAATGATGTCAAAAGGCTTGCACAATACCTTCGAGAGGTCAAGTACGTCGTGCCTAACCTAAGAATACCCTAACTTCTAGGGTATATGCGTGGGTTGTGACAGACATGCTATCAGAGCATAGGTTATGGAAGTGGTCTAAGGAATCAAAAAGTCTCATAATCCACGTCTAGTAGAGTCTTGACCATTGGTGTGAGTCGTGACACATCTATGGGCGAGAGGCTATAGAACGATAGTGTTTCACTTTCTTCATCAATCTTGTGTCGTGCCTATAGAGTTGAGGTTGTAAGTGTCTATTCCTAATCTCTTCTCTTGTATTTAAAGGATATGATTACTAGAAGGATGGCCTCTAGAAGGATGGAAGAAGGAAGGGTGGATGAGGAAGTTCCTCTTCAGGTTAAGCAAAATGAGCAAGGTGCTCAAGGTGTTCAAGTCCCTATTGGAGGTTAAGGTAATGAGGTTCCGGTAGTTCTTCCAGAAATGAATAGTGGGGAGATTAGAGAGGCTTTACTTGCTTTAGCTCTAGCCTTGACTACCCATATGAATAGGGTTATTGAGCGTAGAGTGAATGTTCTGGAGAGCACTATGACATCTACATTGAGAGATTTTGTGAGGATGATCCTCCTATTTTCTTGGATGTAAGGTGGAACAGGATCCCCCAGAGTTTCTTGATGATGTCTACAAGGTGTTGAGTGCCATGGGGGTGACTTCTAGGGAGAAGGCGGAGTCAGCTTCCTACCAATTGAGGTAGGTTTCTCAAGTGTGGTACTCAATGGAAAGATAATATGTCTGTTGAGTCGGATCCTATAGAGCAGGAAAAATTTAAGGAGGCTTTCTTAAGAAAGTACTTTCCCTGTGAGAGGAGGGAGGTGAAGGTTGAGGAGTTTATTAATCTCAAGCAAGGCAATATGTATGTTGAGGAGTATTCTTTGAAATTCACTAGGTTTTCTAGGTATGCTCCATCCTTGGTGTCTAACCCTAGGGATGAGATTAGTAGGTTTTTGACCGGTGTTGCCGACCTTGTGAAAGAATAATGTCGTACAGACATGCTTCATAATTATATGACTCTATCTACGCTTATGATGTATGCTTAATCCATAGAGGAGTCCAAACTTAAGAGGATCAATAGAAACTTGAAGACGAGTGGACAAAGTGAGCAAAACCAACTTAGGTTCAAGAAGAGGACTCAAACTCAAGATGGACGTAGTGCTATTAATGTAAGACTTGAGATAGGAAGTAGTTCTAAAAATGGTAAGCCTACTTGTATCACTTGTGGAATGAGGCACTATGAGAAATGTCTAGTTGATACGGGGAATTGCCTTGGTTGTGGTAATGATGGACATAAGTGAGGGATTGTCCTACTATTGTTTCTAGAGGAAAATAAGGTAAGCAAGTTACTCCAAGTGTTCCGGGTAATGATGCTCCAAAGAAGAATCGTTTTTATGCACTACGGGCAAGAGGATCAAAGCGGGATGATGATGATGATGTTGGTAAGTTATAGTTTCATTCTTTAGTATTATGAGTTTCTTCTATGTGGGGGAGTACGGTGAGTAGTGGAGTTTCGATTGATTGTCGCTTCTCTCCTATTCAACTCAAGCTTCAGTGCTAGAAAGTCATAGTAGCATGTTGCATGTGCATTATGTTTAGGAGTCTTGTTGAAATTGAATTTTATTGATTGCATGCATTGTGCATTTCATGGAGTTATGATTATGTTTCAAAATGTGTTTATATGGTTTTATCTTGCATATTAGCCTGTTTCCATCATCAATTGCCTAAATGTTGCATGTTTTTGAATTTGGAAGCATGTTCACTGCCAGGGAATTCAGCTTACTGTGAAGTTTTTCAAAAAGATTTTGTAATGTGAATAAAACTAATGTATATGAGCATGATAAAGAATTTAAAAGAAGTTTCTCTCTTTGGAATGAAGGATGTGAGTCTTATGGCATGATGAGTTGTAGATTTATTTATATTTTTTTGTTGTTTTCTGAATCTCTTGATTATGTGAAATTTATGTTTTCTCCTTGATTGCGTACCATGTAATGTGTTATGTGCTATAATTATGAGCTTTTAACTGAGTCTCTACTCTTGCAAGTGTTTAAGAGCGGCAAGTGTCATTCGAGGACGAATGTTGTCCAGATAGGGGAGATTGTCATACCTCTAAAACTACTTAGGTGAAACTAGAGACTAACATGTTTTTAAATAGGGTATAAGGTCCTAAAAAAAACTTATAATGTTGTAATGAGGCAGTGCCTAAAGATTTAGCTGAAAGGGAAGTTAAACGTCAAGGGACGACCAAGATGTTCGACGACTAAGTCACCTATATATGCCTTTTATGTTTTTGTGTGCTTATGTATTTTTCATGATCTGATGAGGTCCTTATATGAGTAATAATAGTGTTCATTATTATTATGTCGATTTTCATGAAGTTCGGAGGTTAAATTTCCAAGAACGTCCATGTCGTTCGAAAGAGTTACCTTGGAACGACCTTGTGTGTCTTAGCATATTTCTTCCAGTTTTATGAGTTTGTTTTTGATGAAATTGATATTATAGGTCCTAAACTTGTATACAAACATATTCGAGTTGGAAACATTCGGGAAAACATCCCCAAGGACCAACCAAGGGTCCTAAAGGAAGGACCCTTCACAAGAGCATAAAGTTGTCAAACAAACCCAACATATGGATGGCAATTGACAATCAGTAGGTCAGACGACGCCACATAGGTGAGGGGCGTAGGTTGAAACTTAGGCATGGGAGTAGGTGCACCCTTTGGACCAGTCTTCTAACCCAAACCACAGACCAACATAATGGTCCATATGTTGGGTGACGGTCCGTAGGTGACCAGTCGTAGGTTGGGTCTACAACCTGCGCATCTTAAATTAAATGCAAGGGTGAATTGGTAAATTCACCCAACGTCCAAATAAATGTTTGGAGGTTTCCTAAAGTATTTTAGGTATTTTAAGTGAAATTATAAGTCCTAAACACCTAGATGAATTCATTATTCTAAAATCAAAACCCAAAATCTCTAAAGAGCTCTTTACAACTGCATTGAAGCTTGAAGGGAGATTGAAGGTTGAAGGTTGATTTTCCACCAATTTATCTCAATTTTCGTGGATTAACATCAGTTAAGGTATGGTTTTTCATCCTTGAAACTTTTATCATCAAGGATCAATCTTCATAGTGATTTTCAAAGACTTTTCAAAGGATGAGTTTTCTAATTGAAATCTATCCATGGGTTCTTGCATTAAAGGTTTTGAATCATTACATATGGATTGAATTGTGGTTAATTAGATGATTTTAACTTACAATCTTCATGAACCCATGAAAAACCTAAACTATTCAAATTTGCTATAATATGGGTAATATCATTATGTCTAAATGTTTATGAATCTTAGTGTAGTTTTCCTTGGGCTATTTAGTGATGTAAGAATTGTATAAAATTGATGTATAGGCTGTATTAGATTTATAAATCTATAATTAATTGATGTATATTCATTGAGTATTATAGTGTTTGAATTGAATTGATGACCATGGTCATGGGTAAGGGCCTTTCGGTAATGTATTGGATGATTTAGCTATTGATTGAAGTGTTGATAATGGAATGGTGGTACTCTACCCTAATTCTCTTTATATTATGTAAATTATGTTTTGAATTATGTTGTAATTGGTATGGTCCACTTATGGTGGCGGAGGTATGTGTTTAGTTGTGAATCATGTGGCCTCGTTGGCTATACTTTATGAATTATGATGATCATGGTCTTGTCGGCAACTACATGGTATATAATGATGTCTTGTGTAGTTTATTATGTGAAGTGTGACCATATCTATATACATGTGATTAAGGTGAAAGTGTGTGTTCTTCTATTGATGTTGTAACGTGATCATATTAGACTATGACTATGTCCTTATATGTATAGTCTTAGAGTTGATGCATGATTCTTCCTAATTGGTTGTGTGAGTCTTATGATTATTATATTGATGATATTATAGAATCATGTAGGATTACTAATAAGTATGCTTAGTTAACCCTATGTGATTCTAAAATGATATGTTACATCTGAAGTATGTTGTGTCTTGTTTTGATAGACTTATGTCCCTTACTTGATACATGTATAATGACAATATGACTTCTTGACTTAGTATTCAATAGATTCATAGTCTTGTATGTATGAATAATATGTGACCTTGAATGTTGCTAAGGTCCTTTATGTGGAGCCATTAACCTAGTTGTAAGGTTATGATATCCTTGAAGTCAAAATTCGTAATGGTATCTTTATTCTGTGAACGGTTGACTCAGGGATTCAAAGGCTGGAACTTCATGAAATCATCCTTAGGAAAATCATTAAACTATCCTCTTGACCATTGTAACGCAGCCTTAGGGGATCTCTTTGGAAAGGTGTTATGATTTGATGGTGAACTAGATACGGAACCTCTTTATGTACTCCTTTATTGAAATACTCTATGAGAACAAAGTCTAGCATTGAGTGAGTATGTCTATGGGAGTCTCTCTATTTGAATCATGAGAATGGAAAACAAATAAACCCTTCATATTTCTTAACCATGTGCCTACATAGGATGTGTCCAAGTACTACCACTGGAAAGTAGATCAATATCTATCGGAGTAGGTTACAACCCTAGATTCCATGCCTACATACCATGGTCTATGTTATTTATTGTCTGTTCTCATCAAATGGGATACCCACTAGCATTGGAGAAGTTCTATGAAGTTTAGGTGGTGGTATGGGACGCTATCTAGATATTTCACAATAGGCTTTCAAAATGTTAGTGAGTGAGTCCCTAGGTCTTCTCCAAGGTCATTACTTCAATGTACTTATGTGATGAATGTCTCTTGAATAACTAGTGAACATAATGACTTAAGTTTGAAAGCATGTAAATCACTAAATACTTACCTAAAGTAGTTAAGGGTTGTCTGTTAAGGTGTGAAAGGGGCATAGGAATGGTCATTTCATGTCTTATCTAGGTAAGTCTTAAGAATGACTCTAGATAAGGAAAATAACTTGAATAAGTAAATATGATCTAAACTTAGGTAGTCTTAAGGATTATTAAGGTAAGCTTGGAAAGGATGTATAGGCGTTATCTTCTTGCATTACTTAAATAAGTCTTTTGGATAACCTTTGGAAAAAGAATGTCATGATATAAGTATATTATTATGTGTAGTGAGAATGATTCTATCCTAGGTAATCTAGAGAGAGTGTATGGGCGGTCTATCTTTGTCTTACTTAAGTGAGTCTTAGGATAGCCTTTAGTGAAAGGGTTGTATGTTAAATGAATTCACTGTAAATGTTGGGATTAGTTCACTGTAAAGTTACTTAGTTCGGTGTAACATTTCTTAAAGTTTGATTAAATGCTTATGTTATATCTTATGTGTTTATGACATGTTAAATGTTATTTTTATGTTTATACTATGGTGTTATAATCAAAAAGAGAATATTTCCATTAAATTTCCGTTTTCATGATTTTATGCATTAAGTCATACTTGGTACAAGTGTTTGTACTAATTCCATACATTTTGTTATATCTAAAGGTGTAGGTGGAAGGTGAGAAGGCGTCTTTAAGGTAAGCTTGGATTCTAGTTACCGTACAAGCGAAGTTTGAAGTGTGTTTTTATTTGACTCGAGGGCATTGATGTCTTTTGATTTCTTATTTCAAAGTATTGTAATAGACTAAGTATTTCTATATTCGTATTGTATGGGCGTGTCCCAAGTACTCTTGACTCTAATATTGTCATATGTTGATACTTAGTGTTTTTTTATGATTTTAATATGTAAGATGTTTTAAGATATTTCGTGCGAAAAGTTTTAATTTCGCACTACTTCCACATATATGTGTTAAATGATGTCAAAGGTCTTGTACATGACCTCCAAGAGGTCAAGTACGCCGTGCCTGACCTAAGAATACCCTAAATTCTAAAGTATACATGTGGGTCGTGACAAATTACTTTCAACATTTTGGAAATGAATTATCTCTTGAACTTCAAGCTCACATTTTTTTAACGAGAATCTAGATAATTCATCCCACACATAATTTTCCGCTGCTTCATGTTAGGAAATCTAACATTAATCCTCAACCTTATTTGGGTATCAATCTTGGTGCGTGGTGGAGCACTAAAATCATATGTGCGCACATCAAATTTTTAGATGGAAACTATTTTTGTTCCTGAGCCTGAACCAATTGTGTTGGGAGAACCTTGTTGGCTTGATGCATACATGTTAAATAAATTCATCTTATACTAAATTTTATTTGAGAGATTTGTTCTCATAATCAATGGTCTAGCTATGAGTGGAGGCATACAATTTCTTCTAAAACAACTAGCATTATCAACACGACTTTATAGTTTGGAACTGTGCTCTTAATTTATTAATTCGAGCAAGCAACCTTACAAAATCCAACTTGTAAGTTAATACAAATGCACATGTGACCATAGCATAGATGCATCTATTAAAAATCATAATAGTAAATGGTCCACATGGCAAGTGAACGAGCTCATATTCACCTTTTTATATGTTATAGATAATTTTAGGGGAAATATTCACAACCTTAGCTGGTACAATGATCATTTTATCATGAGAACAAGTTACAAAAGAGAATTCTTTAAGAATCTTTTATCTCTTCGACATATATCCATGTATCTCAATTTCTCTTGCATCACATTTGAATCGACCAACCGATTAACTTTTAGTTTACTTTTGCATGTGATTTCACCATCATGCACATGCTTGTTTGTAACAAACAACGGGAAAAATGGGTAATTTTATACGTGATATTCATAACCCACTTTGATTGTAGTAATTTGAAGATATTAAATCTTCCCATCATTTAGTCTTAATATAATATTTGTTTTCACTTCTCCTTAAAAATAAAAATTTTCTTTTGAGACTACAATCTCAATATTATGAATAATTTCATTCCTCCCGATAGTAACAAATTATACCTTTCGAAACTATCAATTAATTTTGTGTACTACCAATTTTTACAACGTCATTCTTATGTTGACCAATCCTTTCAAGGACAAAATAATTATTATTTTCATGGTTACAATTATTACATTCAACACTTATTTCTTGATAACAAGTGACAAATTTGATGTTGCCACGCAATAATATTTATTTTGGTCATTAACACAACCTTTACAGAAAAGATTTATTTCTTTACTTTGTCCTCCAGTAGTTCATTTTAAAACATACTACAATATTTGTGTAGTACTCAAAGTATATATATGACCAAAATGACCATTTTTGTCAAAATATTTTCTTTCATTCTCTCAAACCTCCCGTAGAGGTGAGATGTGACATTCATCCAACAATACATGAACATGTTCTTATCCATAGTAGCACTAGTCACATTTTCTTCAACAAATGGATCATAACCATTTGTAGGTATTCCATAAGATTTTATTATAAACTCATTGTCATGTTTTGGCATTATGTGACTCACTTGAACATCACTTTAAGAGATTTAATGTACCAAATGTACTACTACTTTGTATTCATTTATTTTAATGGAGGATTTACAAAACTTTTAAAATTAGGTTGCACCAACAATAATGTGCCCAAATTCTCATACCATTTTGATGTGTAAAAATTACTTTTAACAATTACCTTCACATTTGAAGGAACATCTTAAGAAACAATGTATCCAATAACCTTTTTATAAAATTTAATGGACCAAATTATCTTTACATTTGAAGGAACATCTTAAGAACTCATAATGTTCTTCCTTTTAATTACCACAATTATGACCATTAACATTTTACCATACCCATATTCATACATTCAAGCACTTGTCATTTTTCGATATATGGGTAAGTTGATGACTTTCAGTCAAAAGTATAAAACTTTATTATAGTAATCATCATATCATTACTATAATCATTAGTACTTTAACTCAATGTCTTACCCATATAAAGGCACCTTTGGTCATAAATCAATGGACTTGAACCGAACTTCTAAATATCATGGTGCACCAAGACATTAATTCGATGACTTACCCACTTGATGCGGTGAAACCTGAATTCACAGTTTTACCCTCAACCAATGCCTTAAATAACCAAATGCATTACCAAAAAATAATAATTATCGAAAATCATAAATATAATTTGTACTTGACTTACTTTTTTTACATTTTCTTTGCTTCAATCCTTCAATAGTAGAAGAATCTTGCTGATAACGTGTTGTAAAACTAAAGAAAAATAAGAAAAGGATTATATAAAAGATAAAGCAATAGAAATAGGGAGGCAAAAGATGAGAGCATTCTTATTATTCAAAGTATTCATCAAATATTCAAGTGTATACAATATGATGCCTATAGTTATATTGTAACATAGACGCATACAAAAGATTAGTAATAAACATGACATTAACTTGAATACAATGGGGAGGTTATGAAAGTGAAAGGTTACAAGAATAATGGTTATAAAGGTGCAGGTCATGGTCATCTTCATAATAAATAAAGTAGTGGAGTTAATGGGTGATTAACTTCTTGGTGTAGTGGACATGCACACTCTAATATTTTATAACAAATACTTTATTTTCATTGCTAAAATATATTTAAATAAATATATCAGCAATGGCCTATCATTATTTATTAGATTGGTGTTTAGAGAACATATTCACTAATCATAAATTATTCCATATCCTTATTACATAGAAGCCAATACAAGAAAAATGTCATGTCATTATTTGTTGGGTTGATCTTCTGAAGCTCCTCTGTGTATATATTTTTTTTAATTGCTCTTATTCCTTTCTGAAATATGTAAGTCTCTCTTGCATAATATTTTCATACATCACTTTGACTGATTTTCTTGATTCTTTCTTTAAAACGGTTAACAACAACTTATGTAAGACAATTATAAGAAACTAAGTCATCTATGAGTCAATATCCAGTTGAAACTATCCCTTAAAGGAAACAGGCGGAAGACAATTACAAGTACTAGTCATTTTGTTAGGAAGTTATCTCGTGAATGAGTGTAAAGTACCATTTGATAGGTGTTTAAAAACTAAAAGTGTCTCCTCTTCAACAACACAAATCCAAAATTGATTTAACATCAAATACCTCTATGTGTTAAGTTTTAGATTAAAAGACTACTTATGGAAGACAATTTTAAGAAACTAAGTCGTCCATGAGTTAATATCCACTTGAATTATATATTGTAATGATAAATTTAACCACATCCTAAACCTAATGATAATCAACAATAAAAGTATAAAAACCAATGATATATATTTTTGACCGATATAAAGTTAAAAGCGTTGTTTTGAGAAGCAATATGAAAAGTTCACCTACGAAGCAACCTAAATTTATTAAGATCAAAATTCATAGGATCGTTCTTTAGATCATCAATTCGACTTTCAATTCCTTAAATTTTTTTCTTAGAATTTTCCTTACCCTTCAAAGCAAAGATAATAAAGAGATTTGACAATTCTTTAGTTTAAAGGTTATTTTGGATTGTTTAGAGCCTTCAAAATAGTTATTCCATGATCGAGTTATAATCATATTCACCTCTTCGTTTTCACTTCAACACTTGTCAAAATGGAACTCCTCTTTTTTCCCCTAAAATTGGGCTCCATGTTCACAAACCACTATGATCATAAGCCTATGTTTCTAGGTTAATTATATTTGCAAGGCTTAACTCTAATCTCTAATCCAACAATCTTATGATTTTATCCGACTTCTCTTGTATTATGCCATCATTTTCTCTAAAGCACCACAATGTCCATGATTTTTCATTGAACCGCAAAATCTATAGCTCCTATATCCCACAAAAAACTTTTAAAATCCCAAAAATAAGAGATCTCTCTTATCCTCCCAACTTTTCGAAATTATCCATAATATCATTAAAATTTCCTGTCATTACAAAAAGTGAACCCCACATATTTGATTTATACAATATTTCTTGCAATTAAATTGTACGAATAGCTTTATCAGTACTTAAACGCACCAAACATGTTTAATTTAGTGCAATTACTTCCTAAAGGATTGAAGATTTGATGTTCTTGAGTTGTCTTCTTGAATTACTTTCATTCTTGAACTTATATGGGGTTGATGAGTTTTCTTAAGATGCTTTTATCAAATTTAAGAGTTGTTTGGGTTAGATTTTTGTGAAAATATTTTTGATATATGAATCTAAGGAGCTATTTAGAAAGCAATCGAAATTAATCGAATTAAGGTCTCAAAACAAGAGAAAAAATCCATCCAATTTTCCTGGGCGAAAGTTGGCACTTCCCTCACAGCGCCATGTAGGCTCGGGTGAAATGGCCCTCAGAACTTTGGGGGCAGCCGCAGCACGCCAGTAGTGTGTTGGGTCGTTTGCTCCAACCTGTTTTTCGTCGTTTAGACTGTTTTAGTCATTCTAATGTGTAATACATCTTCCTATTTATTCTAACTATTCTAAATGACTTCTAAACATCGACAAATATTTCATAACCATGAATCATAACCTTGAATCCATAATTCAAATTCAAGGAAAGTTTAGAGTCAAGCTTAGAGAGGTCTTAGAGTCCTCTCAAGAAGTCTTTTACAAATGTTTTAATCTTGTTTTAAGACGTGAGTTTTTATTTAAGTAAGACTAACAACTGAAGTTCATTTTTTCAGAAAGAGTATATGGAAAATAAGTATTCCCAAAGAATAAATGTTTTCAAATTTAAACAAGAGAGGAAACATTGATTTCATGGGCTAGTGTAATGACCTGTTTAGTCGTTTTAAGCAGCAGATTTTATTTCTGGAAAAACTGGGTGAGACGACGGATACCACGACGGGCCGTCATGGGCACGACGGACTGCCGAGGGTGTCTCATCCCAGGACACTTAGAATTCTGAAAAATGTGTTCTAAAATCGACTCTCTGTAATCTGTGACAGACCTGCAGGACGGACCGTCACAGCTACGACGAACCGTCGTGAGCTTCCGTTGCAAAACACTTCAACTCTTGAGAATTTGGTACGGGAAACGAGTCTCTGAACGTCATGACGGAAGTGGAGGACGGACCGTCACAGGTGTGACGGACCGTCGCAGTGTACTTAGTGAAAAATGGAATTTTAGGATGTTGCGACGACCTACGTGACAGACCGTCGCAGGCACGATGGGCCGTCACAGGTTGCACAAATCCCAGGCAGAATCGGATTTCTTTACACGTTTTAAGGGACGTTTTGGACTATTCCTTCCTTAATTATAAAGTTAGAGGGTTAATATTAATAAGTCTAATTACTTGGGGGTTAAAATAGGTAACCTTAAGTTAATTAGTTGGTTCTATTGTCCTCTTTTACACTTTATTATATGTTAATTAGGGTAAAGGAAAGAGGGTTTGAATAAAAGAAAACAGAAAGAACAAAGAGAAAGACACAAATCGATCGAGAGGGAGGAGAAAACAGGAGCTTGGGAATTTGCTTGTTGATCACTTGTCTTCGGTGGAGGTAGGTTATGGTTTTTACGATATTCGTAGTGAACTCTTAATAGTGAATTATATGTATTGATTGTATTGTAAACCCTGCTATATCCTTAATTGTATGCTTGCATGAATATGATAACGTGATTTTGATAAAAACAGCATGATGAAAACTATTGAATCCCAAACTTGAAAGAAACTTTAATCTACTTTATTGATGATGATGCCTTGGTATAAAAGAAGGCTTTGATTAAAGTAATGGGATTGATGATGCCTGGGTATAGAGAAGGCTTGATGAACGGATAGAATGAGTTAGTGGATCGGAGTGTCACATTTTGACACATAGTATTAGTGATCGGAGTGTCACGTTCCGAACATAGTATTATTAGTGGATCAGAGTGTCACGTTCCGACACATTATTAGTGGACGCTGTCACGAACCGACACGTAGAATTAGGGGATCGGAGTGTCACGTACCGACACATATAGGGGATCGGAGTGTCACGTTCCGACACATATAGGGGATCGGAGTGTCACGTTCCGACACATATAGGGGATCGGAGTGTCACTACCGACACATATAGGGGATTGGGTGTCACGAACCGACACGTAGAATTAGGGGATCGGAGTGTCACGTATCGACACATAATAGTAAGGGATCGGAGTGTCACGTACCGAAACAAGAGGAAGAAAGATAATGAATCTTGAAAGATAATGAATATACTCAATCTAATGAACTTAATTCCCAAATGAGTATGGTATTGAGGCTTGAGCCCTCATGGATAAACTTGGTGGTATTTATTGATGATATAATACTAGTTGTTGCTACATGTTGAGTATTGTAGTTGATTTACATTATTATTGATATATACTGTTTTCTATTTTGAGTTGGTCGATGATATCTACTCAGTACTTGTGGTTGTACTGACCCCCCTACATTTATGTTTTCTTCTTTGTTATTGTGGAGTGCAGCAAACGTTCCGTCACTTCAACTCAGCAGTAAATCAAGCCAGTCTCGTCACACCGATCTTCAGGGTGAGCTAATGCTTCTAGCTTGGACTGGTCTTCTTCTTCAAGTCTTGATGCCTTGAACTTCCGGCATGGACTAGCTTCTATTTGTTTTTGCTTTCTTAGAACTCTTAGTTAGTAATTTGAGGATAGATGTTCTTGTGATGATGACTTCTAGATTTTGGGGATAATAATAATAGTTTTGAATTGTTTTTATTAATGAGTTTAAGTCTTCCGCATTACTTTTGTTGATATTGTATTAAAATGTTAAGGTTAGATTGGTTAGTTCGCTCACATAGGAGGGTGAATGTGGGTGCCAGTCGCGGCTCCGATTTGGGTCGTGACAAACTTGGTATCAGAGCATTAGGTTCATTGGTCTCATCACACAAGAATGAGTCTAGTAGAGTCTTAGGAATGGTAGGGGGACGCCTTTACTTTTCTTTGAGAGGCTATAAGACTTTAGGAAAATTCCATTCTTTCATTCTTTCTTTCGTGCTACTACTTGAGTCCAATTGGTATCTAGGTGATACAAATTGGTATCTGACCACCTTCACTCTATTTCGCAGATGGTTAGAACTAGAGCAACGACCGCACCAGCAGGAACAACGGAAAGAAAAGAAACGACTGAGCCAGCCACTAGGGCTGTGGCTCGAGGAAGAGCAGCGGCAAGAGGCCGTGGTAGAGGCCGTGGGAGGACGTCCTCTAGAGGAAGAGGACGAGCACCTAGCCCATCTGGTACTAGGGCGGTGACTCCTCCACCGACTGAGGAAGTAGTAAGAGAGGGTGAGGAAGGGAGAATGAACTAGTGCAAAATGAGGAATTGCCACCCCAACCTACCCCAGAGATGATCAACCAGGTTCTTGCTTATCTTAGCGGGTTATCTGATCAGGGTCAGGCACCTCCAGTGTTTCTGCACCAACACCTCCGGTTTCAGAAATACGACATGCGGCTACTATGGCTCCCCGCATGGATGCATCATTGGATATAGGCACATTTCCACGTCTGACTACTAGGCCTATTATGACAAATGATCAGCATGAACTTTTCAGTAAGTTCTTGAAATTGAAACCTCCAGTCTTCAGGGTGCAGAATCAGAGGATGCCTACGATTTTCTGGTTGATTGTCATGAGCTCCTACACAAGATGGGGATAGTAGAACGTTTGGTGTTGAGTTCGTGAGCTATCAGTTTCAAGGGAACGCCAAATGTGTGGCGGTCACATGTCGAGTGTCAACCAACAGAGGCACCACCTATGACTTGGGAATCATTCTCTAGCTTGTTTATGGAGAAGTATATCCCAAGGACTTTGAGAGATAGAAAAAAGGGATGAGTTCTTGAGTCTTGAGCAAGGAAGGATGACGGTTAATGCATATGAGGCTAAATTCCGGCATTATCTAGGTATGCCACCCAACTTGTTTTAGTCCACAAGAACGGATTCGCCGTTTGTGAAGGGGTTGAGGTCAGAATTGCGGATTTCAGCCTTACAGGTAGCGGCTACGGCAAAATCCTTCCAAGAGGTGGTAGACTTTTTGATAGAGATGGAAGGAGTGAAGCCAGATGACTTCACCACGACATCGACATCAAAGAAGAGTTTCGAAAGGGAGGTGAGTTTTCAACGGTTCGTTATACTAGAGGACAGAGTTCTGGAGGCTACTCAGTTCGACCATTCAGTCTTCACTACAGACTGTAGTGGGGGTCCACCTCAGAACGGTCAACACTGCTCCGAGAGACCTATGTCTGACTCCAGAAAGTGTTATGGATGTGGGGAGATTGGACATATTAGGAGGAATTGTCCAAAACAGAGTTAGAGACCCCCAATAGCTAGAGGTATAGGTGGTCATGGTAGAGGCCGTTTTTCTGGAGGACGTGGTGGTCGAGGTAATGGTGGTCACCAAAACGGCCGAGGAGATGGGCAAACTGGAGCCACTACTACGCAACATGGTATGGGCAACGGACAGACAAATAATGGGGCCCATTGTTACGCTTTTCCTGGGAGATCTGAAGCGGAGGCATCAGATGCTGTCATCACAGGTAACCTTTTGATTTGTGATTGCATGGCTTCCGTATTGTTTGATCCTGGATCCAAATTTTCTTATGTATCTTCCTCATTTTCTAATGTTCTAAATTTACATTGTGAATTACTTGACACGCCTATTCGTGTTTCTACTCCGGTGGGTTAGTCTGTGATAGTTAAAAAGGTGTATAGGTCTTGTTTGGTAAATTTTGTGGGGAGCTACACTTATGTAGATTTGGTTATTTTAGAAATGGGTGACTTTGATGTAATTCTGGGTATGACTTGGCTTTCTCCAAATTTTGCGATTTTGGACTGCAATGCTAAAACGGTGACGTTAGCCAAGCCTGGGACAGATCCGTTAGTGTGGGAGGGCGACTACACTTCCAATCCGGTTCGTATCGTGTCCTTCATTCGTGCTCAGAAGGTGGTTAGTATGGGTTGTCTAGCTTTCTTGGCACATCTCAAGGATGACAGTACTCAAGTTCCTTCAATTGAGTCAGTTTCGGTAGTCCGTGAGTTTCTGGATGTGTTCCCTGCAGATCTTCCTGGTATGCCACCGGATAGGGATATCGACTTTTGCATTGATTTGGAACAGGGCACTCGCCCCATTTCTATACCCCCTTATAGAATGGCTCCCGCAAGGTTAAGAGAGTTAAAGGCCCAACTTCAAGAGTTGTTGAGCAAAGGCTTCATTAGACCAAGTGCATCTCCTTGGGGTGCTCCAGCGTTATTTGTGAAGAAGAAGGATGGGAGCTTTCGGATGTGCATAGACTACAGATAACTGAACAAGGTAACTATTAAGAACAAGTACCACATTCCTCGCATTGATGACTTGTTCGATCAGTTACAAGGTGCTTGTGTCTTCTCTAAAATTGACTTGAGATCCGGTTATCACCAATTGAAAATACGAGCAACGGATGTGCCAAAGACTGCTTTTCGAACTAGGTATGGGCATTATGAATTTGTGGTAATGTATTTTGGTCTTACGAATGCCCCCGCTGCTTTCATGAGCTTGATGAACGGGATTTTTAAGCCATATCTGGATCTCTTTGTGATCGTGTTTATTGATGATATACTAATATACTCCAAGAGTAAGAAGGAACATGAGGAGCATTTGAGAATGGTGTTAGAGTTGTTGAGGAAGAGAAAGCTTTATGCCAAATTCTCCAAGTGTGATTTTTTGGCTAGATTCAGTGTCCTTCTTGGGACACGTGGTTTCTAAGGATGGAGTAATGGTGGATCCATCTAAGATTGAGACGGTGAAAAATTGGGTAAGACCTACTAATGTGTCAGAAATAAGGAGTTTTGTGGGGTTAGCTAGTTACTACCGCCGATTCGTCAAGGGATTCTCTTCTATTGCTTCTCAATTGACGAACTTGACTAAGCAGAATGTTCCATTTGTATGGTCAGATGAATGTGAGGAAAGCTTTCAGAAGCTTAAGACTTTGTTGACTACCGCACCAATTCTTACCTTGCCAGTAGAGGGTAAAAACTTCATTGTTTATTGTGATGCATCCTATTCTGGGTTGGGTGCAGTGCTAATGCAAGAGAAGAATGTGATTGCTTATGCTTCGAGGCAATTAAAGGTGCATGAACGTAACTATCCGACCCATGATTTGGAGTTGGCCGCGGTAGTATTTGCACTAAGCAATGGAGACACTATTTGTATGGGGTTAAGTGTGAAGTCTACATGGACCACGTAGCCTACAGTACGTCTTTACTCAAAAAGATTTGAACTTGAGACAGAGGAGATGGATGGAACTACTGAAGGACTACGACATCACTATCTTGTATCATCCGGAAAAGCAAATGTTGTGGTGGATGCTCTAAGTAGAAAGGCCGGAAGCATGGGAAGTCTAGCTCATTTGCAAGTTTCTAGACGCCCATTGGCTATAGAGGTGCAGATCTGGCTAATGACCTTATGAGGTTAGAAATAAATGAGAAGGGGGATTGTTAGCTTGTGTAGAGGCAAGATCTTCTTTTCTTGACAAGATCAAGGGAAGACAGTTTGACGATGAGAAACTACGTCGAATTCGAGATAAAGTGTTGCAAGGAGAAGCTAAAGAAGCAACAATCGAGGGGAAGGTGTTTTGAGGATTAAGGGAAGGTATGTGTACCCGCATCGATGATTTGATCACACTATTCTGACAGAGGCTCATAGTTCCGGATATTCTATACATCCTTGTGCAACCAAGATGTACCGTGACCTAAAACAACACTTTGGTGGAGTAGAATGAAGCGCGACATTGTTGATTTTTTGTTGCCAATGTCCAAATTGTCAACAAGTAAAGTATGAACACCAGAGGCCCGGAGGAACACTTCAGAGAATGCCCATTCCTGAATGGAAGTGGGAGAGAATCGCAATGGACTTTGTGGTTGGTGTTCCGAAGACATTGAGTAAGTATGACTCTATTTGGGTGATTGTCGATAGGTTAACCAAGTCTGCTCACTTCATTCCGGTCAAGGTGACCTACAATGCAGAGAAGTTAGCCAAAATTCATCTCACAAATCGTTCGACTGCATGGAGTTCCACTCCCATTATATCAGATAGAGGTACGCAGTTTACTTCTAAGTTTTGGAGAACATTGCATGCGGAATTAGGTACTAGGTTGGACCTTAGTACTGCGTTTCACCCTCAGACCGATGGTCAGTCTGAGCAACGATTCAAGTGTTTGAGGATATGCTTGTCGTGCGTGTGTGATAGAGTTTGGTGGTCATTGGGATAGCTTCTTACCTTTGGAAGAATTTTCATACAATAATAGCTATCACTCCAGTATTGATATGGCTCCATTTGAAGCATTGTATGGGAGGAGGTGTAGATCTCCCATTGGTGGTTTGATGCATTTGAGGTTAGACCTTGGGGTACTGACCTCTTGAGGGATTCTTATGGTGAAGTGCATTCAAGGAAAGCTTCTAGCGGCGCAAAGTAGACAAAAGGAGTATGCAGACCGAAAGGTTAGAGACTTGGAGTTCATGGAAGGTGAACAAGTCTTGCTGAAGGTTTCACCCATGAAAGGGGTGATGCGGTTTGGAAAAAGGGGTAAACTAAGTCCAAGGTATATTGGACCATTTGAAGTGCTTAAGCGAATAGGGGAGGTGGCTTATGAATTATCCTTGCCCCCAGGGCTGTCCGGAGTGCATCCGGTATTTCATGTGTCCATGTTGAAAAGATACTATGGAGATGGAAACTACATTATCCGTTGGGATTCAGTTTTGCTTGATGAAAATTTGACTTATGAGGAGGAACCGGTTACTATATTAGATAAAGAAGTTCGCAAGTTGAGGTCGAGAGAGACTGCATCCATCAAAGTTCAATGGAAGAATCGACCGGTTGAAGAGGCTACTTGGGAGAAGGAGGCGGATATGCAAGAAAAATACCCACATCTGTTTACAGATTCAGGTACTCCTTTTCGCCATGTTTTTCTTCTTTTGATCGTTCGAGGACGAACGATGGGTTAAATTGGTATCTATTGTAACGACCTGTTTAGTCATTTTAAGCAGCAGATTTTATTTCTGGAAAACTGGGTGAGACGACGGATACCACGACGGCCGTCATGGGCACGACGGACTGTCGAGGGTGTGTCTCGTCCCAGGACACTTAGAATTCTGAAAATTGTGTTCTAAAATCGACTCTCTGTAATCTGTGATGGACCTGCAGGATGGACCGTCACAGCTACGATGAACCGTCGTGAGCTTCCGTTGCAAAACACTTCAACTCTTGAGAATTTGGTACGGGAAACGAGTCTCAGAACGTCATGAAGGAAGTGCAGGACGGACCGTCACAGGTGTGACGGACCATCGCAGTGTACTTAGTGAAAATGGAATTTTAGGATGTTGCGACAACCTGCGTGACGGACCATCGCAGGCACGACGGGCCGTCACAGGTTGCGCAAATCCCAGGCAGAATAGGATTTCTTTACACCTTTTAAGGGACGTTTTGGACTATTCTTTCCTTAATTATAAAGTTAGAGGGTTAATATTAATAAGTCTAATTACTTGGGGGTTAAAAGAGGTAACCTTAAGTTAATTAGTGGGTTCTATTGTCCTCTTTTACACTTAATTATATTAATTAGGGTAAAGGAAAGAGGGTTTGAATAAAAGAAAATAGAAAGAACAAAGAGAAAGACAGAAATCGATCGAGAGGGAGGAGAAAACAGGAGCTTGGGAATTTTCTTGTTGATCACTGTCTCGTGGAGGTAGGTTAGGTTATGGTTTTACGAATTCGTAGTGAACTCTTAATAGTGAATGGTATGTATTGATTGTATTGTAAACCCTACTATATGCTTAATTGTATGCTTGCATGAATATGATAACGTGATTTTGATAAAACAAGCATGATGAAAACTATGAATCCCAAATCTTGAAAGAAACTATAATCTACGTTATTGATGATGATGCCTTGGTATAAAAGAAGGCTTGATGAATTAAAGTAATGGGATTGATGATGCCTTGGTATAGAGAAGGCTTGATGAACGGATAGAATGAGGTTAGTGGATCGGAGTGTCACGTTCCGACACATAGTATTAGTGGATCGGAGAGTGTCACGTTCCGACACATAGTATTAGGGGACGGGTGTCACGAACCGACACGTAGAATTAGGGGATCGGAGTGTCACGTACCGACACATATAGGGGATCGGAGTGTCACGTTCCGACACATATAGGGGATCGGGTGTCACGTTCCGACACATATAGGGGATCGAAGTGTCACGTACCGACACATATAAGGGATCGGGTGTCACGAACCGACACATAGAATTAGGGTATCGGAGTGTCACGTACCGACACATAGTAGTAAGGGATCAGAGTGTCACGTAACGACACAAGAGGAAGAAAGATTATGAATCTTGAAAGATAATGAATATACTCAATCTAATGAACTTAATTCCCAAATGAGTATGGTATTGAGGCTTGAGCCCTCATGGATGAACTTGGTGGTATTTATTGATGATATAATACTTATTGTTGCTACATGTTGAGTATTGTAGTTGATTTACATTATTATTGATATATACTGTTTTCTATTTTGAGTTGGCCGATGATATCTACTCAGTACTTATGGTTGTACTGACCCCCCTACTTTTATGTTTTCTTCTTTGTTATTGTGGAGTGCAGCAAACGTTCCATCAACTTCAACTCAGCAGTAAATCAAGACAGTCTTCGTCACACCGGATCTTCAGGGTGAGCTAATGCTTCTAGCTTGGACTGGGTGTTCTTCTTCAAGTCTTGATGTCTTGAACTTCCGGCATGGACTAGCTTCTATTTGTTTTTGCTTTCTTAGAAACTCTTAGTTTAGTAATTTGAGGATAGATGTTCTTGTGATGATGACTTCCAGATTTTGGGGATAATAATAATAGTTTTGAATTGTTTTTATCAATGAGTTTAAGTCTTCTGCATTACTTTTGTTGATATTGTATTAAAATGTTAAGGTTAGATTGGTTGGTTCGCTCACATAGGAGGGTGAATGTGGGTGCCAGTCGCGGCTACGATTTGGGTCGTGACAGCTAGTTTTTGAGTAATTATCTCAAACCACAGAAAGAGTTTTTGTTTTAAACATATGAGCAGAGTATTTTGGAAGTAGTATTGAGTAGAGATATGGGGATTAGTTCATAATAACATCTGTGACAACCAGAAAATGATTATTCAAAGTACGGCCTAAATGTACCTAGAAAGCCTAGGTTAGACCGGGTTAACAAGACAACCAACTTGGTGAGTTAGTTGAGCCAGGCAGGGTTGGTTCCAGCCATGTTGGGTACTCAAATACTAGGATTCACCGGGATGAGTCTTAACCGAACTTAGAGGGTTAGTCCTAGGTTTTAAGGGTTCTAGGGATATAAAGGTAATTTTGAGTCTATGGGTAGTATAGTTATTGCCCTAGGCTTATATTTATTTAATTAAATAAGGTTTTTAATTAGTCAAAATGGGTCAAAGCTCGGTGGGTCAAACCCGAGTTTTACATGGAGAAAAAAATATTAGTTTGTGAAATCATTAAATTACATGGAATAAATTTGGAGAATTAAACGAACATTTATAACTATTCTCATTTAAATAAAAAAAGAAGATGAATTACAAAACAAAAAAATTGGAAAAAAGATAAGGGAATAAACCTTGGATTAGTTATCCCTCCCTTTCCAAGGGATAAAATAAGACCTTGTATGAGGTATAACTAATCCATGGATTAGGTTAAATAAAGTAATCAAACAATGTTTTTGTTGGACTATTTTTAATCCATGGATTGTTTTGATTAATACTTCCTACAAAACGGGTCTTTAATTCTTTTTGTCTCCTAAAAACATTTTTCAGCTTTACCTTACAATTCAAAAACAGAAAACAAAAGTAAACTTACCGTTCTAAGGAATTCTCGGCTACGTCCATCAAAAAACAAAAAGAAAAATTCGTACACCTAAGTGTTCTAACAAAATAACGTAAAGAATCTCACTTGGGAACAAGAATAAAAGATCAGAAGAAAGGTTTGTGTATAGGTTAGGACGTGTGGTTGTGTCTGGTTGTCAAGGCTGAAAAAGCTATGGGTTTTCTTTTCTCTTGGTCCCTTTCCCAAGAGTCCCCTAAGTCTCAGTTCAATTCCAATCTAAAAACTAAGGTTGTCCTTGTTGCATGCCCCTGTCATGAGATCTTATGAACGATTGATGCATGCATTCGTATGACTTTTGGTAGATGATTTTAGGGAAGATTGTGATTGTGTCCAATGTGTGTTCTCGGACTGTTTATGATTTGTTATGTACATCCAAATGTTGATGTCTTATATGCACATCCCATGCTGTTTTTCCATTATTCTGTTGTTACGGTTTACTTGAAGAAATTGTGAATATGTGTTTATGTAATGTTATGTGTTTAACATGCAAAAATAAATCGTGATGTTCGTGAACAAAAAAATGAAAGAAATGTCATAAAGGAATTGGTAAAGTACATGTAAAACTGTAAGCTAAACACCTAGGCTAAATGCAAGAAAGTGAATCAAAGGCGTATAGTAGTTGAGTAAAGTTTCGGCTAATCACTAGTAAAAATAACGAGAAATAGATGCTATCATTGATGGTGGAACTCGATGCGTTAAGGTCCTAAAACTAAGACAAAAAGCCTCAAATCAAAAGAAAAAAAAATAGTGTGAGAAGGGGATTCGAACCCGGCTACTCGGTCAAGGGTGTGAGATACTTAAATCTCACACCAAAATAAAATAATAAAATTGAGTCCATTGGGATTCGATCCTGGATTTTGTTGGACGAATATATGAACATACCTAACTCTCTAAATAATTAAAAATAAAATTCTGCCCAAGGGATTCGAACACGGGTTTTCTTGACAAAAATTGTGAGGCTCATAAGTCTTACATATAATGAAAAAAATACAGCCACTAGGGATCGAACTTGGGTTCCTTAGAGGCTGAATGGGTAAAATGCATATGTCGTGCACAACATGTACTTAGGTTATCATGAAACACTTAGCCAAATATGAGTAACTTGAAAGGGGTACTACCATAAGTTAATGACAAGATTAAGAAATGAAAATTCACGTAAGAGGTGAAAATTATTTTAAACTATGATGCTAATGAAAATGGTGACAACACGATAAGAGGCTAAGATGAATGGTGAGACAAGTCTCAACCAAGCCTTAGTAAAGGTCACCAAAAGTACTCACCTAAGAGAGTGTTGAATATTTAAGAGACAAGTCTCAATCACATTCTATAATATAAGTGTAAGGAGAATTCACACTTAATACTTAAAGAAGAGACGAGAAATCATCTAATAAGCTATGAATACCTCATGCTAAGAAGCAAGCTTCGATGATGTATGAGTTGAATGTAAATAGGAACATTAAACTAAGCGTCGATAGGCTAGCTATGAGTGGTGATGCCTTCTTCCGGGAAGGGCGGAGGTTCACATAGATCTCATGAGATGAGACTGTCCACCAAGGTGGGTATGGGTCTCCCTAAATCTCCTAGTCTTTGAACTATGTTGCCGACATAGGGAACTAGCTTGGTTCGAAACCCTAAAGCGAGCATGTTTTTGGTTTCACTTTGGCCAGTGACTCCACCTCTTTTTGATGTGGGGGAGACACCAAATTTTATGACGCTCACATGATCTATATCGGTTAATGTTGGAATTTTTCTCAAAGTATTAAATATAATGAAATGAACGATACCGAAGGTTTTTGTGCAAGGCAATCAAGAGGTCAAATCGGATTCAAGTAATGATATTAGGTCATTCTTGGTCATTGCACTTCATGATCTCGATGAGAGTCTTAAACTTCATCCTAGGTAGAACTGGTGTTTACATCAGCCTATGAATGCAATGAATAATGTGGAGTACGAATGAACGAATGAAGTAGAATCTGTGTTTGCTAAAGGAGGCTCTCGGGTTGAGGTCCCATATGTTGGGCCCTCACTTGAGATGTCTTAATGCTACGTCCATGATTCTAAGGTCTCGTGGATATGAAATGTATAATATATGAAACATGAAATGTATGTTATGTGAACCTATATGTGTATGACGTGTGACATATTCATGGTATGACCTTCTTATTACGAATTAGGCAAGTCAAGAGCCTTGACCTCCTAAAGAAGCATGTTGATTACAAAGAGTCATTCTTGTTCATGCATTACCGTTATGTGTTTCTGCATACACCCATACTTAGTACAAGTGTGTACTAATTTCATGCAATATTACTATTTTAGGTGCAGGCTCATGTGGACGTTGAAGGTATCATTGCACCTGTTCGGACTCAAAGATTTCATCCAGACTTGGTAGTAGTAAGTTTAAACTAGTGGAGTATGTTCCACTAGTGTTTCTTTCCTATTTTATTCAGACACTTGTAATAGTGCCATTTTGGCAAGTACTACTTATGACATGGTATCTTATTTCTTTCAAGTTGTATGTTTCTATAACTAGATGGTAAATATATGAGCAATGAACCTCCTTACAAATATGTGTTTATGTGAAGTCTATGTATACTTTAACTATAAACAAAAAACTTTATTTCCTCTAAAATTAACTGTATGAATGTGATGAATGCAAGAAGATGCTTGTCTGCGACCTCTGAGAGGTCAACGACGCCGGTTGCGATTCAGATTACAGAGTCCAGGTCGTGACAAACACAAGTCTCCTTAAATCATGTAGCCATAGTGGATATAAATGATCATACTTTTTAAATGATTCCTTAGTGCTTTTTAGCATAGACTAGTGGATCCACTCAGTTGATGCATTTTATATTCCGACAAGTTATAGAACAATTCAAGCAACATGGGTTAGACGTTGTATCATCACATAACTCTTGGTGATGATTGTCGGTTAGAAATCCCCACGAAATTATATTATTTATTATATGATTAAATTTGAATTGTTATTTATTGTTTAAATTCTTTATATAAAATGCACCTTTGATGTTGTTTATTTCTGCACTAAGTTGAGTATCTATGAATTTTATTATAATTGAGGTGAGTGTTTCTTTTAGATTCCAGCTCAAGCTTCTATAATGTTTAGAATTCCCCTCGTGTGCTCGTACATTCAATGTATTGATTCCATTTTGTTAGTATCATTTTATGATGCAGATATTGTTGGGCTTTGTGGAGGCTTGTGAGCCGGCCCGACCCATTACTGAAACCCTAGGTTAACCATTTGGTTTTCCTATAAATATGATCCTTGTATTTGTAATTCTGGGTAGTAGCACAAGTGAAATAAAATCCTCCTGTTACAGTAGTGGAGTAGGGAAACCGAACCACGTTAAATTCTTGTGTGTCTTGTTGTGTTCCGTTTCTTTTCTCTAGATTATTTGTATGTGTTGTGTGTTTAATTCCCAACAATTGGTATCAGAGCGAGGTTTCAACAAACTGTAACACAAACTGTGAGAATTGTCACCTAGGGTTCTTGTGTGAAGAACTGTGTGCAGGGAGGAGAGCCGCCGTTACCGTGTGGGTAACCTCAAGCAGCAGCCGGCTAGGAGAACCGCGCAGGGTGCGAACAGCCGTCATCGTGTGCTGTCCGTCGCGCCGTTCCGTTGGCCGCCGCGTCGGGAATGAGTGTGCCGCCGCCGTTCGCAAGCTACAGCGTGCAAGACGCCGAGGATCTGGAACCGCCATTCGCGAGCAGCAGCCGCCACGAACCAGGCAGCCCAGATCGAAGGAGATCTGCCGCAGATCGTAGCCCAGCGAGGGAGAAAGCCGCGCAGCAGTAGTAGTAGCGAGGCAGAGAACGCCGCTGCCGTCCAGTGGCCGCCGCGTCGAGGAGCCTCAGATCCAGCCGCGAGCGTCCAGATCGTGAGCATCGTCCAAATCGCCGCCCGCTGTCTGAAAACGCCGTTAAGGGAATTGCCGAAGGTGCGGTTTTTTTTTGTGGTGAAATATTTCTGACAAAATTACCAAGATCTGAAATTAGTTGTACAGAGTATCTCATTTAGTCCTTTGAGATGGCAGAAGATGGGAAGTTCCGAATTGAGAAGTTCGATGGTACAGATTTCAGTTGGTGGAAGATGCAGATTGAAGATTTACTGGTTCAGAAAGATTTGGACGTAGTGTTGGGTGACAAGCAAGGAAAATTGTCTGATGTAGAGTGGGCAGTTTTGGATCGGAAAGCTATGTCAGTTATCCGACTCTCGTTGACCAAGAATGTTGCGTTCAACATTCTTAAGGAGAAGACAGCGAAAGGCATCTTGGAAGCCTTGTCTAACATGTACGAGAAGCCATCTGCAGCAAACAAAATTTTTCTGATTAGAGAGTTGGTGAACACAAAGATGAAGGAAGGCAGTTCAGTTACCGAGCACATCAACTCATTGAATCGATCTTAGCCAGACTTTTGTCAGTTGGCATTAAGTTCGATGATGAAGTTCAAGCTTTACTACTGTTATCATCATTGCCTGGCAGTTGGTCCGGAACGGTTACAGCAGTTGCCAGTTCAGTGGGACTAATGGATTCACCTTTGAGAAGATTCGTGATCTCGTTCTTGGCGAGGATGTCAGAAGAAGGAGTTCTGGAGAATCATCAGGTGATATGCTAAACGTCGTCAGAGACAGAGGAAATAACAGAGGTAGTGGGAGCAGGAACCGAAGAAGGAGTCAGTCGAAGTCGGGTCGGGATGGCTCAGGTGTAACATGTTGGAACTGCAAGGAGGTGGGGCATTTCAGGAATCAATGCCAGAAAGACAAACAAGTCAACATTGCAGAAGACAGCGCCAACGAGGATTTGTTTATCTGTTGCGCGGAGAGCAATGTGGATTCCTGGGTCATGGATTCTGGTGCTTCTTTTCACGCTACCCACAGCAGTGAAGCATTGCAGAATCTGGTTATTGGAGACTTTGGAAAGGTAAGGCTTGCAGACGATAGTGCTCTTTATGTTACGGGCATGGGTGACATGGTGCTGATGACGCCAGTCGGTTTCTAGACCTTGAAGGATGTCAGAGTTGTTCCAAGCTTGACGAAAAGTTTGATTTCTGTTAGGCAGTTGGATGAACAGGGACATCATGTGAAGTTCGGAAATGGGCAGTGGAAGGTCGTGAGGGGCAATCTTGTCATGGCTCGTGGAACAAAAAGAGGATCGTTGTATATTGTCGGATTACCGTCTGAGGGAGTGACCGTCCCAGTTCAGAAGAAAAACAAAGTCCGGTTCACAGAATCTCGTGGGCAGAAGAAGGTTGTCTTTGCAAGAAAGAAACCCAGAGCCACAGGTCAGATTCAGGATGAACGAGCAAGGAAAGGTTCAGGAAGACCAGTCAGAGGCGTTTGTGGCAGTGGGAGCACCTGCCGTGCTTCAGCCAAGGCTCCTAGAAGACAGTGGGTCAAGAGAACCAGTATTCCAGCTGTTGATACGTCTCCAGAAAATATCTTGCTGAGTATGGAGAGTGTTTGTTCTCAGGGAGTTCTAGGATCCGGCAGTTCGTGTCTCAAGTGGGAGCCGGTAGGGACCGAGGACGAGTCAAGGGCAGTTTCAGCCGTGACTGATGTGTTGAAGCTTCGGGGAGATTCAACGGGCCTTTCAGTTGACTGATGAGAAGGCCGCTGTAGCAGGAGAGAGTTGAAAAAGATTACTAGACATACAAGTGTTCTAAGTGGATGACAGTTGAAATTCTTCAAGCCTCCAAGTGGGAGATTGTTGGGCTTTGTGGAGGCTTGTGAGCCGGCCCGACCCATTACTGAAACCCTAGGTTAACCATTTGGTTTTCCTATAAATATGATCCTTGTATTTGTAATTCTGAAGTAGCACAAGTGAAATAAAATCCTCCTGTTACAGTAGTGGAGTAGGGAACCGAACCACGTTAAATTCTTGTGTGTCCCGTTTGTGTTCCGTTTCTTTTTCTCTAGATTATTTGTGTGTGTTGTGTGTTTAATTCCCAACAGATATAGGTAAGCAGGATCAACATTCATTGCCTCGTTGATCCAGTTGAGCACTCAGAGTCAGTTTGTAAGCCTCCATGCTTTTCGAAGGATCCCTTTTACATCGTTCCAATACTTCATTTGTTAGGATGAATGGGGTCTTGTCCCTACATCCGTGATTATTTTTAGAGGATTCATAGGCGGATTAGTCTTTCCATATTAAGTTGTTTATGTACAGACATCAAGATTTTTAGAAGAATCTTGATATAATTTGATTTTCCGTGCACTAAGCCCACTCACGTGTACAATGACATTCAAGAAGCAATTCATATAGCTAGAAATCCTGTTTTTTATGAACGTACTAATCATATAGAGGTGGATGAGAATGACTGAATTAATTAAAGTAGTTAAAGTTTGTTATTGTTAGTAGTTAGCATTGACAGTTTTACATTATTAAGGAGTCTGTTTAGTTAGTTAAGTTTTTGTAGATATTTTTTCTCCTTTCATCTTCATCTTTCTTTTTTTCTCCTTCAAAATTTTCAATGGGACCTCATTTTTGTTCATAAACGGAGGTGTAAGCTTGAGTTTTTGACACATAAAACTTAGTTAAAAAGGAATATTTTAATTAGTTAAAAGAGTCGTTCGTTAGGTAGATCTTGGCAATGATCCCTTGTTAAGAGTTTATTGAGCTATACCATATTATTGAATTATTATATTATAGAGGGGACGAGTGAAAAAAACTATTGCTAGATCGATAAAATTTGACTACATCATACTTAAATTTTCTCAAATAGAATGACATATTAATGTTCCAACCTAAACATATTTTATTTTGTTGATTTTATATCTTTTATATTTTCACGAACATAATATCAGCTAGTAATTTAATTTGCACATGATAGTTTCCTCAACAAAAAGCAAACTTTTCGCCGCATAAGGAAAGAAGAAAACAAAAAGAATTGGATAGAAATAGAAAAAAAAAAAAATATATATATATATATATATATATATATATTATATATATATATATATATAATATATATATATTAGGGAGTTTTGCGCTGTACTATGACAGTGAGACGCGGCGGCACGCATCATGCATGACCATAAACAAAAGAGTTTTGGCTATGACTGTTGAAGAGGAATTAAGTTGGCTATAATTGATACACGTCCTTTAAACAAATGCAACATATATATCACTTTTTAATTAAAGAGAGAGGTCATTGATACCATTACCAACTGAAACATATCATATCTTTATATTATAGCAACTCAATCTTTGAAAGATATATTGATTCACATTTTTTCCTATTATTTTGTGAAAGGAATTAAATGAAACAAATAATTAAAGTATTCCCTTTCACTATTTTATCTGATGTCACATTATTTACTTTTCAATTGGTTTAGAAGACGATACTTTTTATTAGATATTACAAATAATTTAACATAATTTTTTCAATATTTATTCTTAAAAACATAATTTATGATCATTAAAATAACGTGGACGTTATAAAATTCAAATAACACATGGTAATTTTTTTCTTTTATTATTCTTGAATGTTATAATATTCAATTAAGCAGGTTTCAATAAAATATACTAGAGGGATAAATGTTATGACAGACAAAAAGTCTACTTGTGATCTCTACGCAATCGTCATGTTGCTCCCATAAATTATGGTAGTCTATAACATGATTCTTTATATGTAAATGAATAATACATAAAGATTATCCTAATCATTTTTTTTAAATTAAGAGTCTATCGAATTGTGTTGACATCATGGTCTTTGTATTCTGTTTCCTTGATTCCTTCCTACATATCTTGTTGCACTTATCCTTTGTTTAAATTATAATTTTTATTTAATTTTTCTTGATCGTCTACTACTGTATTTGGTCAGTTGTAATTCCCGATTCATCAAAAAATAAACAAAGTTCAACTATCACCATCTTTACTCACTACTAATAGTAACTTGTCCTACTATGAAGATTAAATAATCAGTGTTATTTTTATTGCCTATAATTATCAAATATTTGTTTAAAATGTTAGGTTTACACATGAAGAAACACAAATGTAGAGTATTAGTATCATACTGATACTAACACAATATATATATATATATATATATATATATATATATACATAATAAATAAAGGATATGAACTCATAATTTCAAACTGATATTGGTTCAATAAAAATTTCTTTATATTAAATCAATAAAATTTAAACTTTGGACATCTCTATGCATGAGTGGAGACGATAATTACAAACATTAATACTATTATTTCAGACAATAAAATTTAAACTTTGGACATGTCTCTGTATGAGATGACATATTTATTTTTCCTTTTTAAATTTCATATCAAATAGAATCTGATTATAAACAAACCATAATGATTTCCTAATTGAATCTACATTGTTTGTATCGATTAAGTAAATATTTAATGACTCAAATGAAAGTCACAAACAACAAGAAAGAATCTTCAAACGGACCCTCCTGCTCTATTTTTGCATGAAAGGTGCAATGCAACGATAAATAACAATATAATGTTATACATATAATAATATGATCATGTATTGATTTTATTATGTTTTTTGAAATTTGACATTGCTCTTATAAATTGTTAATAGTCTACGAGGAAATACTCACAAGACTTGACTGATATTTTTAATCACAAGACTTGACTGATATTTTTAATCACGTTTGAGGCTTTGCAGTTTATGTTAAAAGAAAAAAAAAATCTAATGTTAAGATATTTCAAAGACATTGAGACAAAAATGACATACAAAAAGTTGCCCTTTGGAGTGACACTAACGAATTAACATATAATTTTTTATATCCTTTTCTCTATCCACATTTTAGGATATATATAATACTCCTTCCATTTTAAAATAATTTTTTATATTTATTTCCAATTAATTAGTGTTTATCCTAATCATAAAGGCATCAATAACATTCTTCCAATTTTATCTTTATTTAAATAAAAATATCACATAATCAAATATTATCAAAGAGCTACATCTTTTTAAAGAAATTTGTAGAGAATAGTTTCTCCAACAACTACTTCTTGCCGCATAAGTATACTTTCAATTTTATGTTTATTTAAATAAAAAAAATTACGCAATCAAAAAGCTACATCTTTTTATAGAAATCTGTCACGACCCAAAACCGAGCCGCGACTGGCACCCACACTTACCCTCCTATGTGAGCGAACCAACCAATCTAAACCTTAACATTTCAATGTATATCAACAGAAAGTAATGCGGAAGACTTAAACTCATTAACAAAAACCAATTCAATAACTATTAAAATTCAACATCTATTATTCCCCAAGATCTGGAAGTCATCACCACAAGAACATCTATGATCAAATTACTAAACTAAGAGTATTCTAAAAAAGCTAATACAAGTAAAAGCTAGTCCGTGCCGGAACTTCAAGGCATCAAGACATGAAGAAGGAGATCCAGTCCAAGCTAGAAGCATTAGCTCACCCTGAAGATCCGGTGTGACGAAGACTGGCTAGAATTGCGGTTGAGTTGAAGACGACGGCACGTTTGCTGCACTCCACAAATAACAAAGAAGAAAACATAAAAGTAGGGGGTCAGTACAAACACAAGTACTGAGTAGATATCATCGGCCAACTCAAAATAGAAGACAATATATATCAAGTAATATTATAAAACCAACTACAATACTCAACATGCGACATTTACCATTATCATAACTCTTGGTCATAACACCAAGCACATCAATGAGGACTCACGCCTCCCCATCATACTCATTGGGAATTAGGTTCATTAGATTGAATTTATTAACATATTTCAAGATTCATTATCTTATTCCCCTCGTGTCAGTACGTGACACTCCGCTCCATATACTATCCTGGTGTCAGAACGTGACACTCCGATCCTCATATACTATCCTGGTACCGGAACGTGGCACCCGATCCATATACTATCCTGGTGTCGGAACGTGACACTCCGATCCTCATTCTATCCTGGTACCGGAATGTGGCACCCGATCCTCTTTTCTCACTTATTTCGTTCATCAAGCCTTCTTTTATACTAAGGCATCCTCATTAACAAAGTAGATTAGGGTTTCTTTTCAAGATTTGGGATTCAATAGCTTCATCATGCTCATATAATCACAATTACATAATCATATTCATGCAAGCATACAATTAAGCATATAGAAGGGTTTACAATACTACTAACACATATCATTCACTATTAAGAGTTTACTACGAATAGTGTGAAAACCATAACCTACCTCCACCGAAGATTAGCGATCAAGCAAGCAATTTCCCAAGTTTGTTTCTCTGTTCCTCGTTCGATTCTCCCTCTCTCTCTCTTGTTCTTTCTATTTTTCTTATTCAAACCCTCTTTCTTTTACCCTAATTAGCATATAATTAAGTATAAAGGATGACAATAATAACCCACTAATTAATTCAAGGTTACCTCTTTTAACCCCCAAGTAATTAGACTTACTAATATTAACCCTCTAACTTTATAATTAAAGCAGGAATAGTCAAAAACGTCCCTTAAAACATTTAAAGAAATCCGACCCAGACTGGGATTACGCAACCTGTGACGGCCCGTCGTGCCTGCGACGGTCCGTCCTGCAGGTCGTCGCAAAGTTCAGAGACTCAATTTCCACCAAAGAGTCTGTGACGGTCCATCACGCCTGTGACGGTCCGTCCTGCCATGTCGTCACGAAGTTCAGAGAGTCGATTTCAGTACCCAATTTCAGAATTTCTAAGTGTTTTTAAACGAGACCCTGCGACGGTCCGTCGTGCCCATGACGGTCCGTCGTGGGGTCAGTCGTCTCAGCCAGTTTTCCAGAAATAAAATCTGCTGCTCAAAACGACTAAACAGGTCGTTACAATACATACCAATTTACCCATCGTTCGTCCTCGAACGATCACAAGAAGGAAAACAAGGGAGGAAAAGAGTACCTGAATCCGTAAACAGATGTGGGTATTTTTCTTGCATATCAGCCTCCTTCTCCCAAGTGGCTTCTTCAACTGGTCGATTCTTCCATTGAACTTTGATGGATGCAATCTCCCTCGACCTCAACTTACGGACTTCTCTAGCTAAAATAGCAACAGGCTCCTCCTCATAAGTCAAATTTTCATCAAGCAGAACTGAATCCCAACGAATGATGTAGTTTCCATCCTCATGGTATCTTTTCAACATAGACACATGAAATACCGGATGCACTCCGGACAGCCCTGGAGGCAAGGCTAGCTCATAAGCCACCTCCCCTACTCGCTAAGTACTTCAAATGGTCCATGTACCTCGGGCTTAGCTTACCTCTTTTACCAAACCACCATCACCCCTTTCATGGGCGAAACCTTCAACAGACTTGCTCACCCTCCATGAACTCTAAGTCTCTAACCCTTCGATCTGCATATTCTTTTTGCCTACTTTGCGCCGCTAAAACTTTTCTTGAATAGATTTCACTTTCTCTAATGAATCCCTCAAAGGTCAGTACCCCAAGGTCTAACCTCAAATGCATCAAACCACCCAATGGGAGACCTACATCTCCTACCATACAATGCTTCAAATGGAGCCATATCAATACTTGAGTGATAGCTATTGTGTAGGAGAACTCTGCTAAGGGTAAGAAGCTATCCCAATGGCCACCAAATTCTATCACACATGCACGAAGCATATCCTCCAACACTTGAATCGTTCGCTCAGACTGACCATCGGTCTGAGGATGGAATGCGGTACTAAGGTCCAACCTAGTACCCATTCCGCTGCAATGTTTTCCAAAACTTAGAAGTAACTGCGTACCTCTATCTGATATAATGGAGAGTGGAACCCCATGCAATCGAACAATCTCTGAGATGTAAAGTTTGGCTAACTTCTCTGCATTGTAGGTCACCTTGACCGGAATGAAGTGAGCGGACTTAGTTAATCTGTCCACAATTACCCAAATGGAATCAAACTTACCCAATGTCTTTGGAAGACCAACCACGAAGTCCATTGCAATTCTCTCCCACTTCCATTCAGGAATGGGCATTCTCTGAAGTGTTCCTCCGGGCCTCTGGTGTTCATACTTTACTTGTTGACAGTTGGGACATTTGGCAATAAAATCAACAATGTCTCGCTTCATTCTACTCCACCAAAAGGTGTTGTTTTAGGTCACGGTACATCTTGGTTGCACCAGGATGTATAGAATACCTTGAACTATGAGCCTCTGTCATAATAGTGGTGATCAAATCATCGATGCGGGGTACACATACCCTTCCTTAATCCTCAAAACACCTTCCTCATCGATTGTTGCTTCTTTAGCCTCTCCTTGCAACACTTTATCTCGAATCCGGATCAATTTCTCATCATTAAACTGCTTTCCCTTAATCTTGTCAAGGAGGAAGATCTTGCCTCCACACAAGCCAAAAATCCTCCCTTCTCATTTACTTCTAACCTCATAAGGTCATTAGCCAGAATCTGAACCTCTCTAGCCAATGGGCGCCTAGAAACTTGCAAGTGAGCTAGACTTCCCATGCTTCCCGCCTTTCTACTTAAGGCATCTGCCACAACATTCGCTTTCCCGGATGATACAAGATAGTGATGTCGTAGTCCTTCAGTAGTTCCATCCATCTCCTCTGTCTCAAGTTCAAATCTTTCTGAGTAAGACATATTGTAGGCTACGATGATCCGTATACCTCTCACACTTAACCCCATATAAATAGTGCCTTCATTGCTTTAATGCAAATACTACCACCGCGGCCAATTTCAAATCATGGGTCGGATAGTTACGTTCATGCACCTTTAATTGCCTTGAAGCATAAGCAATTACACTCTTCTCTTGCATTAGCACTGCACCCCAAACCATAATAGGATGCATCACAATAAACAATGAAGTTCTTACCCTCTACTGGCAAGGTAAGGATAGGTGCGGTAGTCAACAAAGTCTTGAGCTTCTGAAAGCTTTCCTCACATTCGTCCGACCATACAAATGGAACATTCTGCTTAGTCAAGTTCGTCAATTGGGAAGCAATGGAAGAGAATCCATTGACAAATCGACGGTAATAGTAAGCTAAACCAACGAAGCTCCTTATTTCTGACACATTAGTAGGTCTTACCCAATTCTTCACTGTCTCAATCTTAGATGGATCCACCATCACTCCATCCTTAGAAACTACGTGTCCCAAGAAGGACACTGAATCTAGCAAAAACTCACACTTGGAGAATTTGGCATAAAGCTTCTCTTCTTCTCCCTCAATAACTCTAACACCATTCTCAAATGCTCCTCATGTTCCTTCTTACTCCGTGAGTATATCAGTATATCATCAATAAATACGATCACAAAGAGATCCAGATATGGCTTAAAAATCCCGTTCATCAAGCTCATGAAGGCAGCAGGGGCATTCGTAAGACCAAAAGACATTACCACAAATTCGTAGTGCCCATACCTAGTTCGAAAAGCAGTCTTTGGCACATCCGTTGCCCGTATTTTTAATTAATGATAACCAGATCTCAAATCAATCTTAGAGAAGACACAAGCACCTTGTAACTGATCGAACAAGTCATCAATACGAGGAAGAGGATACTTGTTCTTAATAGTTACTTTATTCAGTTATCTATAGTCTATGCACATCCGAAAACTCCCATCCTTCTTCTTCACAAATAATACCGGAGCACCCCAAGGAGATGCACTTGGTCTAATGAAGCCTTTGCTCAACAACTCTTGAAGTTGGGCCTTTAACTCTCTTAATTCCACGGGAACCATTCTATAAGGGGGTATAGAAATGGGGCGAGTACCCGGTTCAAGATCAATACAGAAGTCAATATCCCTATCCGGTGGCATACCAGGAAGATCTGCAGGGAACACATCCAAAACTCACGGACTATCGAAACCGACTCAATGAAGGTACTTGGGTAGTATCATCCCTGAGGTGTGCCAAGAAGGCTAAACAACCCTTACTAACATTCTCTTAGCACGAAGAAGGAGACGACGATACGAACCGGATTGGAAGTGTAGTCACCCTCCCACACTAACGGATCTGTCCCAGGCTTGGCTAACGTCACAGTTTTAGCATTACAATCCAAGATCGCAAAATTCGGAGAAGCCAAGTCATACCCAGAATTACATCAAAGTCAACCATTTCTAAGATAACCAAATCTACATAAGTGTTGCTCCCCACAAAATTCACCAAACAAGACCTATATACCTTTTCAACTATCACAGACTCACCCACCGGAGTAGAAACACGAATAGGCATATCATAATTCACAATGTAATTAGACCATTAGCAAATGAGGAAGATACATAAGAAAATGTGGATCCAGGATCAAACAATACAGAAGCCATGCAATCACAAATCAAAAGATTACCTGTGATGACAGCATCAGATGCCTCCGCTTCAGATCTCCCAGGGAAAGCATAACAATGGGCCCTATCACCTGTCTGCCCATTGGCCCTACCATGTTGTGATGTAGTGGCTCCAGTTTGCCCATCACCTCGGCCGTTTTGGTGACCACCATTACCTCGACCACTGCGTCCTCCAGAATGACGGCCTCTTCCATAACAACCTCTACCTCTAACCATTGGAGGTCTGTAACTCTGTTTTGGACAATACCTCTTAATGTGTCCAGTCTCCCCACATCCATAACATTCTCTGGATTCAAGCATCGGCCTCTCAGAGAAGTGTTGGCCGGTCTGAGGTGGACCCCCAACTACAGTTTGTAGAGAAGACTGAATTGGTCGGACTGAGTAACCTCCGGAACCATGTCCTCAAGAATAAGAACCATTAAACTCACCTCCCTTTCGAAACCTTTTTGATGTCGACGCCATGGTGAAGTCATCTGGCTTTACTCCTTCCACCTCTATTACGAAGTCTACCACTTCCTGAAAGGATTTTGCTGTAGCCGCTACCTGTAAGGCTGAAATCCGCAACTCTGACCTCAACCCCTTCACAAAACGGCGAATCCGCTCTTGTGGACTAAAACAAAGTTGGGTGGCATATCTGGATAGTGCGCGAAACCTAGCCTCATAAGCAGTAACCGACATCCTACCTTGCTCTAGGCTCAAGAACTCATATCTTTTCCTATCCCTCAAAGTCCGGGGGATATACTTCTCCATAAACAAGCTAGAGAATGAGCCCAAGTCATAAGTGGTGCCTCTGTGGCTGACACTCTACATGTGACCGCCACCACATTTTGGCGTTTCCTTGGAACTGATAACTCACGAACTCAACACCAAACCGTTCTACTATACCCATCTTGTGTAGTAGCTCATGTCAGTCAACCAAAAATCGTAAGCATCCCCGATTCAGCACCCTTGAAGACTGGAGGTTTCAATTTCAAGAACTTACTGAAAAGTTCATGCTGATCATTTGTGTCATTATAGGCCAGTAGTCCAGACGTGGAAACGTGCCTATTTCCATGAGGCATCCATACGGGGAGCCATAGTGGCTGCATGTTGTACCTCTGAAACCGGAGGTGTTGGTGCAGAAAACACTGGAGGTGCCTGACCCTGATCAGATAACCCGCTAAGATAAGCAAGAACCTGATTGATCATCTCTGGGGTAGGTTGGGATGGCAATTCCTCATTTTGCACTTGTTCATTCTCCCCTTCCTCACCCTCTCTTACTACTTCCTCATCGGTGGGGGAGTCACCGCCCTAGCATCAGCATCAGATGTCTAGGTACTTTCCCCTCTTCCTCTAGGACGTCCTCCCCCGACCATCACGCACTCTTGCCTCTTGCCTGCTACTCCCTTCGAGCTACAGCCCCAGTGGCTGGCTCAGATGTTCCTTGTCTTGCCGGTGTCGGTGTTGGTGTTGGGCGGTCGTTGCTCTAGTTCTAACCATCTGCGAAATATAGTGAAGATGGTTAGATACCAATTTGTATCACCTAGATACCAATTGGATTCAAGTAGTAGCACGAAAGAAAGAAAGAAAGAACGGAATTTTCCTAAAGTCTTATAGCCCCTCAAAGAAAAGTAAGGCGTGTCCCCCTACCGTTCCTTAAGACTCTACTAGACTCGTTCTTGTGTGATGAGACCAACGAACCTAATGCTCTGATACCAAGTTTGTCACCCCAAAACCGAGCCGCGACTGGCACCCACACTTACCCTCCTATGTGAGCGAACCAACCAATCTAAACCTTAACATTTCAATGTAAATCAACAGAAAGTAATGCGGAAGACTTAAACTCATTAATAAAAACCAATCAATAACTATTAAAATTCAACATCTATTATTCCCCAAGATCTGGAAGTCATCACCTTGTTACGCTCGTATTTTTATATGTCGTGCGCGTCATGAACTAGTATATTAAGTTCGGGAATGAGATTTTATTTTAAGTTCCAAATTTTTAAAGAAATGTTATGCAAGGATGTTAATTCCATATGTTATTAATTAGTGTGGGATTAATTAGTGGCTGATTTGGATTTAATTTATCGAGTGGGCCCCACCACTTAAGGCAAAGTAAAAATTCAGATTTTGGAGATGCAATTAGTGGAGCATGTGTGGTGGGGGGCTGCCTCCACTTCATATTATTAAGTATTAAAAAAATCAGATTTTGGAGATGCAATTAGTGGAGCATGTGTGGTGGGGGGCTGCCTCCACTTCATATTACTAAATATTAAAAAGAAATTCTGATTTGGGATAGAATTAGTGGAGCATTTGTAGTGGTGGGCTGCCTCCACTTCACATTGTTAAATGGTGTAGTGAAATGCTTTGCAAGCATATCATCTCTTTCACCACATGACTTGGGCAGCCATGGAAATGGAGAAAACCAGCCATTAAACTCTTGGACAGCAGCTACAAAGAAATTGGTTAGTAATCTCCTTGCTTGGTGTGTGTTAATTCCTTAGAATACCTTTGTTAATTAGACATTAATGTTAAGAAGGGGACGTGAACAGTATCTTAGGATTTGTTTTAGTTATTGGATGTGCTAAGCATGAGCAGAAATCATGATCGGATTGCTAGTGGTGTTATGTTAGTGTTTGGGCTGTTTTGATTAAAGGAAACTGCTGGAAATTGTATTTTGGTGTTATGTATATGTTAATATGCTTATGGGTATTTACTACAAAGGATGAATACGATAGGTAGATGTGTTGCGAATTATAAAATGAGTTATCACTCGATGTGTCGTTGTTTCGTTACTATGGCTGCCAAAACGGAACTGTTTTGAGGGAGGCTGTTTAATATGATTTGTTGGGTTATATGGTGTTGTTGGTATTGCTGTGGATAATTTGGGTTGTTGTTGGATTGGGATGAAGTAAAGAAAATAGGGGAAGTGCTGCCGGATTTTCGTTAGATTATTAGCTAGCTTACAATAAGTAGTAAAGCGCGACATTTATCTAATTGTGGCACGGTTGTTGCTTGTTATAGATTATTACCTTGAGCAGTAAGTATTGGACGTGCAGCTCGACTTTTCGGTATGTAACGCTATCCTTTCCTTCTTTGTGTTGGCATGACCTTTAAAAATGAGCAAATAACGGACAGATTTGATACCTACTTCTAGAACGTCTAGGTGACGTATATTCTTACTTCCACAACGATTCCTTTATATATTGTCTATATCTAAGGCTATGGTGATTTCTGATATTTATGATAGTGCTTCTTAGAGTCATTGAGATTTTACGTTTCCATATCGTATTTAAAGGTTCATAATCTTGATAAAACATTAATCTTTGGTAATACTCCTTGCTGGTTCAAGTTGGTTGTTATATTGAGTTATAAGAAATGATTTTAATTGCATATGGTTGCTCATAATATTCTACTCGTGCATAGAGTCATTTATCATTTCACCGAGTCCCGGGCCGGGTAATGTTCGTGCGGAGTTTCTTGCATATGTCACCGAGTCCCTCACTAGAGGGCCGGGAATGTATATTATATATATGATTGGTGATGAGGATGGTTATGATGATGATGATGACGGAGATGATGTGATGACTATTTTCCCGAGTCCCTCACTAGAGGGCCGGGTACGTATGATGTATATATAATGATGATTATTTTGCCAAGTCCCTTACTAGGGAAGCTGGGCATCTTATATGTTAAGATATGCATGATTTTCATTTAAAAAGTACATGTGTAGAGATATCTTGTTTCGACTTATCATGGTGGTATCCTGTCATCTTTACCTTATGCTTTACATACTCAGTACATTGTCCGTACTGACCCCCTTTTCTCGGGGGCTGCGTTTCATGCCCGCAGGTGTAGACGCTCAGTTCGGTGATCCTCCTGCCTAGGATATCTACTCTGCTGTTTGGGAGAGCTCCACTATTCCCGGAGCCCAGTCGTTTTGGTACATAACTTCTTATGTAGTCTTTTGCTTGTCTATGGGTATGGCGGGGTCCTGTCCCGTCGAGTTTCACTACTATACTCTTAGAGGTCTGTAGACATCGTGTGGGTTGTATATTTATGTTTTGGATAATGGTCTGGACATTTTGTTTGGGATGTCCGTTTGTACAAGTGCAGCCTTGTCAGTTTGGACATCTTTGTGTATTGTGTAGTGGCAGCCTTATCGGCTGTGTATGCTATTATGCTTTGAATAGTGGCAGCCTGTCGGCTCGCGTATGTTGTTACGTTTGAATGTTTATGACTCTTTATGAGATAGATCCACTTTATATATATATGGTGTTGGGTTTGGCTTGATTTGATTAAATTCCATATTGTCTTAGTTTCAGTTGGTCATACTTGATAGGTTGGTATGTGAGTGTCCAAAATGGGCACTTAGTCACGGCCCATCGGGTTGGGTCGTGACAAAGTGGTATCAGAGCAGTTCTTCCTCGGAAGTGTCTACAGACCGTGTCTAGTAGAGTCTTGTTTATCGGTGTGTTGTGCACCACATCTATAAACAGGAAGCTACAGGACTTTTAGGATGTCATCCTTTCTCATATTCTAGATCGTGCGATAGAGCTATAATACCAGGATAATCCCTCTCTAACGATCCTATGTTTTCAGTTATGCCTCCAAAGAAAGCAACAGCCGCCCAGAAGGGCAAATCGGTAGCAGAAAGTACTAGTCAGACCCGGAGAGTTACTAGGGCCCGTGCCCAGTCTATGCCTGGTATTGTGCTCCAGTCGGAGAGCTCTACTACAACCGCCACCGTTAGAGGAGCTTAGAGCAGCAGCAATCTCCAGTTCGGGGGACACCACCACCAGCCCCCGAGGCCCCGAACCTGAACCTCCAACTCCTCAGCCAGGGGTAGAGGATAGGGCCATGAGAGATGCGGTTCAGTTGCTGACTAGATTAGTGGAAGGTCAAGCTCGCAGGCATGGACTAGGAGTTGATCATGCGGACAGATCTGATAGCTTAAGGGCTCGTGACTTCTTAAGTTGTAATCCTCCAGAATTCTTTGGGTCAAGGCCCCAGGATGATCCGCAAGAGTTTATTCGTCAGATACAGCGTACATTGAGAATAATCAAGGCTTCGGATATCGAGTCTGTCGAGTTGGCTACATATCGTTTGCGCTGGATAGCTATTAATTGGTATGAGTCTTGGGAGTTATCTAGGGGTGAGGGTGCTCCTCCAGCGGTATGGGATGAATTTGTGGAGGCTTTCCAGGGCCACTTCCTGCCTCCAGAGATGAAGCGAGCTAGAGTCGACAGATTCTTGCGTTTGAGGCAGAATGGCAGGAGCATTCGAGAGTATAGCCTCGAATTTGATTCATTGGCTAGGCATGCACCTACTATTGTGGCTGATATGGCAGACAGGGTACACCGTTATGTGATGGGGTTGGATCGTTATCTGATTGACGGTTGTATGGCTGTGACTCTTCATCCAGGTATGGACATTGCTCGGGTGCAAGCATATGCACAGGGGGTAGAAGATCGGCACCGGGGTCAGTCAGATAGAGATTTTAATGAGGCCAGCATAAGAGGGCTAGATCAGCAGGTTATCCTAACGAGTTTCGAGGGGGGCAGTCTCAGCAGCATGTTAGATTTTCTTCCCAGCCAGCACAAAGTTCACCCCCACTTCCATGGGTAGGGGGTTCGATCGTACGGGATATTCGGAAGCTGGTCAGAGCTCTAGAACGTCAGGGTCACAGATGGGCAGGGGTTTGAGCCAGTTGAGGCCACCTTTGCCTCGGTGTTCTCGCTGTGGTAGGTCCCATCCTGGGGAATGTCGTTGGGCTACAGGTGCGTGTTTTTCATGTGGCCGTCAGGGTCATACTATGAGGGAGTGTCACCTGAGCGGTAGTGCGGGTGGTATTGCACACAGCCTTCTGGTTCTGTTGCTTGTTCATCTCCTTCTGTGGCTATGCGTCCTATGGGGCAGGGTATTCAGGCGCCAGCAGGCCGTGGTAGAGGACGTAGTGGAGCTTCCAGTTCTAGCGGTCCCTCGAACGTTTATATGCTTGGCTAGTAGGCAGGATCAGGAGGCGTCACCTAATGTGATCACAGGTATATTATCACTATTCTCCCGAAGTGTGTATGCATTGATAGACCCAGGTTCCACCTTATCATTTATATCTCCCTTCGTTGCTAGTAGGATTGGAATAGAGTCTGAGTTGATAGAACCATTTGAGGTAGCTACGCCTGTAGGAGATTCTGTCATAGCTACGCGAGTATATAAGAATTGCTCAGTGGTTATATATAGTCGTCGTACCGTAGCAGATCTAATAGAGCTAAATATGATTGAGTTTGATATTATCTTGGGCATGGATTGGTTGGCTGCTTGTTATGCTAATGTTGATTGTAGAGGGAAGATAGTACGATTTCAATTTCCAGGGGAACCGATTATAGAGTGGAAGGGTAGTACAGTATCACCGAAAGGTAAGTTCATTTCATACCTTAAGGCTAGGAAGATGGTTAGAAAAGGTTATATTTATCATCTGGTTCGGGTGCATGACATAAAGGCAGAGGCACCGACTCTTCAATCAGTCCCAGTAGTTAATGAATTTCCCGATGTATTTCCAGAGGAACTTCCAGGCCTTCCTCCAGAACGGGAGATAGAGTTTACTATAGATGTACTGCCACATACCCAGCCTATATCTATACCTCCTTATAGAATGGCACCTGCTGAGTTGAAAGAATTGAAAGAGCAATTGAAAGATTTGTTAGAAAAGGGCTTCATCAGGCCTAGTACGTCACCTTGGGGAGCACCGGTACTGTTTGTGAGGAAGAAGGATGGGTCGCTGCGGATGTGTATCGATTATAGGCAGCTGAATAAAGTAACAATAAAGAACAGGTATCCCCTCCCAAGGATTGACGATCTATTTGACCAGTTGCAGGGTGCTAAGTGTTTTTCAAAAATAGACTTGCGGTCAGGTTATCATCAGGTGCGGGTAAGGGAGGCAGATATTCCAAAGACGGCATTCCGGACCCGATATGGGCATTATGAGTTTAGAGTGCTGTCTTTTGGGCTGACTAATGCTCCAGCGGTGTTTATGGATTTAATGAATAGAGTGTTTAAACCATTCCTTGATATGTTTGTTATTGTATTTAGACGATATTTTAGTCTATTCACGCTCTGAAGAGGAGCATGCAGACCATTTAAGGACGGTACTTAGGGTGCTTCAACACCAGAAGTTGTATGCTAAGTTTTCTAAGTGCGAGTTCTGGTTGACTTCAGTGGCATTCTTGGGGCATATTATTGGAGCTGATGGTATTCGGGTAGACACGCAGAAGATTGAGGCGGTAAAGACTTGGCCCAGACCTACAACACCTACTGAGGTACGCAGCTTCTTTCTGGGGTTAGCAGGATATTACAGGAGGTTTGTAGAAAAGTTTGCCTCAATTTCAGCGCCTTTGACAAGGCTAACTCAAAAGGCAGCCAAGTTCCAGTGGACTGATGCATGTGAGCGAAGCTTCCAGCTATTGAAAGACAAATTGACTACCTCCAGTCCTAACTCTTCCGGAGGGACCAGACGGCTATGTTATTTATTGTGATGCTTCCGGTGTTGGGCTAGGATGTGTATTGATGCAGCATGGCAAAGTTATAGCCTATGCCTCCCGACAGCTTAGGAAGCATGAAAAGAACTATCCTACTCACGATCTGGAGTTAGCGGTCGTGGTTCATGCCTTGAAGATATGGAGGCATTATTTATATGGTGTCCATGTGGACATCTATACAGATCATAAGAGTCTCCAATATATCTTTAAACAGAAGGAGCTGAATTTACGACAGAGGCGGTGGTTAGAGTTGCTAAAGGATTATGATATTGATATTTTTGTATCATCCAGGGAAAGCGAATGTTGTAGCAGATGCTCTTAGCCGTAAGTCCATGGGTAGCTTGACAGATGTACAACCAGAAAGGAGGGAGATGGTTCGGGAGATTCAGCGGCTATCAAGCCTTGGAGTCGTCTGGCTAATTCAGAAGATAGTGGAGTTTCTATCAGAGAGGTTGCTGAGTCCTCAATCATAGATGAGGTAAAGAGACACCAATACGAGGACCCCATTCTGGCACAGTATAGAGATGCAGCTCTTAAAAAGGAAAAGACCCCATTTAAGATTACACCTGATGGAGTGTTACGATATGAAGGCAGATTGTGTGTACCAGATATTGCGGGGCTACGACGGAGGTTATGGGAGAGGCACACTCTGCCCGTTATTCTATTCACCCAGGGTCAACAAAAATGTATCATGACCTCAGATGCTTATACTGGTGGGATGGCATGAAAAAGGACATAGCGGAGTTTGTTGCTCAGTGCTCGAATTGTCAACAAGTCAAGATCGAACATCAAAAGCCTGGTGGATTATTACAGGCGATAGAGATTCCGACTTGGAAATAGGAGATGATTAATATGGACTTCATTACAGGCTTACCTCGCACCCAACGGAAGTATGACTCTATATGGTTATTGTAGATAGGCTGACGAAATCGGCCCATTTTCTTCCAGTCAGGACTACTTATTCGGCTGAAGATTATGCGAGGTTATATATCAGGGAAATAGTGAGACTTCATGGGATTCCCACGTCCATTATATCAGACAGAGGAGCTCAATTTACAGCCAACTTTTGGAGATCATTTCAGAAGGGATTGGGGACACAGGTGAACCTTAGCACAGCATTTCACCCTCAGACTGATGGGCAGGCTGAGCGTACTATTCAGACATTAGAGGATATGTTGCGGGCCTGTATTATTGATTTCAAAGGTAGCTGGGATGATCACTTGCCGCTCATTGAGTTTTCCTATAATAATAGCTACCATTCTAGTATCCAGATGGCACCGTACGAGGCCTTATATGGGAGGAAGTGCAGGTCACCTATTGGTTGGTTTGATGTTGGCGAGACTAAGTTGATAGGTCCGGATATGATTCAACAAGCTGTTGACAAGGTGAAGCTTATTCAAGAAAGATTATTAGCAGCCCAGAGTCGACAGAAGTCATATGCAGATAATCGGCGTAGAGATTTGGAGTTTCAGATTGGTGATTGGGTATTCCTGAAGGTATCACCCATGAAGGGTGTGGAGAATTCGGCAGGAAGGGGAAGCTCAGTCCGAGATACATTGGGCCTTATCAGATTGTTCGTAAGATAGGCAAGGTTGCATATGAGTTGGATCTACCATCTGATTTGGAGGCGGTACATCCAGTCTTCCATGTATCGATGCTACGTAAATGTATTGGTGATCCTTCTAGAGTATTCCCTGTAGATGATGTTCAGGTAACAGAGGAGTTGTCATACGAGGAGAAACCCGTAGCTATACTTGATCGCCAGTTAGAAGGTTACGTACAAGGATGTGGCTTCCGTCAAAGTTTTGTGGCAAAATAATAATAGGGAGGAGATGACTTGGGAAGCGGAAGACGAAATGAAGAATAAGTATCCTTACTTGTTCCCCGTACCTGCAGGTAATTCAATTCCTAGCTTGACTATATTGATTGATAAACGAGATTATGTAGTAAGTTATGACTCTGTGATGCATCTGTAAGTTACGGAATGCAGGTTGATAGGTATAACTGTTAGAGAGAGCTCGCTGAATATTTTTTTGTAAGACGCTAACTTAACATTCGAGGACGAATGTTCCTAAGGGGGGAAGGATGTTACGCCTCTTTTTTTATATGTCGTGCGCGTCATGAACTAGTATATGTAAGTTCGGGAAATGAGATTTTTTTTAAGTTCCAAATGTTTAAAGAAATGTTATGCAAGGATGTTAATTCCATATGTGATATTAATTAGTGTGGGATTAATTAGTGGCTGATTTGGATTTAATTTATCGAGTGGGCCCCACCACTTAAGGCAAAGTAAAAATTCAGATTTTGGAGATGCAATTAGTGGAGCATGTGTGGTGGGGGGCTGCCTCCACTTCATATTATTAAGTATTAAAAAGAAATCAGATTTTGGAGATGCAATTAGTGGAGCATGTGTGGTGGGGGGCTGCCTCCACTTCATATTACTAAATATTAAAAGAATTCTGATTTGGGATAGAATTAGTGGAGCATTTGTAGTGGTGGGCTGCCTCCACTTCACATTGTTAAATTGTGTAGTGAAATGCTTTGCAAGCATATCATCTCTTTCACCACATGACTTGGGCAGCCATGGAAATGGAGAAAAAACCAGCCATTAAACTCTTGGACAGCAGCTACAAAGAAATTGGTTAGTAATCTCCTTGCTTGGTGTGTTAATTCCTTAGAATACCTTTGTTAATTAGACATTAATGTTAAGAAGGGGACGTGAACAGTACCTTAGGAATTTGTTTTAGTTATTGGATGTGCTAAGCATGAGCAGAAATCATGATCGGATTGCTAGTGGTGTTATGTTAGTGTTTGGGCTGTTTTGATTAAAGGAAACTGCTGGAAATTGTATTTTGGTGTTATGTATATGTTAATATGCTTATGGGTATTACTACAAAGGATGAATACGATAAGGTAGATGTGTTGCGAATTATAAAATGAGTTATCACTCGATGTGTCGTTTTTCGTTACTATGGCTGCCAAAACGGAACTGTTTTGAGGGAGGCTGTTTAATATGATTTGTTTGGTTATATGTGTTGTTGGTATTGCTGTGGATAATTTGGGTTGTTGTTGGATTGGGATGAAGTAAAGAAAAGGGGAAGTGCTGCCGGATTTTCGTTAGATTATTAGCTAGCTTACAATAAGTAGTAAAGCGCGACATTTATCTAATTGTGGCACGGTTGTGCTTGTTATAGATTATTACCTTGAGCAGTAAGTATTGGACGTGCAGCTCGACTTTTCGGTATGTAACGCTATCCTTTCCTTCTTTGTTTGGCATGACTTTAAAAATGAGCAAATAACGGACAGATTTGATACCTACTTCTAGAACGTCTAGGTGACGTATATTCTTACTTCCACAACTATCCTTTATATATTGTCTATATCTAAGGCTATGGTGATTTCTGATATTTATGATAGTGCTTCTTAGAGTCATTGAGATTTTACGTTTCCATATCGTATTTAAAGGTTCATAATCTTGATAAAACATTAATCTTTGGTAATACTCCTTGCTGGTTCAAGTTGGTTGTTATATTGAGTTATAAGAAATGATTTTAATTGCATATGGTTGCTCATAATATTCTGCTCGTGCATAGAGTCATTTATCATTTCACCGAGTCCCGGGCCGGGTAATGTTCGTGCGGAGTTTCTTGCATATGTCACCGAGTCCCTCACTAGAGGGCCGGGAATGTATATTATATATATGATTGGTGATGAGGATGGTTATGATGATGATGATGACGGAGATGATGTGATGACTATTTCACCGAGTCCCTCACTAGAGGGCCGGGTACGTATGATGTATATATATGATGATTATTTTGCCAATCCCTTACTAGGAAGCTGGGCATCTTATATGTTAAAGATATGCATGATTTTCATTTAAAAAGTACATGTGTAAGATATCTTGTTTCGACTTATCATGTTGGTATCCTGTCATCTTTACCTTATGCTTTACATACTCAGTACATTGTCCGTACTGACCCCCTTTTCTCGGGGGCTGCGTTTCATGCCCGCAGGTGTAGACGCTCAGTTCGGTGATCCTCTTGCCTAGGATATCTACTCTGCTGTTTGGGAGAGCTCCACTGTTCCGGAGCCCAGTCGTTTTGGTACATAACTTCTTATGTAGTCTTTTGCTTGTCTATGGGTATGGCGGGGTCCTGTCCCGTCGAGTTTCACTACTATACTCTCTAGAGGTCTGTAGACATCGTGTGGGTTGTATATTTATGTTTTGGATAATGGTCTGGACATGGTTTGTTTGGGATGTCCGTTTGTACAAGTGCAGCCTTGTCGGTTGTGTACATCTTTGTGTATTGTGTAGTGGCAGCCTTATCGGCTGTGTATGCTATTATGCTTTGAATAGTGGCAGCCTTGTCGGCTCGCGTATGTTGTTACGGTTGAATGGTTATGACTCTTTATGAGATAGATCCACTTTATATATATATGGTGTTGGGTTTGGCTTGATTTGATTAAATTCAATATTGTCTTAGTTTCAGTTGGTCATACTTGATAGGTTGGTATGTGAGTGTCCAAAATGGGCACTTAGTCACGGCCCATCGGGTTGGGTCGTGACATCACCACAAGAACATCTATGATCAAATTACTAACTAAGAGTATTCTAAAAAAGCTAATACAGAAGCTATCCGTGCCGGAACTTCAAGGCATCAAGACTGAAGAAGGAGATCTAGTCCAAGCTAGAAGCATTAGCTCACCCCTGAAGATCCGGTGTGACAAAGACTGGCTAGAATTGGCGGTTGTGTTGAGACGACGGCACGTTTGCTGCACTCCACAAATAACAAAGAAGAAAACATAAAAGTAGGGGGTCAGTACAAACACAAGTACTGAGTAGATATCATCGGCCAACTCAAAATAGAAGACAATATATATCAAGTAATATTATAAAACCAACTACAATACTCAACATGCGACATTTACCATTATCATAACTCTTGGTCATAACACCAATCACATCAATGAGGACTCACGCCTCCCCATCATACTCTTTTGGGAATTAGGTTCATTAGATTGAATTTATTAACATATTTCAGATTCATTATCTTTATTCCCCTCGTGTCGGTACGTGACACTCCGCTCCATATACTATCCTGGTGTCGGAACGTGACACTCTCCGATCCTCAATACTACCATCCGTGTACCGGGAACGTGGCACCCGATCCATATACTATCCTGGTGTCGGAACGTGACACTCCGATCCTCATTCTATCCTGGTACCGGAACGTGGCACCCGATCCTCTTTTCTCACTTATTTCGTTCATCAAGCCTTCTTTTATACTAAGGCATCCTTATTAACAAAGTAGATTAGGGTTTCTTTTCAAGATTTGGGATAATAGCTTCATCATGCTCAAATAATCACAATTACATAATCATATTCATGCAAGCATACAATTAAGCATATAGAAGGGTTTACAATACTGCTAACACATATCATTCACTATTAAGAGTTTACTACGAATAGTGTGAAAACCATAACCTACCTCCACCGAAGATTAGCGATCAAGCAAGCAATTTCCCAAGCTTTGTTTCTCTCTTCCTCGTTCAATTCTCCCTCTCTCTCTTGTTCTTTCTAGTTTTCTTATTCAAACCCTCTTTCTTTTACCCTAATTAGCATATAATTCAGTATAAAAGATGACAATAATAACCCACTAATTAATTCAAGGTTACCTTTTTTAACCCCCAAGTAATTACACTTATTAATATTAACCCTCAAACTTTATAATTAAAGCAGGAATAGTCAAAAACGTCCCTTAAAACATTTAAAGAAATCCGACCCAGACTGGGATTACGCAACCTGTGACGGCCCGTCGTGCCTGCGACGGTCCGTCCTGCAGGTCGTCGCAAAGTTCAGAGACTCAATTTCCACCAAAGAGTCTGTGACGGTCCGTCAGGCCTGTGACGGTCCGTCCTGCCATGTCGTCACGAATTTCAGAGAGTCGATTTCAGTACCCAATTTCAGAATTTTTAAGTGTTTTGAAACGAGACCCTGCGACGGTCCGTCGTGCCCATGACGGTCCGTCGTGGGGTCCGTCGTTTCAGCCAGTTTTTTCCAGAAATAAAATCTGCTGCTCAAAACGACTAAACAGGTCGTTACAAAATCAATGTCCTCGATAATTAAAAAATTAAATGACGTAAGATAGTTTCTTCAACAACTACTTTTTGCCGCATAAGAGAAGAAGAAAACAAAAACAAATATATAAATAAAAATATGAGAGAGCTCTACGTTGTAATGTGCCACAAATATATAAGGCTAGGCTATGACTGTTGAAGGAGTTGGCTAGAGTTAATACACGTCTCTATCAAATAAATGACACATATTACTTGACATAAATTAATCATTTTTCAATTATATATGATTTATGAGACATGTCATTTAAAATTTGTTGGCAATTGTAATAGATGCCAACAGAAAGATATCATTATAACAACTCAATCTTTGTAACATATATTACTCGGAATTTCCTATAATTTTTCTTATGTTTGTCACTTTGTTTTCTTTTTTGTTTTCTTTTCAATTTGTCTAGAAAAATTCGATATCTTTTTATATTTTTTAAAGATAAATTGATTTTGAATTTTAATTCGGAACAAGAAAGTAAAGTTCCATTCTAAGCAAATCAATACAATATTAACAAAGTAAATTCAATCAACACTAATAATAACAATAATATGAAATATTTGCTCTATAATTTACATTGATTTAGGCGTTTTAAACATAATCTAATTTTAATTTTTGCTAAATGTTTAATCAGGTAACTAATACTTTTACTAGACTTATTTTAGAATTATTTAGTGCTTCTAAATTACAATCATTTTAGTGTCATCACTTATCTCATATTTTGTGTTATTTTTTTATGAACACCTTAGATAGTTACATTTTTATTGAACTTAAAAAATATCTGAATTACAAATTCGACACACTGATTTGATTTTGTATTCGAAAGTTCAAAACCAATACGAGATTGAAAATCACAAGTTTTATTAATTTAATTTGATTTATAAATTTAAAATTCTTACACAAATAATTAAATTTAATATTAAAAACTGAATCAACTCAATCACTACACCACTACCTATTACATAGAAGTCTACTTGTGATGATATCCAGAGTCTTTATGTTCCTCCCCCAAAATCTGATTTGTGTCTAACAGGATATTTTATGTATTAATGGATATTGTGGATTGACTCTTCGATCTCAGAAAGATTATCGTAATCATTTCTCCAAGGGTCAATCCAATTATGTTGACATCATCCTCTTTATATTATGTTTTATTGATTCCTTTCTATTTATTTTATTGCACTTTTCTTTTGTTTAAACGAGTATATGTTTCTTTATTTTTCTTGATCAGTCTAGCTATTGTTGTATTTGGTCACGTTGTACTCCCTGATTCACGAAAAAAAATTAAATTTCAACTTTAACTATCTTAGTCCCAACCACCAATCGAAATTTGTCGTACTGTGCAGATAAAGATAATCATAACTATTTTATTTTTATATGTAATAGTGAATTATTTATTTGAAAAGTTAGCTTTATGCGAGCATCCAAGCAAAAGCGTTGAAGAGGATTAATATAGTGTACATCTAAACATATTATCATTGACGGAGAATATGTCACGATTCAAAATGGTTGTGATGACAGTTGTCTTATCCCACCAAGACAAGTGAGTCTAACTGTAACGACCCGCTAGGTCGTTTTGAGAACTAGGACTAGTTTGACTCCTTTTGAAAATTTAAAGGGGTATTTTAAAACTATTCGACAACTATGAGTATCCAATTGATGAAACTTTTATTAAATAAATAATAAGTTAATAGTTAGTGGGCTAAGTCCATAACTCATGCACTACCTTTAATATTCAGCCCATGTATTAAAATAAGTTAGAGGAGTTAAAATTAATATATCATAATTTGAGGGAAGCAGAAATAGTGATAACTGATCCTCCATATAGTCAATACCTAGGCGTCCGAGAAGAACCGTCGTTCAGGTAAGGAAAAAGAACTCTATGAAGATTTTTTTTTCAACAATTTTCTGTCGAATAGAATTGCAAAGTTGAATAAGGGTATATTGATTTTATCGTTATTATATTATTAATGTGAGGTTCAAGTACATCTGTCAAGGGTTTAAAATTTATTTCTTATGGAGGTAATATTTATCAAAAATGGGGTACAACCTTATAAGCCAATCATTAGGCAATAATGCCAATGATTGACATTTGGCATGTTTTCAATTAGAATAAGGTGTAGTACATAACAGATTGAAGAAAAAAAAAGGAACAAAGGTCGTGTTGACAGTGCACTTCACTGTTGATATTTTTAAGATGTTTTTTTTTTATCAAATAAAAATTTAAGTTTGATATATTGTGATAGGTAATTAATTATTAGGTGTTATTTTATATGATCTAACATTGAATTTTAGTCCATTTGAAGAGGTTAGAGTTAAGTTCTTGGCTTGAAATTTAGCAAGTATGAAAAATTTGGCATACCACTATATAGCAAGATTTGGAGTTTGGTTGGAAATATGAGCGAGTTTTAGCGTCTATGATAGACATATAATAATTTGAATGTTTACAAAAAATTGCTTACTTACGAATATTGCATCATTGGTAGATTGGGAACGTTCCGAAACCTTGCGAAAAGGAAGGGAAAATCTTAAAAGATTCGTGGCACAAGTTCGGCATCTAAGGTATGTTAAGACTTTTTAGACTTGTTAAAGGACGTTTTCCTAATTAAAGATTAAAAATGAAAATAGACAAAGGGGTAATGGGGAAAGATAGTAGTCTCGTATCAATGGTGTGACGGGCATTGGTACGAGAATCGGTGTTATAAAAAGGAAAATTTCTATTATAGAATGTGGATTGAAATTTGAGATTGCCAAAGCATATGGGCATTAGCTGATATATTATTGACTTGAATTCCTTGTGTGATTGTGTTTTATTTATTTCACCCGTATAGTTGTGATAATTGAGGTGGTTATGTATTATGTTCATATTGATTGATTGAGATGCATCATCATCCCCTCTATTGAAATAATATTGTGCACATGCATAGACATGAGACTGAGTATAAGTTGGGCACGTGGAGATCGTCCGTGCTGAGGATGGTGAGATGTTAAGATTGTAATTTGGGCACGTGGAGACCGTCCGTGCGAAAATTGTTTAATATTATGATAGTGCGTTGAGATCGTCCGCACAGACACATGGAGATCGTCCGTATCGGTATATGGACCTCGCGAGTCCCCCATGGGTCATGAACTCTTGATGTATTTCCGAGGAGCATCATGTATATACGGTTGAGTGTGTACTGGGTATTCGGAGACAATTCATTACATGGTGTTATATTGCATTGCATTTCATCACATCATTTATTTTGATGATTATGTGTTTTGTTGGTGTTGGAAAATACTTGATGTTTGATTACCTTTATTGATGAAACCTAAATAGTGAGTGTAATATATATATGTATATATACTTATATAATCTATGAATTTTTTTTTTTATAAACTCATGTCACTACTTCTTCGTTGTCGGTTAATGAGACATACTGGGTACACGTGGTTTCATACTCATACTACGCTTGTTGCAGTCTTTGTGGTGCAGATTCGATTCCGAGTAGGAGCACATCTCGTGGAGCAAACTGAGTCCGGCTTGAAGTTCTTGGAGTTGTGGTGAGCTACTTGGCTGTTCCGTGGCCCACACCTCCCTCTATCTTTACGTATCCTGTTATTCAGTATTCAGACAGGATATCCCTTAAGTTAGATTTGTCATTTTAGTTTCAGACTTGCATCGTATTCTAGAAGCTCTTGTACTTATGACACCAATTCTTGGGTAATATTTTTTTCAGTTTTTCCGCATTCGTACTTATAAGGAACTCAGTGTTGGAGAATTGACAATTTATTGTCTTTTCACTTATTAGTTAGTTAAGTTTGTTAAAATATGTTCGTTGGCTTACCTATTAGTGGGGAGCGTAGGTGCCATCACGACTCGTAATTCTTGGATCGTGACAAATTTGGTATCAGAGCGCTAGGTTCATCGGTCTCAAGAGTACAAGAGCAATGTCTAGTAGTGTCTTGGGATCGGTATGAAGACGTCCATACCTATCTTCGAGAGGGTATAGGACATTTAGGAAATATTCTGTTCTTTTATTCATTATCGTGCACACTTGACCTTGTAGAAATTCTAATCTTTATATCTCATTCTCTCTCAGATGGCGAGGAATCGTACATCGGCAAGTGGTGGTCAGGATCCTATTCCTGCGCCTGCTTCTGGGAACACTGTCCGAGGTAGAGCTAGGAGACGAGCTCGAGGTCGGGGTAGGGGCCGTGTTGCAGCACCTGTGGATGTTCAAGTACCAGTAGCTACCCAGGGTCGGGATAGGACCGTACCTCCTGATGCAGAGGTTATTCATGGGGATGTGCAAGATCGTGTCGAGGGGGATGGGCCAGCTCAGGCTCCAACCAGTACTATTGTCCCCCTAGTGCTTCAATATACCTTGGCTCGTATGTTAGGAATCCTAGAGGGGATGGCCCAGGCAGGAGCTTTGCCTATCACTTCCGATAGCTCACAGACCCGTGTTAGAGGTCAAACTCCAGATCCGATAGTTGCTCTAGATTCTCAGACTCCCAGGACTCAGCCAGCTGCCGCTGTAGCTCCTCATTTGGATAGCATGGAGTTTCCAGATATGACATCACATTTTGTGAACATGCCTTCTATGACTATTGATGAGCAAAAGATGTTTGGGAGGTTCAAACTAATGAATCCTCCTACTTATACTGGTGACTAAGCTGAGGATGCATTTGAGTTTATAGTTAGTTGTCATGAGAGGTTGCATAATCTTGGATTAGTGGAGTCTCATGGAGTTGACTACACAGCGTTTCAGATGACTGGCTCTGCTAAGCAGTGGTGGAGGGATTATATTAGTAGTAGGCCAGCTGGATCCTTTCCACTATCCTGGACTCAGTTTACTCAGTTATTTCTATCCAAATTTGTTCCACGCAGTGAGAGGGAGCACAAGAGGGCCGAGTTTGAGGGTTTGCAGCAAAATGGTATGTCAGTTGCAGAGTATGAGGGTAAATTTCATGCCTTGGCTAGGCATGCTTCGATGATACTTCCCACAGAGGCTGAGAGAGTGAGGAGGTTTGTTAAGGGGCTGATTATTCCAATTCGCCTAGGAGTTTCTCAAGTTGCTGCTTCTGGTGTTCCGTTCCAGAAAGTGGTAGATGCTGCTAAGGAGTTGGAGATAATTCGACGTGAGGGTTTTGAGCAGCGAGAGGGCAAGAGGACTCGTTATTCAGGTGATTATGGTGGTGCTCCGCCTAGGAGTCGGGGTTACTTGGGTAGAGGTTATCACCCTTAGTCCAGCAGACCCATTCATGCTGCTATACCAGCGTCTGAGGCTGGTTACGCTGGGCATAACTCTTCGAGCTCAGTGCATACTTCGCAGGGTTCATCTTCTATACCTGTAGTTCGTGGAAGGCATTCTGGTCATTCAGGTTCCTCTCATTAGCCTGCCTCGTAGGGGCTGTTTTGAGTGTGGTGATATGGGACACTTTGTGAGAGACTGCCCTAAGACCAGACGTGGTGGCTTACATCAGGGTTCTCAGGCTTCGACTTTCAGGGCTACACAACCTCCAACTAGGGTTGGTGCACAGAATGGTAGAGGTGGTTCTCATTCAAGTAGAGGTGGTTCTCCTTCTGGTTGAGGTGGTGGTCGTGAAGGTTCACAATCTGATGGAGGTCGTTCTCACTGTTATGCTTTTCCAGGTAGGCCAGAGGCTGAAGCCTCAGATGCTGTTATCACAGGTATTATTCCGATTTGTCATCGACCAGCTACTGTATTATTCGATCCAGGCTCTACTTATTCTTATGTGTCCACATATTTTGCTCATAGTCTGGATATATTGTGTGAGTCTCTTGATTTGCCAATACGTGTTTCTACTCCTGTCGGGGATTCTGTAGTTGTAGATCGGGTGTATCGATTATGTACTGTTACTTTGATGGGGTATGACACTCATGTAAATTTAAAGGTCTTAGATATGATAGATTTTGATGTGATTCTTGGTATGGATTGGTTATCTTCTTACCACGCGATTTTAAACTGTCATGCCAAGACCATCACTTTAACTATGCCTGGAATTCCTATGGTAGAATGGAGAGGTACTCTTAGTCATCCTTCTAAGGGTGTGATATCATTCCTTAAGGCTCGTCAGTTGGTACAGAGAGGATGTTTGGCTTACTTGGACCACATTCGAGATACTAGTATTGAGACACCTATGGTTGAGTCTATTCCAGTAGTGAGTGAATTTTCAGAAGTATTTCCGACCGATTTGCCAGGTCTTCCACCAGATCGTGATATTGATTTTTATATTGATGTGGAGCCAGGCACTCGGCCTATTTCTATTCCTCCTTATCGTATGGCACCGGCTGAATTGAAAGAGTTGAAGGAGCAGTTGCAGGATTTGTTGAGCAAAGGTTTTATTAGACCAAGTGTATCTCCTTGGGGTGCTCCAGTGCTATTTGTGAAGAAGAAAGATGGATCTATGCGTATGTGTATTAAATATTGGCAGTTGGACAAGGTAACCATCAGAAATAAGTATCTGATACCTCGTATTGATGATTTATTTGATCAGTTGCAGGGTGCTTCAGTTTTCTCCAAAATTGACTTGAGATCTTGCTATCATCAGTTGAAGGTTAGGGCTGAGGATATCCCTAAGACGGCTTTTCGAACACGTTATGGTCATTACGAGTTTTTGGTGATGTCTTTCGGATTGACTAATGCCCCAGCAGCTTTTATGGACTTGATGAATGGAGTGTTCAGACCGTATTTAGATTCCTTTGTTATTGTCTTCATTGATGATATATTGATATACTCACGCACTAAGGAGGAACATGAGCATCATTTGAGGATTGTTCTTAGGATTTTTAAGGAGAAGAAGCTTTATGCAAAGTTTTGAAAGTGTGAGTTTTGGCTTAGTTTGGTAGCATTCTTGGGACATGTAGTGTCCAAGGAGGGTATCATGGTGGATCCTAAGAATATTGAGGCGGTTAGAGATTGGGTCAGACCTGCTTCAGTTACTGAGATTCGGAGTTTCTTGGGCCTTGCAGGTTATTATCGACAATTTGTTGAGGGTTTCTCATCCATTGCATCTCCATTAACTAGATTGACACAGAAGGAGGTGACTTTTTAGTGGTCTGACGAATGTGAGGTTAGTTTCCAAAAGCTCAAGACTTTATTGACTACTGCTCCGATTTTGACCCTACCCGTGGAGGGAGAGGGTTTTGTTGTATATTGTGATACTTCTCGGGTTGGTCTTGGTCGTGTGTTGATGCAGAAGGGAAGGGTGATAGCTTATGCTTCGAGACAGTTAAAGGTTCATGAGAAGAACTACCCTATTCATGATTTAGAGTTGGCGGCTGTTGTGTTTGCATTAAAGATTTGGAGGCATTATCTTTATGGTGTGCATTGTGAGGTGTTCACGGATCATCGTAGTCTCCAGTATATATTCAATCAGAGGGATCTAAATTTGAGGCAGAGGAGATGGTTGGAGTTGCTCAAAGACTACGATATGACTATTCTTTATCACCCACGCAAGGCAAATATTGTAGCAGATGCCTTGAGTCGCAAGGCGGTAAGTAAGGGTAGTCTAGCCATGTTACAGGTTGGCGAGCGTCCTTTAGCTAGGGATGTCCAATCCCTAGCCAATAGCATTGTGAGACTTGATACTTCAGAATCTGGTAAGGTGTTGGCTTATATGGAGGCTAGGTCATCCTTGTTGGAGCAGGTTCAGGCTCAACAGTTTGATGATGGTGATTTATGTAAGATTAGGGACAAGGTTTTAAAAGGAGAAGCCAAGGCTGCAATTCTTGATAGTGAGGGAGTTTTGAGGAATAAAGGTCGTATATGTGTTCCTCGTACAGGTGATTTGACTAGATTGATCTTGGAGGAGGCTCATAGTTCGAGGTACTCTATTCATCCGGGGGCTACTAAGATGTATCGTGACTTGAAGCAACACTATTGGTGGTGTCGTATGAAGAGGGACATAGTAGATTTTATATCTCGATGTTTGAATTGTCAGCAAGTGAAGTATGAACACCAAAATCCTGGAGGTATGACTCAGAGGATGCCCATACCTGAGTGGAAGTGGGAGCGCATTGCTATAGACTTTGTGGTAGGGTTGCCACGTACCTTGGTAAGTTTGATGCTATATGGGTCATCGTGGATCGACTGACTAAGTCTGCACACTTTGTACCAGTTCAGACTACCTATAACACAGAGAAGTTAGCCAAGATCTATATTCAAGAGATAGTTCGTTTGCATGGGGTTCCTATATCTATTATTTCAGATCGTGGCACCCAATTTACATCTCATTCTGGCGGTCTATGCAGAAAGAGTTGGGCACTCGGGTGGATCTTAGTACAGCCTTTCACCCTCAAACTGATGGTCAGTCTGAGCGGACTATTCAGGTTCTTGAGGACATGTTGCGGGCGTGTGTGATTGACTTTGGTGGTAAGTGGGATCAGTTCTTGCCTTTAGCGGAGTTTGCTTACAATAATAGTTATCATTCGAGCATTGAGATGGCACCATTTGAGGCTCTGTATGGTAGGAGATGTCGATCTCCAATTGGTTGGTTTGATGCATTTGAGATTAGACCATAGGGTACGGATTTGTTGAGGGAGTCCTTGGACAAGGTCAAGTTGATCCAAGATAGACTTCTCATGGCTCAGAGTAGGCAAAAGAGTTATGCAGATCGAAAGATTCGTGATTTAGAGTTTATGGTTGGAGAGAGGGTTTTATTTAAGGTTTCACCCATGAAGGGTGTGATGAGGTTTGGAAATAGGGCAAGTTGAGCCCAAGGTATATTGGTCCTTTCGAGATTGTTGAGCGTATTGGTGAGGTGGCGTATCAGTTGGATTTGCCACCTGGTTTGTCAGGTGTTCATCCTGTATTTCATATTTCAATGCATAAGAAGTATCATCAAGGTGGTGATCATGTGATTCAATGGGATTCAGTGTTACTTGATCAGAATTTGACTTTTGAGGAAGAGCCGATCACCATTTTGGATAGGCAAATTCGAAAGCTAAAGTCCAAGGAGATTGCTTCAGTAAAGGTTCAGTGGAAGCATCATCCAGTGGAGGAGGCTACATGGGAGACAGAGTCATACATGAGGAGTAAATATCCTCATCTTTTTGAGCGTTCAGGTTAACTCTTTTCTTTTCCCGTTCGAGGATGAACGTTTGTTTAAGTGGTAGGTGATGTAACGACCCACTAGGTCGTTTTGAGAACTAGGACTAGTTTGACTCCTTTTGAAAATTTAAAGGGGTATTTTAAAACTATTCGACAACTATGAGTATCCAATTGATGAAACTTTTACTAAATAAATAATAAGTTAATAGTTAGTGGGCTAACTCCATAACTCATGCACTACCTTTAATATTCAGCCCATGTATTGAAATAAGTTAGAGGAGTTAAAATTAATATATCATAATTTGAGGGAAGCAGAAATAGTGATAACTGATCCTCCATATAGTCAATACCTAGGCGTCCGAGAAGAACCGTCGTTTAGGTAAGGAAAAAGAACTGTATCAAGATTTTTTTTCTACAATTTTTTGTCCAATAGAATTGCAAAGTTGAATAAGGGAATATTTATTTGTTATCGTTATTATATTATTAATGTGAGGTTCAAGTACATTTGTCAAGGGTTTAAAATTTATTTCTTATGGAGGTAATATTTTTAAAAAATGGGGTACAACCTTATAAGTCAATCATTAGGCAATAATGCCAATGATTGGCATTTGGCGTGTTTTCAATTAGAATTAGATGTAGTACATAACAGATTGAAGAAAAAAAAGGAACAAAGGTCGTGTTGACAGTTGTAACGACCTGTTTAGTCATTTTGAGCAGCAGATTTTATTTCTGGAAAATTGGCTGAAACGACGGACCGTCACAGGCACGACGGACCGTCGCAGGGTCTCGTTTCAATATACTTAGAAATTCTGAAACTGGGCACTGAAAATCGACTCTCTGTAAATTGTGACGGACCTGCAGGACGTGCCGTCACATCCACGACGAACCGTCGTGAGGCACCATTTCAAAACACTTCAACTTTTGAGAATTTGGTACAAGAAACGAGTCTCTGACCGTCATGACGGGAGTGCAGGACGGACCGTCACAGGTGTGACGCACCGTCACAGGTGTGACGGACCGTCACAGTGCACTTAGTGAAAAAATGGGATTTTGGGCAGTTGCGACGACCTGCGTGACGGACCGTCGCAGGCACGACGGGCCGTCACAGGTTGCGCAAATCCCAGGCAGAATAGGATTTCTTTACACGTTGTAAGGGACGTTTTGGACTATTCTTTCCTTAATTATAAAGATTGAGGGTTAATATTAATAAGTCCAATTCTTGAGGGATAAAAGAGGTAACTTTGGGTTAATTAGTGGGGTATTATTGTCCTCTTTTACACTTAATTATATGTTAATTAGGGTTAAAAGGAAAAGAGGTTTGAATAAAACAAAACAAAAGAAAAGAGAAAGAGAGATTGATCGATTGAGAGAGAGAGTCGAACGAGGAAGAAGGATATCAAAGCTTTGGAAATTCTTGCTTGATCACTAGTCTTCAGTGGAGGTAGGTTATGGTTTATGCTATCTTATAGTAAACTCTTAATAGAGAATGAATGTGTGGTTGGTAGTATTTGTAAACCCTTCTATATGCTTAATTGTATGCTTGCATGAATATGATTTTGTGATTGTGATAAAATAAGCATGATGAAGTTATTGAATCCCAAATCTTGAAAGAACCCTAATTCACGTGTTAATGATGATGCCTTAGTATAAAAGAAGGCTTGATGAATTAGGGGATCGGGTGCCACGTTCCGGTACCAGGATAGAGATAGAGGATCGGGTGCCACGTTCCGGTACCAGGATAGAATGAATAGAGAATCGGGTGCCACGTTCTGGTACCAGGATAGTATATGAGGATCGGAGTGTCACGTTCCGACACCAGGATAGAATATGGATCGGGTGCCACGTTCTGGTACCAGGATAGAATGAGGATCGGAGTGTCACGTTCCGACACCAGGATAGTATATGGATCGGGTGCCACGTTCCGGTACCAGGATAGTATATGAGGATCGGAGTGCCACGTTCCGGCACTAGGATAGAAATAGAGGAGCGGAGTGTCACGTACCGACACAAGAGGAAGAAAGATAATGAATCTTGAAAGATAATGAATATACTCAATCTAATGAATTAATTACCAAATGAGTATGGTATTGAGGCTTGAGTCCTCATGTGTGAACTTGACGGTAATTGTTAATGATATAGTACTTGTTGTTGCTGCATGTTAAGTATCATAGTTGATTTTATGATATTACTTGATATATAATATCTTCTATTTTGAGTTGGCCGATGATATCTGCTCAGTACTTGTGGTTGTACTGACCCCCTACTTTTATGTTTTCTTCTTGTTATTTGTGTAATGCAGCAAACGTTCCGTCAACTTCAACTCAGCAGTAATTCTAGCCAGTCTTCACTACCTTCGGAAAATTCAGGGTGAGCTAATGCTTCTAGCTTGGACTGGGTCTTCTTCTTCAAGTCTTGATGCCTTGAACTTCCGGCATGGACTAGCTTTTTAGTTATTTTTGTTCTTAGACATTTCTAGTTTAGTAATTCGAGATAGATGTTCTTGTGATGATGACTTCCAGATTTTGGGGATAATAATAATAGTTTGAATTGTTTTTATTAATGAGTTTAAGTCTTCCACATTATTTTCTATTAGTATAAATTGAAATGTTAAGGTTTAGATGGGTTGGTTCGCTCACATAGGAGGGTGAATGTGGGTGCCAGTCGCGTCCCCGATTTGGGTCGTCACAAACTTGGTATCAAAGCATTAGGTTCATTGGTCTCATCACACAAGAACGAGTCTAGTAGAGTCTTAAGGAACAGTAGGGGGATGCCTTTACTTTTCTTTGAGAGGCCTATAAGACTTTAGGAAAATTCCATTTTTTCATTCTTTCTTCGTGTTACTACTTGAGTCCAATTGGTATCTAGGTGATACAAATTGGTATCTGACCATCTTCACTCTATTTCGCAGATGGTTAGAACTAGAGCAACGACCGCACCAGCAGCAACAATGGAAAGACAAGAAATGACTGAGCCAGCCACTGGGGCTGTGGCTCGGGGAAGAACAGCGGCAAGAGGCCGTGGAAGAGGTCGTGGGAGGACGTCCTCTAGAGGAAGAGGACGAGCACCTAGCCCATCTATACTACTGGGGGTGGTGACTGCTCACCGACTGAGGAGGTGATAAGAGAGGGTGAGGAAGGGGAGAATGAACACAAGTGCAAAATGAGGAATTGCCACCCCAACCTACCCCAGAGATGATCAACCAAGTACTTGCTTATCTTAGCGGGTTATCTGATCAGGGTCAGGCACCTCCAGTGGTTTCTGCACCAACACCTCCGGTTTCAGAGATACGACATGCGGCTACTATAGCTCCTCGTATGGATGCCTCATTGGGAATAGGCACATTTCCACGTCTGACTACTGGGCCTATTATGACAAACGATCAGCATGAACTTTTCAGTAAGTTCTTAAAATTGAAACCTCCAGTCTTTAAGGGTGCAGAATCAGAGGATGCCTACGATTTTCTGGTTAACTGTCATGAGCTACTACACAAGATGGTGATAGTGGAACGGTTTGGCGTCGAGTTCGTGAGCTATCAGTTTCAAGGGAAAGCCAAAATGTGGTGGCGGTCACATGTTGAGTTTCAACCAACAGAGGCACCACCTATGACTTGGGAATCATTCTCTAGCTTGTTTATGGAGAAGTACATCCCAAGGACTTTGAGAGATAGAAAAAGGGATGAGTTCTTGGGTCTAGAGCAAGGTAGGATGACGGTTAACGCATATGAGGCCAAATTACGTGCATTATCCAGGTATGCCACCCAACTTTGTTTCAGTCCACAAGAACAGATCCGCCGTTTTGTGAAGGGGTTGAGGTCAGAATTGCGGATTTCAGCCTTACAGATAGCGGCAACGGCAACATCCTTCCAAGAGGTGGTAGACTTTGTGGTAGAGGTGGAAGGAGTGAAACCAGATGACTTCACCACGACATCGACATCAAAAAGGTTTCTAAGGGGAGGTGAGTTTAATGGTTCTTATACTAGAGGACAGAACTCCGGAGGTCACTCAGTTCGACCAATTCAGTCTTCACTACAGACTGTAGTTGGGGGTCCACCTCAGAACGGTCAACACTACTCCGAGAGACCTATGCCTGACTCCAGAGAGTGCTATGGATGTGGGGAGATTGGACATATTAGGAGGAATTGTCCAAAACAGAGTTACAGACCCCCAATAGCTAGAGGTAGAGGTGGTCATGGTAGAGGCCGCTTTTCTGGAGGACGTGGTGGCCGAGGTAATGGTGGTCACCACAACGGCAGAGGTGATGGGCAAACTGGAGCCACTACAACACAACATGGTAGGGGCAACGGACAGACAAGTAATGGGGCTCATTGTTACGCTTTCCCTAGGAGATCTGAAGCGGAGGCGTCTGATGTGTTATCACAGGTAATCTTTCGGTTTGTGATTGCATGGCATCTGTATTATTTGATCCGGATCCACATTTTCTTATGTATCTTCCTCATTTGCTAATGGTCTAAAATTACATTGTGAATTACTTGACATGCCATTCGTGTTTCTACTCGGTGGGTGAGTCGGTGATAGTTGAAAGGGTATATAGGTCTTGTTTGGTGAATTTGTGGGGAGCAACACTTATGTAGATTTGGTTTTATTCTAGAAATGGGTGACTTTGATGTAATTCTGGGTATGACTTGGCTTTCTCCGAATTTTGCGATTTTGGATTGTAATGCTAAAACAGTGATGTTAGCCAAGCCTGGGGCAGATCCGTTAGTGTGGGAGGGTGACTACACTTCCAATCCAGTGCGTATCATCTCATTTCTTCGTGCTAAGAAAATGGTGAGTAAAGGGTGTTTAGCTTTCTAAGCACATCTCAAGGATGACACTACCCAAGTACCCTCGATTGAGTCAGTTTCGGTAGTCTGTGAGTTTTTGGATGTGTTCCCTGCAGATCTTCCTGGTATGCCACCAGATAGGGATATTGACTTCTGTATTGATCTTGAACCGGGTACTCGCCCCATTTCTATACCCCCTTATAGAATGGCTCCCGCGGAGTTAAGAGAGTTAAAAGCACAACTTCAAGTGTTGTTGAGCAAAGGCTTCATTAGACCAAGTGCATCTTCTTGGGGCACGTGGTTTCTAAGGATGGAGTAATGGTTGATCCATCCAAGATTGAGACAGTGAAAAACTGGGAAAGACCTACTAATGTGTCAGAAATAAGGAGTTTTGTGGGGTTAGCTAGTTACTACCGCCGATTCGTCAAGGGATTCTCTTCTATTGCTTCTCAATTGACGAACTTGACTAAGCAGAATGTTCCATTTGTATGGTCAGATGAATGTGAGGAAAGCTTTCAGAAGCTTAAGACCTTGTTGACTACCGCACCAATTCTTACCTTGCCAGTAGAGGGTAAAAACTTCATTGTCTACTGTGATGCATCCTATTCTGGGTTGGGTGCAGTGCTAATGCAAGAGAAGAGTGTAATTGCTTATGCTTCGAGGCAATTAAAGGTGCATGAACGAAACTATCCAACTCATGACTTGGAATTGGCCGCGGTAGTGTTTGCATTAAAGCAATGGAGACACTATTTGTATGGGGTTAAGTGTGAGGTCTATACGGACCATCGTAGCCTACAGTATGTATTCACTCAGAAGACTGACTTGAGACAGAGAGGAGAGGAGATGGAGGAACTACTGAAGGACTACGACATCACTATCTTGTATCATCCGGGAAAAGCGAATGTTGTGGCGGATGCTCTAAGTAGAAAGGCCGGAAGCATGGGAAGTCTAGCTCATTTGCAAGTTTCTAGATGCCCATTGGCTAGAGAAGTTCAGAATCAGGCTAATGACCTTATGAGATTAGAAATAAATGAGAAGGGAGGATTGTTAGCTTGTGTAGAGGCAAGATCTTCTTTTTTTGACCAGATTAAGGGGAAACAGTTTGATGATGAGAAACTAAGTCGAATCCGAGATAAAGTGTTACAAGGAGAGGCTAAAGAGGCAATAATTGATGAGGAAGGTGTTTTGAGGATTAAGGGAAGGGTATGTGTACCCCGCATCAATGATTTGATCACCACTATTCTGACAGAGGCTCATAGTTCGGGATACTCTATACATCCTGGTGCAACCAAGATGTACCGCGACCTAAAGCAACACTTCTGGTGGAGTAGAATGAAGCGTGACATGTGGATTTTGTTGCCAAATGTCCAAATTGTCAACAAGTAAGTATGAACACCAGAGGCCCGGAGGAACACTTCAGAGGATGCCCATTCCTGAATGGAAGTGGAGAGAATCGCGATGGACTTCGTGGTTGGTCTTCCCAAGACATTGGTAAGTATGACTCTATTTGGGTGATTGTTGATAGGTTAACTAAGTCTGCTCATTTCGTTCCGGTCAAGGTAACCTACAATGCAGAGAAGTTAGCCAAAATCTACATCTCAGAAATCGTTCGATTGCATGGAGTTCCACTCTCCATCATATCAGATAGAGGTACGCAGTTTACTTCTAAATTTTGGAGAACATTGCACGCAGAATTAGGTACTAGGTTGGACCTTAGTACTGCGTTTCACCCTCAGACTGATGGTCAGTCTGAGCGGACGATTCAAGTGTTGGAGGATATGCTTCGTGCATGTGTGATAGAATTTGGCAGCCATTGGGATAACTTCTTACCCTTGGCAGAGTTTTCATACAATAATAGTTATCACTCCAGTATTGACATGGCTCCATTTGAAGCATTGTATAGGAGGAGGTGTAGATCTCCCATTGGTTGGTTTGATGCATTTGAGGTTAGACCTTGGGGTACTGATCTGTTGAGAGATTCTATGGAGAAGGTGAAAGCTATTCAAGGAAAGCTTCTAGCAGCGCAAAGTAGACAAAAGGAGTATGCAGACCGAAAGGTTAGAGACTTGGAGTTCATGGAAGGTGAACAAGTCTTGTTGAAGGTTTCACCCATGAAGGGGTGATGCGGTTTGGAAAAAGGGTAAGCTAAGTCCAAGATATATTGGACCATTTGAAGTGCTTAAGCGAATAGGGGAGGTGGCTTATGAATTAGCCTTCCCCCAGGGCTGTCCGGAGTGCATCCGGTATTTTATGTGTCCATGTTGAAAAGATACCATAGAGATGGAAACTACATCATCCGTTGGGATTCAGTTTTGTTTGATGAGAACTTGACTTATGAGGAGGAGCCGATTGCTATATTGGATAGAGAAGTTCGCAAGTTGAGGTCGAGAGAGATTGCATCCATCAAAGTTCAATGGAAGAATCAACCGGTTGAAGAAGCCACTTGGGAGAAGGAGGCAGATATGCAAGAAAAATACCCACATCTGTTTACAGATTCAGGTACTCCTTTTCGCCATTTCTTTTCTTCTTTTGATCATTCGGGGACGAACGATGGGTAAATTGGTATCTATTGTAACGACCTGTTTAGTCATTTTGAGCAGCAGATTTTATTTCTGGAAAATTGGCTGAAACGACGGAACCCACGACGGACCGTCACAGGCACGACGGACCGTCGCAGGGTCTCGTTTCAATATACTTAGAAATTCTAAAACTGGGCACTGAAAATCGACTCTCTGTAAATTGTGACAGACCTGCAGGACGTGCCGTCACATCCACGACGAACCTTCGTGAGGCACTGTTTCAAAACACTTCAACTTTTGAGAATTTGGTACAAGAAACGAGTCTCTGACCGTCATGACGGGAGTGCAGGACGGACCGTCACAGTGCACTTAGTGAAAAAATGGGATTTTGGGCAGTTGCAACGACCTACGTGACGGACCTTCGCAGGCACGACGGGCCGTCACAGGTTGCGCAAATCCCAGGAAGAATAGGATTTCTTTACACGTTTTAAGGGACGTTTTGGACTATTCTTTCCTTAATTATAAAGATTGAGGGTTAATATTAATAAGTCCAATTCCATAAAAGAGGTAACTTTGGGTTAATTAGTGGGGTATTATTGTCCTCTTTTACACTTAATTATATGTTAATTAGGGTAAAAGGAAGAGGGTTTGAAAAAACAAAACAAAAGAAAAGAGAAAGAGAGATGATCGATTGAGAGAGAGAGTCGAACGAGGAAGAAGGATATCATCAAGCTTTGGAAATTCTTGCTTATCACTAGTCTTCGGTGGAGGTAGGTTATGGTTTATGCTATCTTATATAAACTCTTAATAGCGAATGATATGTGTTGGTAGTATTTGTAAACCCTTCTATATGCTTAATTGTATGCTTGCATGAATATGATTTTGTGATTGTGATAAAATAAGCATGATGAAGTTATTGAATCCCAAATATTGAAAGAAACCCTAATTCACGTGTTAATGATGATGCCTTAGTATATAAAAGAAGGCTTGATGAATTAGGGGATCAGGTGCCACGTTCCGGTACCAGGATAGAGATAGAGGATCGGGTGCCACGTTCCGGTACCAGGATAGAATGAATAGAGGATCGGGTGCCACGTTCCGGTACCAGGATAGTATATGAGGATCGGAGTGTCACGTTCCGACACCAGGATAGAATATGGATCGGGTGCCACGTTCCGGTACCAGGATAGAATGAGGATCGGAGTGTCACGTTCCGACACCAGGATAGTATATGGATTGGGTGCCACATTCCGGTACCAGGATAGTATATGAGGATCGGAGTGCCACGTTTCGGCACCAGGATAGAAATAGAGGAGCGGAGTGTCACGTACCGACACAAGAGGAAGAAAGATAATGAATCTTGAAAGATAATGAATATACTCAATCTAATGAATTAATTCCCAAATGAGTATGGTATTGAGGCTTGAGTCCTCATGTGTGAACTTGACGGTAATTGTTAATGATATAGTACTTGTTGTTGCTGCATGTTAAGTATCATAGTTGATTTTATGATATTACTTGATATATATTATCTTCTATTTTGAGTTGGCCGATGATATCTACTCAGTACTTGTGGTTGTACTGACCCCCTACTTTTATGTTTTCTTCTTGTTATTTGTGTAATGCAGCAACGTTCCGTCAACTTCAACTCAGCAGTAATTCTAGCCAGTCTTCACTACCTTCGGAAATTCAGGGTGAGCTAATGCTTCTAGCTTGGACTGGTCTTCTTCTTCAGTCTTGATGCCTTGAACTTCCGGCATGGACTAGCTTTTTAGTTATTTTTGTTCTTAGACATTTCTAGTTTAGTAATTCGAGATAGATGTTCTTGTGATGATGACTTCCAGATTTTGGGGATAATAATAATAGTTTGAATTGTTTTTATTAATGATTTTAAGTCTTCTGCATTATTTTCTGTTAATATAAATTGAAATGTTAAGGTTTAGATGGGTTGGTTCGCTCACATAGGAGGGTGAATGTGGGTGCCAGTCGCGTCCCCGATTTGGGTCGTGACAACAGTGCACTTCACTGTTGATATTTTTAAGATGTTTTTTTTTATCAAATAAAAATTTAAGTTTGATATATTGAGATAGGTAATAAATTATTAGGTGTTATTTTATATGATCTAACATTGAATTTTAGTCCATTTGAAGAGTTTAGAGTTAGTTCTTGGCTTGAAATTTAGCAAGTATGAAAAATTGGCATACCATATATAGCAAGATTTGGAGTTTGGTTGGAAATATGAGCGAGTTTTAGCGTCTATGATAGACATATAAAAATTTGAATGTTTACAAAAAATTGCTTACTTACGAATATTGCATAATTGGTAGATTGGGAATGTTCCAAAACCTTGCGAAAAGGAAGGAAAATCTTAAAAGATTCGTGGCACAAGTTCGGCATCTAAGGTATGTGTTAAGACTTTTTAGACTTGTTGAAGGACGTTTTCCTATTAAAGATTAAAATGAAAATAGACAAAGGGTAAGGGGGAAAGATGGTAGTCTCGTATCAATGGTGTGATGGGCATTGGTACGAGTACCGGTGTTATAAAAAGGAAAATTTCTATTATAGAATGTGGATTGAAAATTGAGAATTCCAAAGCATATGGACATTAGCTGATATATTTATTGACTTGAATTCCTTGTGTGATTCTGTTTTATTTATTTCACCCGTATAGTTGTGATAATTGAGGTGGTTATGTATTATGTTCATATTGATTGATTGAGATGCATCATAATCCCCTCTATTGAAATAATATTGTGCACATGCATAGAATGAGACTGAGTATAAGTTAGGCACGTGGAGATCGTCCGTGCTAGGGATGGTGAGATGTTAAGATTGTAATTTTGGCACGTGGAGACCGTCCGTGCGAAAATTGTTTGATATTATGATAGTGCGTTGAGATCGTCCGCAGAGACACGTGGAGATCGTCCGTGTCGCTATATGGACCTCGCGAGTCCCCCATGGGTCATGAACTCTTGATGTATTTCCGAGGAGTATCATGTATATATGGCTGAGTGTGTACTGGGTATTCTGAGACAATTCATTACATGGTGTTATATTATATTGCATTTCATCATATCATTTATTTTGATGATAATGTGTTTTGTTGGTGTTGGAAAATACTTGATGTTTGATTACCTTTATTGATGAAACCTAAATAGTGAGTGTAATATATATATATATATATATAATATATATATATATATTATATATAGATATATTATATATATATATATATATATATATATATACTTATGTAATTTACGAATTTATTTTTTTTGTATAAACTCCTGTCACTACTTCTTCGTTGTCGGTCCAATAAGACATACTGAGTACACGTGGTTTCGTACTCATACTACGCTTGTTGCCTCTTTGTGGTGCAGATTCGATTCCGAGTAGGACCACATCTCGTGGAGCAAACTGAGTCCGGCTTGAAGTTCTTGGAGTTGTGGTGAGCTGCTTGGCTGTTCCGTGGCCCACACCTCCCCTATCTTTACGTATCTTGTTATTCAGTATTTAGACAGGATATCCCTTAAGTTAGATTTGTCATTTTAGTTTCAGACTTGCATCGTATTCTAGAAGCTCTGTTTTATGACACCATTCTTGGGTAATATTTTTTTTGGTTTTTCCGCATTCGTACTTATAAGGAACTCAGTGTTGGAGAATTGACAATTTATTGTCTTTTTACTTATTAGTTAGTTAAGTTTGTTAAAATATGTTCGTTGGCTTACCTATTATTGGGGAACGTAGGTGCCATCACGACTAGTGACTTGGGTCGTGACACTAACCCAATAATTTTGATAAAATGCAGAAATCAAACCAAATTAACACTTACTAATACAAAAATAATTCAACTTGATTAAATCTCCAAAACTTGGTTGTCACGCGCACAAACCTCTAAAATAAATACATAAATTGAATTAAAAAATACGAGTCTAAAAATGAAATTGTCTTTTAAATAGCAGAAAACTTGGTTGAGATGACAAGCAACTACATCACAATCCTCCACAAGATGCCTCGGAAACGAAGAGAATGAGAGCTATCACGAAGATATGGGCTCATAACCTACACAAAATTATAGAAGCAGGGGCTGAGTAGCAAACCACGCGGTACCCAACAAGCAAACCTCTAAAAACAAGTTAAGTGAACAAAATACGGGGTCTCCTTACACCCTATCTAAACCTCCACACTACAGCCTAACAGTTCACAGTTTACCAAACACACAACTCAATAACCACACTCAATCATTTTACACATTTTCAATAACAATTCAATATTCAACAGTCACAAATTTGAGACTCTACGTATGAGACCTATGAAACTGAGCTCTAATACCATTTTGTCACGATCCACAAATGATCGTGATGGCACTCGTCTTATCCCACCAAGACAAATCAGCCTAACCCAATAATTTTGATGAAATGCAAAATAAAACCAAAGTCTGATAACACTTACTAATACAAAAACAATTCAACTTGATTAAATTTCCAAAACCTGGTCGTCACATGCACAAGACTCTAATGTAAATACATAAATTGAAGTAAAAATACGAGTCTAAAAATGAAATTGTCTTTCAACTAAAGACTAAGCCATAAACTGGAGTAGGAAAGTTCTTTGAGATGATAAGCAGCTACCTCACAATCCTCCACAAGATGTGTAATAAATGAAGAGAATGAGAGGTATCATAAAGATCCGGCCTCGTAACCTACAAAAATTTGTAGAACCAAGGGCTGAGTACCAAAACACACGGTACCCAACGAGCAAACCTCTAAACACAAGTTAAGTGAAAAAAATACGGGTACAACTTACATTCTATCTAAACCTCCATGCTACAGCCTTACTGTTCACAGTTTACCAAACACATAACTCAATAACCACACTCTATCAGTTTACACATTCTCAATAACAACTCAATATTCAAGAGTCACAAATTTCAGAGAAACACTCACAAGATCAGCAAAACACGTGCTCAAGTTCATCAATAATAAAAATATATAATGTCATGAGATGCAATGTTAAGTATAGTGATGCATGTCTTCTCAATCTGGGAGCCTTGGGGGACATATTTGTCCATGCATCTGTCGCGGCGTACGCCACGACCCTCAATAATAGTAACCTTCGCGGTGCGCGATACCTCCCTCGAAATATAATATCCATCGTGGCGCGCGATATGACCCTCGAAATTGTATATCCTTTTACCACAACCATGTCTCTGATACAATGCAAATTACATGCTTAAATGAAATGAGGTGATAACCATTTTGATAACAAAACATAATTTACAACAAGAAATACAACGCCAACAAATAAGCAGCAAGTCTCCAAATCATTCTCAACACCAGACAAAGAGATACACAAATTTCATATGTTTAAAAAGGTTTTAGAAATCTACTTGCCTTAGTCAATCGAATAATTTCTCGGTACTTGAGCCTTCCCTTTCCGTTGAGCTTCCGAATCAATGGAATCTATTCAAGCATATATATTCACAATAAGGTTTTGGAACAAAAAACAGTCACATTGTTATGTGTTTAATCTTGACCTAAAAATTCATTCAAATGTATAATCAAGTTCTTAATTCTTAAGACAACTATCATTTCAACTATCATATTTTTCAAGTTTCAAGTCTAGGATTTCATCTCAATATTTTTGCCAATATCATAATTTAAATGATACTCACAAAATATCATTCACTCAATATTTATATAATATACATACCAATATATCAAAACTTGAATTATAATATAATTTTAGACTCTAAAATTTACGCTCGAATGAATTCATATTTTCGTTGCAGAATTATGATCTATTCTCTTTCTTTTCATCTCTTTTTCTCTAACCACTGATTTGACTTGTAATGAGCCAATAATTGATCACCATTACTTACTCCAAAAAAATATTTCAAGACTTAGCCAAAATTACCAAAATTCTCACATTTACTTTAACACACAACAATATGCCTCAATTTTCATTCCAATATTTATTATACCTAATTACTTTTATCAATTATAGGCATATGACCCTCTAATGATCAGCCATGGTCACTGCGCAATGGCCAATAACAATTATTACCCAGTAATACATTCATATCCTACAAAGATTTTTATTTTCCCAAAGTAAGAAAATACAAAAAATCATTATTTATGTATATAAATTCCTATATTTTCTTTTCCTGTTACAATCAATTTGCTTTATTTTTCATGCACAGGTGTCCACAACCCCACATCACCAAGGCATCGCATACATTAGCCCACCAATAAGAACAATCGGTCTTACGCAATAAAAAAACAAACTAAATAAAATAATCAAACGTAACATCTATGCATTTAAAGTATATACTCAATTCATTGTTTAAAGGTGTGTCTACCTGAAGTATGTGAAGTACCATAGTTCTTTTCCCCCCACTTGTTCGTCTCTCTCGGTAGTTTTTGTGTCTTCTCTTTCTTTTCTAAATTAATAGTTTATTAAAACTGATAAAACCCACTAACTTATTTTTGTAATACGTGACCCTAATAGTATAGACTTTTAAATAATTGGACACTTTAGTCCACTAACTATGAATTAATTCAATTATCTACATTTATTCTTCAATTCAATAACTTCGATTACACAAATATATCAAATTTTCAAAAACAATGGCCTCCCGGGTCATTACAGAACATTATTATTTTTTTATAAGTATTTGATATGAAATTGAATTTTAATTGATTTCAATGGAAAAAAACTTAAATGTTAAATTTATAAAACTTAAATTTTGAATTTGTATTATTGGAGGTGGCAATGCACTACTTTAGTCATGGATTAATCATAACAAAAGGGGGGGGGGGATTTCAGTTATTAAAATATAATTATTATGGTTAATAACAATACATATAATGGGGTAATATATAATAAAATTTTTAAAAAATAAATATATGAACATCACAATCTAATTTATGCTACTCTATTGTCTTATTGATTAATTAAGAAACAGAAAGATATATTCTACATAAGAAAATAATAAATTTTAAATAATCTATTTTATTTGATTATTTCACTATTTCACTCTAAATTTATCATTTACTCTTAAAAGAAATATTTTCATATCCATACAAATGTTAAACCCTCTCCCCCCTCCCCCCCCCCCTCCCCGCTCCCCCCCCCCCCCCCCCCCACAAAAAAAGAATGATATGAAGTAAAACTATGTTACACAGATGAAAGTAATTCTCTAATTGAACTCAGATTGATAGGTCAAAATAACTAATTAAGTAACTACTTAATGGCTCAACAGAGAATGTGCAAACAACAAGAAAGATTCTCTAACAAAGAAACAGCTCATGCAAATTGTAAAAAATGTTCAAATTAACTCTTTGTCTACAATGCAACAACAAACATGTAGCTACATATAATATACTTGTAATATTTGTTTTATTATGTTCCTTCAATCTCGACGCCCATGAATAGGAGAACAAGGATAGAATTATTAAAGTTGAATTATTGTTAGGTCATCATTGTTATAAATTGACAATAGATTATGTGGAGATATTAGGGAAATGTTGATAAAGAAGTATGATGAAAAAACGCTCCTTCATTTTAGAATCAACAAAAAATTCTAAAAAGAATTTTTTTTTTTTTAATGTACGATCTAAAATATGTCACATATATTTTTATATCTTTAAATTATGTCATTATAGATCAAATGATTACTTTAAAATTAAATCCTGACTAAATACAAAAATTTAAAAATGTATCATTAAGTGAGTCGTATAATTACAGAGCCTTCTATCTATCCACGTGGAACAAGGACCTACCAAATCCCTGTTAGAGACTTAAGAGTATATACTACTCTGACATTTCAAAATAGCAGAAGTAATATTTTGACCTTTTTATTTTGTTTCAATATTAATATTGTTTCGTATAATTAAGAAGGTATTAATGTCATTCTTCCAATTTTTTCCTTATTACGATAATATAATAAAGCTTCACATAATCAAGAAATTAGTAAAAACCGATAATATTTAAAAAGAAATATTGAGGGCAAGTTAATAAAAATACATCTTACTTTTTAGAAATGAAATATATTAATAATGAACATGTCAAAGCTCAAAACACCACTTATTTTGAAATTGAGAGAGTATTAACTATTTATTCAGACGTTTATATTCTAATGCTAATTGTCAAAGTTTACAGTGGAAGTGAATTTATTAGAGCATATACTAATAACCATGTGTATACATATATAATATTCTACTAGTTGTGATCGATGGTTGAAAGTCTAATTTGGAACTTGTTGGAATATATACTATTAATCATGAGATATATTAATCATGCGTTTTAATATATCAATTTTACTAAAGATTAAATAGATTACATATTCATTTATGTGTGTGTTTGATTATATAATAGATAGTTTAGTGGATAATGTAAGGACCGATCATGTTGTTATGGGTGAGTTAATCAAAAATAAATTGGGTGAGAAAACTTCTGGAGTATTGAGTTTAAAATTTCAGGCTAGTCTTTGATGAAATCTAAACAAGATGTGGGATAGGGAAATGCGAGGAAATGATTACGTAAAACATCTAAGTAGAGTTTGTTTTCCTTGTTACGAAGATGTTAAGGAGTCCATAGGACTTTTCAAAAGTAAACTCGGGTGAATAGACACCCAACATCAAAATTGCCCGAAAGAAGATAATTTGAAACGTCAAGGTTTGAATATGTGTTGCAAAATAGGCTATTTTAGGATGATTTTGAGTTTCTATCCCATGCAAGCCACTACAACGGGTGACACACCCCTACATCAATTGAATCAAGTCCTACTACGGTGGGAGATTCCAATACAACGGTATTAGGCCGCTATGGTGGTAAGTCACAGTGCTAAATGCGAAAAAATCCCAAAACTGCTCAATCTTATGCAAGAACATTTTGGGGAAGTACATAGGTGATCTAGAGTGATTTTCATCAGTTTTCATCAAAATCATCTGTAAAGGTAAGTAAATTACTCTCCTAACTTGGTAACTTGATTCTTAGGTCTTAGAATTTATGGTGGTGAACTTAAGGATGGTTTGTTTTGACTTAAATGGTGAAAAGCCCTGGTTTGGATGGAATCTCATTAGACTCTCCTTGGATTTGAGATTAGGATTTAATTTGGGTACTTATATACCAATTTGATTTGATTTTGTGTTACATTGTTGTTTATAGACCAAAAACAAGTTAGGCTTCATAAAATGGGAAAACTTAGGTTCAGTAGAGCTCTTAGGCTTGATTCGAGGTAAGTGATAGTTGAATTGTTTCCCATTATATTATATATGTATGTTAACTATCCCACTACTAATACTTTTAGAATATGTGGTTAGAGAGTTAGACAGGGATGAAATTAATATGATATCTTGTTGTCAATCTCATGTAATAAACATGTCTTATTTGCGTGTGTTTTACAAGTGTAATTATATTTATTGTGATTAAGATTTTTATGGTATCTTGTGTGATTCTCGGTCCGCTTGGGTATCACGCCTCTTACATATTATCAATTGGCTCGGATACCACATATGTATAGGTACCGCGCTTGGTACATATTATTCGTTGGCTCAAGTATCACACACGGTACATATTATCGATTGACTTAGGTAACACGCTCATAAGGAATATCATAAGATGATATGGTAACCACATCTGTTATAGATTCATATACTTAGTAGTACATGTGATTGTTCTGTTTGTTGGTTCCATGAGTGAACCAGACTTATTTAATTATAACGGTATTGGGTATATTTGGTGTGGTTGTACGTGAGGATGAGGACTGTATTATATTTGTGTATTGTTTTGTTTTGATATGTATTGGTTTCCTACTCATAATATAATTGGAGTTGGGATGATCCTACCAGTACACTATAGATTTTTTGTACCAATATTGCACTTGCTCTTCTTTTGTTGATTACATGAGATAATTTAGTGTCTACGACACAATCTCAGTTCGGAATCTCGCACTTCCTGAATACAAGGGTGAGCTACTTCATTTGGTATGCTATGAGTTCATATTTTCGGACATTCCATTTTCCATACATATAATTGTCTTATTTTGGAGTTGAATCCCCATATTTTAGACTACGTGGATCTTTTGGTTCACTATTTTCAGTTTTAGGGGTTATTTTTACATATGTTTATTGATAATGATTTTTTTGTTATAAAACTTATTTTAATTGTTGAAAATTGTTACTTTAAGTTGTTTAGTTGATTCTGTTTTAGTAAATAATTGGTACTCCCATCCCGGGATTAGACTTGATGCCTCTCATGACGGGTCTAATCATGATAAATGTGATATAAATGTCTTAGGTTTGTTGATCTGGTCATACCAAAATAGGTCTTTTAGAGTCTTGCAAAACAGTAGGAGACTATATACTGTTCTTCTGTCTACAAGACTTTAGGATATCATCTCCTCTTTTCATCTTATGTGCTATGACTTGATTCCAATTGGTATCAGTGATCCAAATATGTCTCTAAGTTCCTTCATTCTTTATCGATAGATCGTTGACACTAAATGTATTGGAGTAAGGCTACCAACTCCTATTGCGAAGTTGGTAGCTTAAGCACTAGGAAGTGGCAATGGTAGAGAAAGGTGTCAAGTTAGAGGAAGAGAAACACCTTGTCACGACTCAAGGGTACAACCTAGATGTAATATGGTGTATAGAACCCCGAAGGACCCCATATAGGCCACTTAGATTTCATAATATAAGAAATAGAATAATAAGAGAAATACAATAATCCAAGTCCATTAATTTTATAAAGGAAAGAGGAATTCTACAACACTTGTCTCATCATATTCATATAATACAATAGAATAAAATTGGGCCTAGCTGATACATCATGTCCGAAAGAGAAATACATGAAATAAACTAAAATAATGAAACTCCATCCTCGAAGCATGATGACTCACCAAAGCTCATAAATCTCAAACTCAAACACTAACCATGAAAGTGATGACCCTGACTGTAACGACCTGTTTAGTCGTTTTGAGCAGCAGATTTTATTTCTGGAAAATTTGCTGAAACGACGGAACCCACGACGGACCGTCACAGGCACGACGGACCGTCGCAGGGTCTCGTTTCAATATACTTAGGAATTCTGAAACTGGGTACTGAAAATCGACTCTCTGTAATCTGTGACGAAAGTGCAGGACGGACCGTCACAGGTGTGACGGACCGTCACAGTCCACTTGGATTTTAGGGGGTTGCGACGACCTGTGTGACGGACCGTCGCAGGCACGACGGGCCGTCACAGGTTGCGCGAATCCCAGGCAGAATTAGATTTCTCTACACGTTTTAAGGGTCGTTTTGGACTATTCTTTCCTTAATTCCAAAGTTAGAGGGTTAATATTAATAAGTCTAATTACTTGGGGGTTAAAAGAGGTAACCTTAAGTTAATTAGTGGGTTCTATTGTCCTCTTTTACACTTAATATATGTTAATAGGGTAAGAGAAAGAGGGTTTGAATAAAACAAACAGAAAGAACAAGGAGAAAGAGAGAAATCGATCGAGAGGGAGGAGAAAACAGAAGCTTGGGAATTTGCTTGATCACTAGTCTTCGGTGGAGGTAGGTTATGGTTTATTTTATGATATTCGTAGTGAACTCTTAATAGTGAATGATATGTATTGATAGTATTGTAAACCCTGCTATGTGCTTAAATTGTATGCTTACATGATTGTGATTATGAAATTGTGATGAATTAACAAAGCACGATGAAGCTATTGAATCCCAAATCTTGAAAGAACCCTAATTCACTGTTAATGATGATGCCTTAGTATAAAAGAGGCTTGATATATTATATAATGAGATTGATGATGCCTTAGTATGAAAGAAGCTTGATAAATTATATAATGAGAATGATGATGCCTTGTGTAAAAGAAGGCTTGATGAATTAGGGGATCGGGTGCCACGTCCGGCAGGATAAAAATAGAGGATCGGGTGCCACGTTCCGGTACCAGGATAGAATGAATATGAGGATCGGAGTGTCACGTTCCGACACCCGGATAGAATATGGATCGGGTTGCCACGTTCCGGTACCAGGATAGTATATGAGGATCGGAGTGTCACGTTCCGACACCAGGATAGTGTATGGATCGGGTGCCACGTTCCGGTACCAGGATAGTATATGAGGATCGGAGTGCCACGTTCCGGCACCAGGGTAGAGAGAATATGGATCGGAGTGTCACGTACCGACACAAGAGGAAGAAAGATAATGAATCTTGAAAGATAATGAATATACTCAACATAATGAACTTAATTTCCAAAAATGAGTATGGAATTGGGGCTTGAGTCCTCATGTGTGAACTTGACCGGTAATTGTTAATGATATAGTACTTGTTGTTGCTACATGTTAAGTATCATAGTTGATTTTATGATATTACTTGATATATATTATCTTCTATTTTGAGTTGGCCGATGATATCTACTCAGTACTTGTGGTTGTACTGACCCCCTACTTTTATGTTTTCTTCTTTGTTATTTGTGGAATGCAGCAAACGTTCCGTCAACTTCAACTCAGCAGTAAATCAAGCCAGTCTTCGTCACACCGGATCTTCAGGGTGAGCTAATGCTTCTAGCTTGGACTGGGTCTTCTTCTTCAAGTCTTAATGCCTTGAACTTCCGGCATGGACTAGCTTTTTAGTTGTTTTAGCTTCTTAGACATTCCTAGTTTAGTAATTTGAGATAGATGTTCTTGTGATGATGACTTCCAGATTTTGGGGATAATAATAATAGTTTTTGAATTGTTTTTAGTAATGAGTTTAAGTCTTCCGCATCTCTTTTGTTGATATTGTATTAAAATGATAAAGGTTAGATTGGTTGGTTCGCTCACATAGGAGGGTAAATGTGGGTGCCAGTCGCGTCCCCGATTTGGGTCGTGACACTGACTGTTGACCCTACATTTGGGAAAATATAGATAAAAGTATGCATTAATACAAAACAATATAACAAGTATGAGAGTCACGCATAAAACAGTTAAATCATGCTAAAGGGGACATTTCATTTCATAAAACGCAATTGAACAAGATAAAACATTATATAAAAAAGTTAGAAAACATAAGTCATAAAAACACGGTCAATGCAATATAACATCATCTTTAAAAGCTTTGAACTCATATGTCATAGTTCTTTAAGTAACCTTAGTTCATTATTAGTGAAGGGAATCAGTCTTAACCAACATAGAGACCATCTGAGTTATAACATGATCCCTCATTGTCTCCCACACTGAAAAGGGTTGTATGCCTTACGAAGATAAGGACCATAAATTTGAGCTATAGTGGATCCACTAGCTAATGTCTATCTGAGACAATCATTCTATGGGGGACCATAAGTAAGGGATAAATATATTGCTACTATAAACCCTACCTTTACTAAGGGAGAGCTTCCATCTCAATATACTCTCGATACTAAGCATAAATCTCACAGAATAGTAATTTCTTACTTGTTCTTATTATTCATCGAAATGCATGTCATTTTGTCAATCCAAGCTAGGTCATCATCCATGGAAAGGTATCATTTATAGTCAATAAGCTAGGTTTTATTAGATTATATCTTAATCTTTGATCCAATTAGGTGAGAAGACCTTTCAACCTTTAGAACCCTTATTATGTGAGAAAACCTTTCACGTCATTCATTCACGTGTTTATGAGAAAAATCCTTTCAATAACACAATAACAATGTCACTATTGATACTTTACTCTCAAATCATTCATAAGAATGTACATAATTCCATAATTTACCTTTCAAGGTTCAAAATCAACTTTCAATCGTCAACCTTTAGAGAACATGGGTTCGCTATGGATTTCAGCATATATATATATATATATATATATCAATACATTCTTAATTTCATAAAACTCTTTCTTTATAATCAAAATCCTACATCACATGATCATAACTAGAAAACATGGGAATAACATGGGTTTATGGAGGGAAATCATCATAAATTATAGTATTTTATCAATTCATGCATAAGAGATCATAATTCATTTATTTAAATCAATATTCAAAAGAATCCATGACAATTGAAGAAAACCCTAACTCAATTGGGGATTTCTAAGTTTGAAATAGAGAAATTTGAGAACTCCATGAATGGAAGAAATCCATGGATAAAAACTATACCTTGAATCCAATTGCTAATCTCGAATGGAGGAATTGAAACTTGAATTGAAACCATAGATTGAGTCCTTCTTCTTCAAACTTTCTAGAGAGAGAAATATTTCAGAGGGAATCTTGTTCTTCTTTCTAGGAATTGGAGAGAACTCTTTATAATCTAGGTAAATTTGAGAGTAGAATACCTACATAGGTTTTAAATGAAGGGTAAAACAACTTGGTATATAATCAAAATAATCTGAAAATACCCAAAAAACCCTGACTAAAAATTGAAAACTACAAACGCTGGAGCTCGCCAAAGGCCACTTGGCGACTCGCCAAGTGAGCCTTTAGCTCATCAAGATTTATAGTATGTCGACTCTTGGATGAAGTCAAAAAGGCAAAGGGGAAGTACTTTTGGTGACACATTGATCGGAATGGTGAGCTTGACTTAGTTCACTTAAAGTTTTGAAATACAAGAGGCTGGGATCTAGCCAAAAGGCAAGGGGGTTTCCACTCGGCGAATCACCAAGTCACATGGTGTTCACACCCTACATCACCAAGTCGGCTAAGGAAAGGAATAACTTTCCCTTCTCTGAATCTAGGGTGTTACATTATCTTCCCCTTGAGATTTAAGCTAGTACAACCATAGTGGATGAAGAACTAACAACCCAACCAACAATGTGACTTCATCTAATTGTATAACGAAGGAGGAAACTATCAAATCCAAGCTAGGACGTTATCTGAACATCATAAGACAAGGGAACTAAATTTAACAACCCATCATGCATACAATTCACACCCAGGAGGAAAAATCAATGCCAATATAATATCTAAGGAGGAAACATCAACTCCACGCTAAAATCATACTTAAATACATATCTAAGGAGAATACTTCAACTATAAGCTGAAATCATACTCACTAAGTCATATCAAGTATTCTATATGCAATTCATACTCATATGCATATAAACATGCATAAATCAATCAAATTGATCATTTTCTCAAAACTTGAACTTTTCATAGATCATGCCTATTAAAGAAATCATGGAAAGATATAAGATACATGACTCCAAAACAAACAACGAACTATGAGGAGATTATTACCTCAAGCTAGAGTGGAGTAGAAGAAAACAGATGAGGATATCAAGATTCATATCGGCCTCGATTCGCAATTAACACCCTCAACTAATTTATTCCTCCACAACAGTTTCATGGAAGCTACTTCTTTATTTCTCAACTTCTTGACTTACCGATCTAAAATATAAACCGAAACTTCATCATATGAAGTATTCTCCTTAATTCCAAAACCTTCTAAGGAAACTATGGATGTAGCCTCACCAACACATTTCTTCAACATACACATGGAAAATTGGATGCACCGATCATTTGGAAAATCTAGTTCATAAGCAACCTTATCAAACACGCCTCACAATATGATATGGGCATACATACTGGGGACTATGCTTCCATTTCTTACAAAATCTCATGACACCCTGCATGGGTGAAATTTTCAAGTAAACCAAATCGTGAATATCAAACTCAAGATCTCTTCTTCTCATGTCGTCATATGACATTTTCTTTGAGTCATTTTCAACCTTTCTCTAATTAGTCGAACTTTCTCTATGGCCTCATGTACCAACTCGAGGTTTATGAGGGAAATTTCATCCACCTCAAACCATACAATAGGAGATCTACACCTCCTACCATGTAATGCCTTAAACGTATCCATATCAATATTTTAGTGATAGCTATTGTTATGGGAAAACTCAATAAATAACAAATGGTCATCCCAATTACCCTTAAAATCAATCACACAAGCCCTTGACATATCTTCAAAATTTTAGATAACATGCTCCGTTTGCCCATCGATTTGGGGATGAAAGGTCGTAGTAAGCTTAAATCGAGTACCAAGACTCTTCTGGAAATACTTCCAAAATTAAGAAGTAAATTGGGTACAACGATTGGAGATAATGAAAATAGGCACTCTATGAAACTGTAACATTTTCTTGAATTACAACTTGGAATAGTCTTCCTCCAAATAGGAAAACTTAACGGAAAGGAAATGATCCAATTTCGTTATCTGATCTACTATAACCCAGATAGAGTCATGTTGTCGCTATGTGCGAGGCAAACCAATAATAAAGTCCATGCTCAAATGTTCGAATTTCCAAGTAGGAGTGCTAATATTTTAGGACAAACCTTTCGGTTTCTGATGCTTAACTTTTACTTATTGACAATTAGGACACATAGCCACGAATTCAATAATATCCTTCTTCATCTCATTCCACTAATAGACCTTTTTAAATCATGGTACATCTTGGAAGCTCACTGGTGAATGGAATATCTCAAACTATGATCTTCTGTCAAGATCTGTTCCCTCACGTAATTAACATTTTGAACACATTAACGATCTTGGTATCTAAGGAATCCATCTCCCTATTGGGAGAAAGCCTCAATGGATTTCTTAAGTACTGATTCTTTAAATTCCACCGAAATTGGATCAAGACCTTGCTTGGATTTTAAATTTGCTAGAAAATATGATTCAGAACCATTGTGACCCATAAAAACACCTTGGTGGAGTCTACTAGTTGAACACCTGATCGATTCAATCTATGAACAATTGAAACCAACACTGCCCATCAATAACAGGCTAAGATCATTTTCCACCATATTTGTCTTTTAGGGGTGATAGAGAACACTCATATCATAATATTTCAATAACTCAAGCCACATCCTTTGGCGAAGATTTAGATCTTTATGATTAAATACATATTTCAAACTCCTCGTGGTTGGTAAACATATCTACATTCACGCCATAAAAATAGTGTCTCTAAATCTTTAATGCAAATATGACCGCTACTAATTCAAGTGTGGAATCATTCACCGCATAAACATAATGAAAAGTAGTGTGAAATTAAAACTTTTCACAAAACATATCAGTCTTTAAAAACTCTTCCATATAAAATCATACGAAATACTAAGCTTCAATCTCATCAAATTTAAGACACGAGAATACTTGGGACTCGGCCCACACTTCAAAATGTTGAAATACTTACTCTATTACAATAATTCAAACGAAACATAGAAGACATATATGCCCCTGAACTAAATGAGGACATACTTCGACTTCTCTTGAATGATTATACGGTCCAAGACTTCACTTCCCAAATACTCCTCACTTACCAACAACTATAGAGATAAATATAAGCATAGATTAGTACAACCACATGTACTAAGTATGGCATAATGCATGAAAATCATGAAAATGAATATTTTAGAAATATGCATCTTTTCATTTAAAGATCATATTATAATCATAAGAATAACATTTAACAACTTAGAAACACATAAGATAACATTTAAACCAAATATCATAATTTTGGAGTTACTTTACAGTGAACTCATTTCACTGTACAATGAAGTTCTTCATTGTTACAGGGAAGTTTTCTTTTCCATTTTAACACTTCCTAGCATGTAGTCTCCTCACTAAAAGTTATCCTAACACTCACTTAAGCAACACAAAGATAGACCGCCCATACAACCTCCCTAAGAATACCTAAATGACCCTCACTACTTATAATAAGGCACATACACACTTACATGACATCAAACATCAGCACATAGATAATATGACATTCTCCTTCCAAAGGCTATCAAAAGACAAACTTAAGTAAATCAAGAAGATAACGTCCATGATTGACCTCTTCAAGATTACCTGAGTAATCCTTAACACTATCTAAGGCTTCGATAATGTCCACACAATCAACCTTTTTCCCTAACTAGAGTCATTCTTAAGACTCATCTAGGTAAGATACGAAGTGATCATTCTTATGCCCCCTTCACACCTTAACTAGACAACCCTTAACTACTCTAGATAAGTACTTATTCATTTAAAATACTTTCTTAACTTAAGTCATTACATTCATTAGTTCATTTAGGAGACATTCAACACACTTAAAGGATATTCAAGTAATGGTCTTGGACAGGACCTATGGACTCTAACTAACACCTTGAAAGCCTATTGTGCAATATCTAGATAGCGTCTCATACCACCACCTAAACTTCATAGAACTTCTCTAATGCTAGTAAGTATCTACACGATGAGAATAGGCAATAATCTACATAGACCATGATATCAAGACACGGAACCTGAAGTTCTAACCTACTCCGATGAGGGTGTTCTACTTGCCAATTGTAGAATTTAGACATATCCCATGTAGGCACATGGTTAAGGAATATGAAGGGCATGATTTGTAATCTAGTATCATTCTTTAACTAAAACTACCTCCCTTACCATAATCACTCGGAGCTAGACTTCTTACTCATAGAGTAATTCACACATAAGGTTCATATAAAAGGGTTCATATCAAGTTCATAACCCAATCACATTTACCATACCAAAGAGGTCCTCTTAAGGCTACCTTTCAATGTAATCAAGAATCTCATGATGACTTTCCTAAGGATTAATATGATGTTGTTCCATTCAATTAACCTTAATCCATCATTCCTTTACTTTGAAGGATACCATACGGCTTACGGCTTCAACATTCATAACCTTTCCACTAGGTTCAAGGTTTCACATAAAAGACTCACTTAACTTCATTTAAGGTCACATGTGATTCATGAATTCAATACTAAGAGACTTTAGAATCCTAATTAAAGACATCACATATTCACATTCATACATTCGCCAAGAAAGGGAAACAAGTCAACCAAGACAAGACACCACATACTTCACTTTTTAACTCATACTACATGTTATTCTAGAATGACATAGAAACAACCCTTAACATATTCAAGTCATCCTATATACTATCATATCAACATAATTATGAAAATCATAGACTCGTATAGTCAAGTAGGAATGACATACATCAACCCTAAGACTTTACACACAAAGACACATTCATAGTCTAACATGATCTCCTACATAACATGAATAGAAAAACACATATATGACTTCACATGTAGATATATATGGTCATGACTCACTTAATAAACTACGAAAATAGCCATATTACTTCAAGTAGTTTTCCAGCAAGGTCATGATCATCATATTGCATAAAGTAAACACCGACAAGGCCACATCAATTTTCAAGTAAAACACATACCACCACCACCATAAGTGTACTATACCAATCACGATAGAATTTAAGTGTAATAAAAATAAAAATAAAGGAAATAGGGAAGACTACTTCACATCATCCTCAACACCTCAATCCAATGCCAAATCACATAATTTGATATCACAAGGCCCTTACCCATGGCCATAACCAACAATTCAACATAATTGTATTTATATACATGAAACTAGGTAAATAAAATGTAAATTCATAAATATAATACAACCTAGATATCAATTAAATACAATTATTACATCATTAGGTAGCCCATAGAAATCTACAACATAATTCACCAAGATTAGGTCAACATCAAGTAACCCATAACTTAGTCAAAAACTAGGGTTCATCCCATTCATGGGTTCATAGGTAATTTAGGTTAAAATAATCAATACAATAACATTTTAATCCATAATAAATTCTTAAAAATAATTGATGCAAGAACCTATGGTAGAATCATGAAATTGAAGAATTCAGCTTTGGGAACTTTAGAAAACATCTTGAGAGATGGGATCCTTGATGAAGAGACCTATTTAGTACCTAGACCATCAAGTCTAACATGTCAGGCTCTAGTTTACCTAAGTTATTTTTGAGGTTTTACAATGCATACACATAGCGGGGTCGATACCATGGATATCAAACATTTGACGTCCCGGGGTCGCTTTTCTCGTCTTTAGAATTTGTAGCACTGATTCCACCTATTTATCAGATAATGCTGCAGACAAACAGACGGTAAAGTTTTATATTCACCTAAAATGCTCACCTGAGGTGGGAGGCTTGGTTGTAAGACCCAACATCTCCCATGTCTGCTCTCGCAAGTCGTAACCCTCAAGGTCAAGGCTTAACAAAGGTATATATAGGAGAAAGTGCAAAAGCTACAACCCTCTCAATCATCCCTGGCGCTAACTTTTCCAGTCTATATGTCCGTGTCTCGGCTTATTTGGCCATACGCCCCATTTTCAAGAGAATATCATGAGTGATGCTGATCAGTTGGCTGATCGTGGAAACTCCTAGGTCCTGTGAAGAGGTAGAAGGAGTTGATGTACATGGGACTAGAGGCTGGAGTGGGGACTAACACATCTATAAGTAGCATGTCAATATCAATCTTAGGAGTAGTGTTAGTTGGAGTTGTTCCCCTCCTGTTAGCCTCTTCGCCAATGTACTCGGCCTCAAATCACTAGATGTTAGTGGAGGTTGAGGGAATGACCTCAATGTCTCTCACAAGATCCCTGCGCACTCGTGTACGTCTGCAAAAGTCAGTTAGAAGAATAGGCAAAGGAAGAGAAGTCTGCTTTTGTTTGGCCCTCATGTCCATCATCTATGAGATCAGCAAGCCCAGATCAATGCTCCTCGGGTGCATGATGCTTCCAAGGAAGGCTTCCTTGGGAAGGTGCATAATAGAGTCGTTTTGGGACAACATGATATGTTATTGATGACACTGAATCAAAATCTGGCAGCCACGTTTTAATCCCTCTCTATCCAACCCTGATCCATCTCTCAATGTTCTAAAAAATCATAAGCCCTAGCCACATAAATGCACCATCATGTGGTCTTGCATAAGGGGTCACAAAAGGCAATTGCCTTCCCTAAATAGCATTTATGTGCTCGTTGTAGTAGTCCATCTCTGTTCCTCTAACTGTAACAGACCTTACATGTCTAAACTCACTTGCCTACTTCTTGTTCTTCGGCACCAGTGTTCCATAGGTGTCATAGAACTTCCTTACTCAAGTAGGAATGTATAGACCTAAGGATGTGATGAACTACTCAAACTGATGGAAGTGGAGGGTAGCCATAACCTCAGGGTATCTTTCAAGACCCTCCGCTGATAGGAGCTTATCATCTATGATGGTATGGATCCCATATCTGCTTAATCTGTTTAGAATTCGAGGTTAACGCACAACAGGAGGTATAGGTACCATTGAAGGTGCTGGTAATGGCTTTGGAGTTGGCTCAGGAGGAGCTATGGATGAGGAATATCTGGTACACATGGAAAAAACTGGTAAAACTTTGTTAGCAACCACTCTTATCTTTGTGATGTTTTCCATCTTTTTACCCTTTCCTCGTTGGAGTTCCTTGCCTCCTTTTTTCGAAGGATTTGAGCCTCCTTCGGTGATACATCTTCTTGGTGCTGCTTTTCTTTGGATTTGCATGTTGTCATTGCTGCCTACCATATCTGAAATAATTTACTATTAGTCGAGATAACAATCGAGTTTTAATCATAGAAAACAGTTGCAGACATGTTTGTCGTTCCACTTGGTGAAGCGCCAAACTAATTTGGCAGACTAGGTCTACGCCAAAGATACTTTACTGAGAGTCAGGGCACATTGGCGAGGGAAAGTTCCACTAGGTGAATCACCGACTACTTTTGGTGATCACAAATCTGTCTACTGAAAGATAAAGTGAATGAAGTGAAAGAGGGGCATGAATAAGGTGATCTAAAGTCCCATCGGTTAACCAGAGACTACTTTTTGCAATCAATAATGTTTCAACCAAAAGTTACAAAAATAATAGTGCTACGGACATGAATTACAGGCGATCTATGACTATTAGGCGAACCACCGAGTTGTTTGGCAAGCTTGACCCAGCTCACCTAATGACACGATGTTCCTATCTTTCAACCAAGTTTCAAAATTACCCATACGATATGTAAAAACAAAATCAATGCATGTAATCACGAAATTCACCTAAGACCCGTACTTCCCATCATTTCGAAATACTCAAACTTCTTCTGGTTTTTGCAAAATTTGCCCATTTAACTGCAATTACACTCAAGAATATTGTCACCTATTCCTTCGTAGAGCAATTTTCGTTATTTAGGACAAATGTGGGCTACTTAGATTTAACCCAATCAACCTAACAACAAATATGCAACACCCATTTAAACATTAATCAACTCAAGGTGAAAACACTAAACATTCAACCAATTAAGCATATTAGGAAGAGTTTATGAATTGAAACTAGTATCAAGGAAGCCTATTTCTCTCATAGAGGCCCAACACACATCATCCCGATAGTATGATTCCGAATGAATTCAAAATTATTGAAAATATATTTGGGGTTTTAGAGACTAACTTTCGCTGCGGATCAGATAACTTTTGTAATGCTAGGCAACAAAGAAATCCAACCCCACGCACTAATTAGTGTCTAACCTAGTAATTCAAGATGAAAATCCAGAAAATAATAACTTTGGTGTGATCTTGGAGAGTTTGAAACGAGGAAAAGTGAAAGATTCAAAAAATTGGCCTTTATCCCTTATATAACCATTCAGTTCTCGTTCATTTGGCGACATTAGTCGTACTTGTCGAACCACTCGATTATTTGATGAGCAGTATTTTATCTCACCTTTTTATTCAAAGTCGGTAATTTTCTGAGGGTGAGTTTAGTGGTCTGACTCGAGATCGCCAAGAAGGTTGATGATGTGTCGAGCTTCTTTTGAGTTCATCGAGTTTTACAGGCTCTATTCTACTTGTGTATTGAGAGAAACGATGGGGTTCATTTGGGCTCGCCATCCTATTTGGCTTCTCGCTGAATGGATCTTCTGTTGCCAATCTTGAGACATTCCACACTTTCCTCAATTTATCCTGCAATATTAACACACCATTATTTATAAAAGTAAGAGCCTACAGTTACGACCTTGAGTTGCTGTCACGACCCAAAACCAAGCCGCGACTGGCACCCACACTTAACCTACTATGTGAGCGAACCAACCAATGTAAACCCCAACATTTTAATACAATATCAACAAAAGTAATGCGGAAGACTTAAACTCATTAATGAAAAACAATTCCATAACTATTATTATCCCCAAAATCTGGAAGTCATCACCACAAGAACATCTATGATCAAACTACTAAACTAAGAGTATTCTAAAAAGCTAAAAAAAGTAAAAAGCTAGTCCATGCCGGAAGTTCAAGGCATCAAGACTTGAAGAAGAAGATCCAGTCCAAGCTAGAAGGCATTAGCTCACCCTGAAGATCCGGTGTGACGAAGACTGGCTAGAATTACTGTTGAGTTGAAGACGACGGCACGTTTGCTGCACTCCACAAATAACAAAGAAGAAAAACATAAAAGTAGGGGGTCAGTACAAACACAAGTACTGAGTAGATATCATCGGCCAACTCAAAATAGAAGACAATATATATCAAGTAATATTATAAAATCAACTATGATGCTCAACATGTAGCAACAACAAGTACTAAATCATTAACAATTACCGTCAAGTTCACACATAAGGACTCAAGCCTCAATACCATACTCATTTGGAGATTAGATTCATTAGATTGAGTATATTAGCATCTTTCAAGATTCATTATCTTTAATCCTCTTGTGTCGGTACGTGACACTCCGCTCCCTCATTATGTTTATTCCTCTTGTGTCAGTACGTGACACTCCGATCCCCTACTACTACGTGTCGGAACGTGACACTCCGATCCCCTAAATCTATGTGTCGGTTCGTGACACCCGATCCCCTAAATCTACGTGTCGGTTCGTGACACCCGATCCCTTAATTCTATGTGTCGGAACGTGACACTCCGATCCCCTAATCTCATTCTATCAATTCATCAAGCCTTCTCTTATACCAAGGCATCATCATTCTCATTGCTTTAGTTCATCAAGCCTTTTCTTATTCTAAGGCATCATCAATCTCATTACTTTAGTTTATCAAGCCTTCTTTACTACCAAGGCATCATTATTAACGAAGAGATTAGGTTTTTCAAGATTTGGGATTCAATAACTTCATCATGCTCATATAATCACAATTATATAATCACAATTAATGCAAGCATACAATTAAGCACATAGCAGGGTTTACAATACTATCAATACATATCATTCGCTATTAAGAGTTCACTACAAATATCGTAAAATAACCATAACCTACCTCCACTGAAGATTCGTGATCAACAAGCAATTTCCCAAGCTTTGTTTTCTCTCTTCCTCGTTCGATCGATTCCTCTCTCTCTCTCTCTCTTTTTCTTTCTATTTTTCTTATTCAAAACCCTCTTTCTTTTACCCTAATTAGCATATAAGATCGCTTTTTCATTTCTCAAATTTTTTCTCTCTCTAAAATTTTTTTTCTCTCTCTAGAAAATTCTCACGAATTGTGGAGTTCGTCGTTGCTGATCGTGAAATTGATTGGAAAAATTGTTGGTAATGGTTGGAAATCCATCGGATGACAGATTTCGACCCCCAGATCCATTCTTAGGGGCGGAGAAATCGCACACTAATGACGTGTCGGAAGGAACATCTTCCAAATGGTGACGATAGAAGCAGAGATGGATGAGTTACGTCGCAATACTGAAAGGAATCGAGATACTAGTGGAATGAGTGGAGGAATTTCGCGGATTGATGCAAGGGGGGAACTGGGAAGAAACGATTCTCAAGTGCCAGAGGCGGCGCGATCGAGTTCTCAACAAGGTCAATTGGATATTAATATTCAAGAATCTGGTACTGGGGAAGTATCCCCAGTTATAGATTTACAAATTCAACAAATTGGGAAGGCGAAAGGGGATCGAAATATAGAGTCTCGACACGGGGTGAATTTGTCGAATCGCGATATGAAGGAGATCGGGAGGAATCGCAGGGGAATTTTCCAGAACAAGGAAATATTGATGTTCAACAGGGTAATCGATCTATTGATACTCACAATCTTAGTCTCAATCTGAACAAGGAACATTCAGAGTATCAAAAAACTCAACAAACTGCGATTACAATTACAAGAAATTCTGGGCTTCAAGCAGATGTTCATATTTCACGAAACAGGCAAATTGATGTAAATTCTTCTGAAAGGATACATACTTCTGGGAATCAAGGAGTTCAAAATACTACCTTGAATTCTATTCAAGAAACCCATCAATACCAGCAACAAGATTCAATCACAAACTCAAGGAATCCAGGATTGATAGAAGATGGGAATATTTTGCAGAATAAGTCAATTGCTGTGAATTCATCTGCTATAATCACTCAGCAAGGAAGGACCACAGGTAATCCTAATTCTAGCAATATTAATCCTACTTTCGATGGTAATTTGCAAGAGATTGAGATTGGTACTGGGAATGCTGTTAGAAATCAGAATTATCAGCATAACTTTCCTAAGATTTCTTCCAATTTTGATCGAAATGCAAATAGGAATTTAGTTGATAAAAGGGATAATCCTTTAGATAATACTGTTTCCTTATCTAAGAAAGATCAAACACAAGAGCCAGCTCCTTATACAGTGATCCAAACATATGCTGATCGACTGAGATTTAACCAGTCCAAGAAGGGAGTTAGTATTAAGATTACTGAGCCTGAGATCACAACAAAACAAGGCTTACCTGCTGTATTGTATGTAAAGGATGAGGTAGAGAAAGATTTGGCTTCTACATGTAGGTTTACACTTATTGGAAAGTTTATCTATACAATGCCTAGAGTAGAGTTAATAAGGAAAAAGTTCATTCTACAAACACAATTAGCAGGGGGGTTAAAATAGCTCATTTCAATTCAAGGCATGTCTATATAGATTTAGATAATGAGTTGGATTATAATATGGTGTGGACTAAACAAAGAATGAATATAGCTGGCCAAGTAATGAGGATACAGGCTTGGACTCCCACATTCAAGCCTGATGAAGAAACCCCTCTTGTTCCCATATGGATATCCTTACCTGAGTTGCCTTGGCATTGTTACAACAAAGAGTTCATTACTAGTCTTCTTTCACCAATTGGTAGGGTGTTATACCTAGATTCTGCATCTATTAATAAGACAAGAGGAAGTCAGGCTAGAGTTAAAGTACAAGTGGATTTAACAAAGGAAAGACCATCTCACATTTGGATGGGATATATTGGAGAAGATATTACTGATGGCAGATGGCAAAGGATTGATTATGACAACATCCCAGATTACTGCTTCTATTGTAAGCATCAAGGGCATAAGGAGACTGCTTGTATAATCAAAACAAGGGATGAAGAGAATAAAAGAAGAAAGGAGATGGAAAAAAACAGGGCTGGTAAAGATAATACTCAAACTGTTATTGCTGAGAAATCAAGTGGGAAGAGTATGGATATGGGTAGAAGAGAGTTGGATCACAATCAAGTAAGACAACAGGTTCAGGAAAACCACAGCAGATGACACAAGATGAATGGCAAACCCAAAGGAGAAGAAACAACAATCAACAAGTCAGGTTTAATGCAGTCAAAGTGGTTGCACCACAGCCTCAGGTTCAGACAGGTATTTTATCTATCCCTACACAAAATGCATATATTGATTTAGAATTGCAGGAATATACAGATTATGGTGGTGGATTGGAAGTACAAAATGATCAAAGACACCAACAACAGCCTCATTATTTAGGAACTTCAAACAGGCCATCACAAATTCAGGTACATGAAGTTGGAATTCAGGATCATACTGGCCAAAGAAATACACACAACAAAGAAGAAATCAGGAACCTACAAAAGACAAAATTGGTTATCAACAGGAGGCAATAACCAGTTCAGGTCAAGTAAATGATAAAAGAAATACACAGCAAAGGAGGGATACTCAGGATCCTAGAATTGAACAAAGTGGTTATCAACAAGATCAAATTAACAGATCAGGTATTGACTCAATGCTCCCACTCCCTACACCCCTTAATATTACTAATGTAAATGCTGATATTGTTGTTGAGAATTATGCTGGTGTAGCTGTTGGAGGTTTGGATGGAAGTGGTCAGGAGAAAGATAGTATTAATCAGGCTAGATTATCTAAAGGAAAAGGTAAAATTGGTGAACAGGGGTCCTTAAATGATAAAGTTCCCCCTGATAAAATCAATTTTAATCAATTGAATAAGCTGAGTAATAAGACTAGTACCCTTCATGTGTCTAATCCTGATAATCCAAATATTCATCAAAGTAATATTGATGAATATAAGGAACCTGACTCAGAGGATGAGTATGATGCTGATGCTCAACCTCTAGGGGAAGGAAGGGAGACAGGAGAGAATGCAGGTACTTCTTATCAAATACAAAAGGGTCCTTTGTTACATAATTCTGATGCTGAGGAAATCAGAGATGTAGCAGGCAAACAAGGCCTTTCTCCAAGGGGTAGAAAATTATTAAAACATAATCAAAATACTAGCATTAGTAAACCTAACACTAGAGCTAGAAGTAGAGGTTTTTAATGATTAAGCTGATTAGTTGGAATGCCAGAAGTATTAAGACTTTTGGGGCTATTGAAAGATTGATCAACTTAAGGAAAATTCATAATTTGTCCATAATTGCTGTTTTGGAACCTTTTTCTAACATGTCTCATCTAGAATCTTATAGAATGCAGCTTCTGATGAATTGTGCTCATAGTAATCCTAATAACAAGATTTGGTTATTTTGGTCAAATGATGTAGTTTGTAAGGTATTGGATAGTGATCAACAGCAAACAACCTGTGAAATTACTCATGAGCAGTGTAGTGAAAAGTTTATTATTACCTTTGTTTATGCTAAGTGTAAGGATCATTTGAGGAGGCCTTTGTGGGAAAATATGCTAAAATGGGCTGATACTAGTTATCCTTGGTGTACTATTGGGGATTTCAATGTGATCTCTTCTACTCAGGAGAAATTAGGGGGCAGAGCTTATAATATTAATAAAAGTCTTGAGTTTCTCAGCATTATAGAGGCTTGTGGTTTGATGGACATGGGTTACAATGGTCAGAATTATACCTGGTGTAATCATAGGAAAATGGTGATAGAGTGTGGAAAAGACTTGATAGGGGTATGGTGAATGACAATTGGTTGGATAAGATGCCCCAAAGTAGTATTACTCATCTTCCTTCTGTTGGTTCTGATCATAGTCCATTATTGATGGAAATGAATAATAACCAGTCCACTGTTATTAAGTATTTTAAGTTTCTCAATTACTGGACTGAAAATGATTCTTTCTTATCAACTGTGGAAAATTGTTGGCAAAGAGAGGTTAAGGGTGAGCCTATGTGGATATTACATACAAAGTTGAGGAGACTTACTAAAACTTTGAGAGAGTGGTCAAAAATAGAGTATGGTGATGTTTTTGAAAGGGTAAAACAATATGAGGAAGATGTTAAAAGGGCTGAAGAAGATATGATCATGGATAATAGTAGTGCTAATAGAGAAAAGTTAAGTGAAGCTAATGCAAAGTATATTAAATATCTGAAATTAGAACATGTTATTCTCCAACAGAAATCTCAGTTACATTGGTTGAAAGAGGGTGATGCAAATTCTAAGTATTTTCATGCTGTGATTAGAGGTAAAAGAAACAAGATGGTTATTCATAAAATAATGAATGACAGAGGTCTATGGATTCAGGGTGAGGATAATGTTGCTAATGAGGCCTGTGACTATTATCATAATATCTTTACTGGAACATCAGGAAAAGTTAATGAGGAGTTGTTACATTGTATTCCTGAGTTGATAACAGTAGAACAAAACTTTGATCTGGACAAAATGCCTACTATGGAGGAATTGAAAAGTATTATTATGAGTATGAACCCCAACTCTGCACCAGGCCCTGATGGGATTGGAGGCAAATTCTATCAAGTGTGTTTTCATATTATTCAGGATGATCTATTGGCTGCAGTTACCTCTTTTTTTAATGGTAATATTATGCCTAGATATATGACTCATGCTTGTTTAGTATTGCTCCCTAAAGTTGATCACCCCAACAAGTTGAAAGATTATAGGCCTGTTAGCCTTAGTAATTTTACTAATAAAATTATTTCTAAAGTGTTGAGTACCAGATTGGCTTATATTCTTCCTAAGATTGTATCAGATAACCAATCTGGTTTTGTTAAAGGAAGGAGTATCTCTGAGAACATTATGTTGGCACAAGAAATTATTCATGGAATTAAATTACCTAAGGAGGGTAAGAATACAGTCATTAAATTGGATATGGTCAAAGCATATGACAGAGTGTCATGGGCATATACTTGTATTGTTTTGAGAAAAATGGGGTTTAGTGAAATATTCATTGATAGAGCTTGGAGAATCATGTGTAACAACTGGTATTCTATTGTGATTAATGGTAAAAGGCATGGATTTTTTCAGTCTACAAGGGGTCTTAAGCAAGGAGATCCACTATCTCCAGCTTTGTTTATTATTGGAGCTGAGGTTCTATCAAGGAACTTAAATCTACTTTATAACAATAAGGTATATAAAGGGTTCAACATGGAGAAGAAAGGGCCTCAGATTAACCATCTAAGCTTTGCAGATGATATTATTATATTCACTTCAACTGATAGAAAATCCTTACATCTGATTATGAAGATTATTAAGGATTATGAGGATGTGTCTGATCAAAAGGTGAATAAAGAGAAAAGTTTTTTCATGGTCACTTCAAACACTAACAATGATATTATTGAGGATATTAAGATGGTAACAGGTTTTAGTAAGAAGGAAAGTCCTATTAAGTATTTAGGATGCCCTTTATACATTGGAGGACAAAGAATTATTTACTTTTCTGAAGTTGTGGAAAAGGTGATAAATAGGATTTCAGGCTGGCAAGCAAAAATCTTAAACTTTGGAGGTAAATCAACTCTTGTGAAACATGTCTTACAATCCATTCCTATACATACTCTAGCTGCTATGTCTCCTCCAAAAACTACTCTTACTTATATTAAAGGAGCAATTGCAGACTTCTTTTGGGGGTTGGATAAAGATGGTAAAAAGTATCACTGGGCTTCTTTGAACACTTTGGCTTATCCTACTAATGAAGGAGGTATTGGGGTAAGATTGCTAGATGATGTTAGTAAAGCCTTTCAGTATAAACATTGGTGGGAATTCAGAACCAAGAAATCTTTGTGGAGTCGGTTTTTGAGGGCTAAGTATTGTCAAAGAGCAAATATAGTTGCTAAGAAATATGACACAGGTGATTCTTTAGTCTGGAGATATTTAACAAGGAATAGATCAGAAGTGGAACTTTATATCAAATGGAATATCAATTCAGGAACTTCAAGCTTTTGGTGGGATAATTGGTTAGGCAATGGAGCTATAGCTACTTATAGTGACAATATATCAAGCTTGAATAACAGTGTAGTGGCTGAGTTTTTCAAAGAAGGAAAATGGAATGAAGGGTACATTCGACAACAGGTGCAACCATTGTTGATCCCTCATATTCTGCAAACACAAATAAAATATCAAAAAGGAGTGGCTGATACTGCTATATGAATGCCAGAGGAAAATGGAAGATTTTCTATTTCTTCAGCATGGGAGATTATTAGAAAGAAGAAACCTATTGATCCTATCAACAACATTATTTGGCATAAACATATTCCTTTTAAGATTGCCTTCTTTATTTGGAGAGCATTAAAGTACAAACTTCCAACCAATGAAAGTTTACAAAAATTTGGAAGACCTGCAGAAGACTGTTATTGTTGTTATAAAAAAGGACAAGATGATATTAACCATATTCTTCTTACTGGTATTTTGCAAACTTCATTTGGAAGTATCATACTACCAAACTGGGAGTAACAAAGATTTATACAAATATCAGAAGTCAACTCATGCATTGGAGGAATCAGCCTACACTTAATGAGGTACACAAACTTCTTATACATATTGTTCCTAACTTTATATGTTGAAATCTTTGGAAAAACAGGTGTGGTGTGAAATATGGTGATAAGAAATCCAGTATAAAAAGGGTGTTGTATGGCATATTCAAGGATATAATGCAGATCATTAGATTGGTATTTCCTAATATTCCATGGCAGTCCAGCTTGGATCATTTGATTAAAATTGTTGAACAATGTCACCAACAGTATAGAGTTATTATGGTGTGCTGGCAAGAATCTAAGGAAGGCTTGTATAAATTAAACACTGATGGCAGTGCTATACAAGAGACAGGTAAAATTGGTGGTGGTGGGATCCTTAGGGATCATCAAGGTAAAATTATTTATGCATTTTCAATTCCTTTTGGTTTTGGTACTAATAATATGGCAGAGTTAAAGGCAGCATTATATGGACTTGAGTGGTGTCAACAACATGGATATAAAAAGTTGGAATTGGAGGTGGATTCTCAATTGATATGCAAATGGATCAACAATACTACTAGCACACCTTGGAAATGACAGCAAGAAGTTGATCAAATTCTGCACATACAAAGGAAGCTGGAACATTTTACTTGCACACACATTTACAGAGAATCTAATACTACTGCAGACCTGTTAGCAAAATGGAGCCACACTATGGATATACCTCAACATTTCTATGCTTCACATCAACTAAAGGGAGCAATCCGAGGGAGCTACATATTAGAAAGAATGGGCATACAAAACTTTAGAAGAAGGAAGATAAAAAGAATCAAATATCCACCATGACAAGTCTACAAGGCAGTATGGTTGTTGCAAACATCAAATGACATGTAAACAATTGTTAACTAGTTATAGTTAGTAGATTTGTTTATCCTTGTTTATTAAATTGTAAGGGGAGAGTCTCCCTTATTCATGCATTATTAGACATTTGTATTAAGGGAGGAGTCCTCCCTAGGCTTTTGTTTCTATTTAGTGCTTCATATTGTAAAAGGTTAAATTGACTACTCTTAGAAGAGAAGTCAATTAACCACCAAATTGGGAAGGTAAGGTCTTATGTCCCCCTTCATGTAATCTTGTTTTTATAAATGTTATGGCCTGGGGGTGGTGCTAAGCCCCTGACCCACTTCAAAGGTCGTTCAACTAAATAAAAAAATAAAAAATTAGCATATAATTAAGAGTAAAAGATGGCAATAATAACCCACTAATTAACTTAAGGTTACCTCTTTTAACCCCCAAGTAATTAGACTTATTAACATTAACCCTCTAACTTTATAATTAAAGCAGGAATAGTCCAAAACGTCCCTTAAATCACTTAAAGAAATCCGACCCAGACTGGGATTACGCAGTCTTTGACGGCCGTCGTGCATGCGACGGTCCCGTCCTGCAGTCGTCGCAAAGTTCAGAGACTCAATTTCCACCAAAGAGTCTGTGACGGTCCGTCACGCCTGTGACGGTCCGTCCTGCCATTCCGTTACGAAGTTCAGAGAGTCGATTTTCAGTACCCATTTCAGAATTTCTAAGTGTTTTTGAAAGAGACACCCTGCGGCGGTCCGTCGTGCCCATGATGGTCCATCGTGGGGTCCGTCGTCTCAGCCAGTTTTCCAGAAATAAAATCTGCTGCTCAAAACGACTAAACAGGTCATTACAGTTGCCTCCCAAGAAGCTCCTTATTTAATGTCGTGGCTTGACGTAGGTCCTGCCTCACTATATGATATTAGAGATAGACATAGTGTCACTAGGTTACTCCAATATATCGTTAGGGTGTAGTTGAGGCATAGAAAACATCAGGAGTAATCTGATGTGCTGGATTGATGTAGAGTGAGATACAATCAATTATCTCAACGTTTCAAAATTCTCTCTTATTTCATCCAACACTCTATCTTGATCGTGATATTTTGGAGAGTGATATGAAGCATTTCCTAAACACAACTTTTCTCATCTTCTATACACTTCTTCCCTACGTGGGGAGGTATGTTCCTCCCTTGGCATTTTTACTGGTTTCCATCTCAGATATTTTGGTGGTCAAGTTATGTAGTTGAGATACCAGTGAAGCTAAAGTGAAGTCATCCTCGATTTCATGATCTACCTCAACTGGTTTCCCACCCACTCCCTCTGTCATGCTCAGAGGATTTACACACATAAATACTAAACAAAGAAAAAAGAGACTAGAAGAAATATTAGTAAAAACAAAACTAGAAGTAAAATTAGTATAAACTACACTAAAAAGAAGAAAAACGTTATTTAACTACATGTTCACATAACACCACTCCCCAGCAGTGGCACCATTTTGATGCTTTAGTATTTGATCAACGACACTAGCCTATAGTCTAAGTGTCTACAAATCGAAGTAGGTATAGTAACCCAACTAAGGGTTGGGGTTGTGTCCCAAGGAAGTGGTAGTGATAACAGTAGCTAAACTAGAATTTCCATTCTGGTTAGTAATAGTTTGAGAAATTATCAAATAAAAACAAAGTAATTTCAATTTGTGACACCAAAGTGTTAAATATCAAAAGGGTTTGTCACGGGTTTGATGAAAACAGTAAAAACAAAAGAGATTCAAGTAAAGGGATAAGTTCTTGGGCTGTGACCGCAATATATATTGACGTAAATTGTTGGGTACTAGTTTCCGATAGGAAATTAGAAAGATAATGATGACTAGGCTAAGATTTAGGTGAAAGAAAATTCCTTCTCGGGCAACTTACCCCATATCATATGTGTTTATCTCGGACACCAATTCGCTTGATGAAGACCATTCTCCGCCTTACCGACACCCTCTTTTTCAATGATGAGTGCTAGGGGATGGAACTAGATCTCACCTTCTCGTGCTGAACCTCATGTTCTACCACTCTTTAGGCTATAAGTCTAATAGTCTTGGTTTCGAGGATATAAGATTTTATTGTGTGAGACCGAGCCCATTGTGAGACTGCCTGTGTATCTTGGACAACAAGAATCAAGTCAAACATAGTTCATAAATATTAAAAAAATGCTTTGTTTCTTGATTTTTCCTCGAGAAAAGAATCACTTTATGGTTGACAATGTTTTTATTTTAGTTGGTACCAATGATAATTATGAAGCATATGAGTCACCTTAAAATAATTTCGGACAAATTGGAGGTCCACTTTGAGTAGTCCCAATAATTTCAAATTGTATCTCAAACGGACAGGACCGGGTCAACACGACCGGTTTTATCGGTAACCGGACTGGTACCGGTTTTTTCTTACCGGATTTTCTTACCGGTACCGGATTTTACTGGACCGGTTTTATCGGAAAAGTCTCCCTGTTCCACCCGGTCCGTTAGTAACCGGTTTGGAACCGGGTTGGACCGGTTTGGAACCAGGTCTTACCGGTTTTTCCATTTTTTTTTTTATTTTAATTATTATATAATATTATATATTTATATTAAAATTCAATTGAAAACTTTAAAGTTTATATAAGTTTGAAATTAAATTTATACTTTAAAGTTTATATTGAATTTAAAGTTTCAAATTGAATTTAAAGATTTATATTGAATTTAAAGTTTTTTAAACTTTATATTGAATTTAAAGTTTGAAATTACATTTAAACTTTAAAGTTTATATTGAATTTAAAGTTTTAATATAAACTTTTATTAAATAACTAAAAATTAAATTTATAAAGACATGAATTAAATAGAAGAGACTATTATAAAAGAAAAATCAAGGCGAATAGCCGTATATTTATTCAAATAAATAAATTATACAATACAAATATTAGAAAGAGAATAAGAGTACATAATTTAGGAGGAATTGAATAGTAAATTAGTAATTATTATACTACAATTCCAATTTATTTAAATTCTTTTTGTAAATTTTGTATCATTTAAAAAGAAAGATTTTTTGGAATTGGCATTTGTCGTTCTTCATCCATTGCTTCCATGCCATCATCACTATTCTCACCAAATATTTCATCTATTTGGTCTTCTATATGGCTACTTAATAGTGGTAGTCATATTTGACCGTTTTGGGCCCCAGCCCAACGGCTAGAAGGGCCCAACGGTCATATAAAATGGTAACATAAAAAATATAAAAATAAAAATAAAAAAACCGGCTAAACCGGTCCTTACCGGATTGGACCGGACCGGAACCGGTTCTTACCGAACCGGTTTAACCGGATAAAAAACCAGGAACCGGTCCGATACCCGGTCCTGTATACAAAAAGACCGGTTCCTTACCGGTTCAACCGGTACCGGACGGACCGGTACGGGAACCGGATTGGAACCGGACCGGACCGGCCAAAAACCGGTCCGTTTGCCAGCCTTATACCAAAGTATATACATAATGAGTTCATCTTGCCTAAGTTAACGGATAAAATTAATCATGTCCACAGGTTTCAAGTTCCTTCGCAACAAATGAAGTCTTAATTCACACAATAGAAATATTAGGACGTTTTAGATGGAAGCATCTCATACTCAGAAAGATATTAAATGTATGAGATTGAAATACCATATGCTTGACCCTTATCTAAGTATCCATTGATGTGAGAATACAAAAAATGAGATCAAATAAGACTCGTTATTGACTTCTAATGCACAACTTCCAATATATTTTTTCATTTTCAAATTTAAACTTTGTTTTCTTGAAATATTTTTCCCATTTATTTTCCTTATTTTTTTTTTTACTCATTTTCTCTCCTTTTTGTTGAAGATTTTTTTCATTTTTTATTCTAGATTTTCTTTGTCATTTTGCTGAACTTACACATATTTGATCTTTTCACTTTGATACACACTTTAGGTCTTTGGCGTGTGTATCTAATTAGTAGTGTACACATGGAAGTGATATCCAAAAATAGTACATTTATGCACGAAAATGATATATGTGAAATTGTGGTTATTCAAATAGAAATATTTCAGACTCGAAATAAGAGTCATATGGATAACATATGTCATTTGGTAGGTTTTAAAGGTACAATAAGATCAAAGGAAGCATATAATCATTTCCCAAGTTAAATGTTGCTCATGATTTTGCTTCAACCAACATTTAGGCCGAGTTCTACAACAAAAGTCATACCATTGAATTTTATATCTGAAGCTCACCATATAATGCACAAGAAACAATGAGGTCGAATTTGTTTCAACCGTAACTTTAAGCAAAACAGTTTCTCAAGTATTACATAGATATATAAAGAGATACCAAAAGAAGTCTAAGGTCACAAGAAAGTTGGTTTGTGTTGTCATATAGTTTAGCACTTTATTATTTTTTTATGCACATTTCTAAGTATGTTGATACCAACCAAGTCAATATTTTACTAAATAAAAAAAATTCTCTTTTTTTGCCCCAGTTTTTATGAAGAGGACTTTCTTTCCTTTTTTGGTTGGACTGAACCTCATAATATGGTTGCCTACGTGCCTTATCAACGCAAGAATCAAGTCGCAGTTCAGAAATATTATTATCAACATCTTTTAAGGAAAAATGTCTTTATTAGAATGGATAAACAATTTTCTTTTCTGAATTTTTAAATAAAGATCAAGATTACTTTATTTTTGAAATTTTTATATAAGGATCACCAAACCCAAGGAAGATTGCCTACGTATCTCATCAAGGTGAGAATCAGGTGTGCGTAGTTCATTGAGATTGGATAGTTAAAAAAATATAAAGATATTAAAACTTCATGTAACATATATCTAAGTGGTCAAGCAAGAGAGGGATACTTGTCCTAACGGACCCAACTCTTATTTTGAGGCTCACTTATTTAAGTCACATGCAAATTATGCAAATAAGTGTAGTCTTCTAAGGATAACTCTTTCTATATTCTAATTTATCAGATTCAAACCTGAATAAGATAGGTATCTAGACTGTCTTACCCCGAGTGGACAACTCGAGTCAGGTAGAAATAACTTATCGGTAACAACGCTATTCCGACTTCATTGCTGGTCTAACCCCACCTAACATGTGAGACTAAAAACATTCACTAGGTTCCAAGACACTTCTGTTTTATCTTAAGAGAAAGTAGAATACATAGCTGCATTCATGTGACTGTGTGTGAATGTGTAAAGAAACTTATAATGGTTGTGCAAAAGAATACAATTTTATACAATTCAACAATAGAAAACGATAGCATGTAGCACATTAGACCATCAAACACAATATATCCAATAAAATAAAATAATAAATCAAATAAAGGTCAATATAACAAAACTCGAACTCTTGTTAGGTCCCCAGCGAAATCGCCAGAGATGTCACACCCCATTTCGTGCGTGCGGCATAAGGGTTTTATCAATTTATGTGACGGTATTGATTTAGGGATTATTTTATTTTTCATAAACGCCACTTGAAATTGAGTTATGGTATTCCAAATCACCTTTTGTTTTTAATCCCAATCAAAAGGAATCACTCTTCAATTTTGATCTGCGAATCAGAAATTCAGGTAAAAAATTCTTTTGACCGAGAGAAAATATTAGGCATCCCTCGAGTCCCGTGGTTCTAGCAAGGTCGTTTTTATTGACTCAAACTTGACTTAATTTTATTATTACTATTCTTTTGGATATATTATTCCAGGTCATGATTTGCTCATATTTATTTTATTTGTTGAACTTTTATTTGATTTCAACCTTGATGTGTAACCACATTCTTGGTCTTGATGTTTAGAGAAATAACTTTCTTGTTTGTATCACACTTGTTAATTTTATCTAAAAGTCTTATATTAAATTAATGAAAGTTAATTATATATTCCGGAAAAGGTGTGTCACCGCATCCTTGATTATTTTTTTATGTCTAAAAAAGATGTGCAACCACATTCTTAATCAAAAACATAAAAACTCTTAATGTGCCTAAATGTTCATCTAATGTTAAGTAAATATTTATTCTTTATAAAATATTTCTAAATAAAGTAAATAAATATATACTTCTAGAATACAATTCAAATTTTGGATTACTTCTATATGTTTAATTTTTAGTACTTTAAAAGTTAACGTTGGAATTTAATATAATTTTTTCTAGTCCCATAAAACAAGAACGAATTGTTAAAAATAATCTCATTTTTTTTATTTTAACAATAGTTTATTTACTTTTGAGTCTAACAATTTTTACATTATCATTATTGCATCAAACTCAAGACCAGAATAACATCATAACTTGTTTATTTTTAAGAGATCACAACAAACAAATAAAAGTAAGTAAATAAAAATAATCACCAATTAAACTATCCTCATTCATCATACAAGAATATAACACTTAACATATTCTTCATTTCAATTAAATTATGAATAAAACAAAAAAAATTATCAGAAAATTACATCAAATTTTATGATTAAATTAAAGAGATAAGGTAAATAAAATACCGCAAAATCTTGAATGAAACTCGATTAAAACAACCACCAATTTTTGTAATTTGTTTGTGATGGTATATGTATATTGTGTTGGTATGAAAATAAAAAACAATATGTAAATGTCTTGCTAAATTATGGAAAAAGAAGAACAAAACCAAGATGCTTATTTTTTTTTTCTTGTTTTACATTTCTTTTCATCCTTTTTCTTTTCTTCATGTTGCTGATTTTTTTTTCTATGTATGTCCCTTTTTTTTTTTCTCTTTTCTGTACGTTTTTTTCTGTGCAGATTATGTGTGCATTTTTTTTTGTTGTGTTGTGTGTGAATAAATATGATATAGGAGTAGTGGTGTAGGGGTTGAGGAGAGTGTAGTATGGGTTGATTGTGGGTGAGTGGGAAATGGAAGTGAAAAATGTGATAATGGGGTGTGGGTAGTGTAAGAAAAGTTTATTTTTCATAAATTAAACATGTATAAAAATAATAAAAATGATAATATTAATAATAATAAAAAATGTAAATATTAAAATATTATTTCTAATTAATAAAATATAAGAAAATATAATAGCTAGTCTAAAAAATATAATTAAGAAAAACTAGCTTATTTATTAAAATTTAAGTTAATAGAAAGCATATATTTTTTGTAGTTTACCTATCCTTTAAAATAAACTTACTAAAATACGATGAAAAAATTTAAATCGTATATAAAAATAATATATGTACTAAAAATGGTGTAGTATCTTAAGTTTGATAAAAAAAAAATTGCGTGTCTACACTATTCATGAACTCTTTCAAAATCAGTGTTTCCTCTCGTCTTAAATGTAAAAACATTTTTTCCAGGAAATAATTCATTCCCATATATCATCTTAAAGAAAATAAACTCCCTTCTACTCTTCCTCAACTATGTGCTCAAGTCATAAACAATCGTAAAAACTTCTTAATATGACTCACAGAACTCTCAAGACTTGAATCTTACTCTACCTTGATTTTGAATTTATGGGCTCAAGGTTATCATTCATGTTTATGAATGATTTAAAGATATTAAGTGTAGTTAAAATCAATAGGGAGTAAAGGTATACTTAAAGATAAATTAGACGAGTAAAACAACAACAAAAAGGTTGGGGCAGACAATCCGGGCGCACTACTGGCATGGGACGCCAACCCCTAAAGTTAAGAGACCCATTTCTGGCGCATTCCTGGCGCATCCGTGGTGCCCTGCACCACCATTCCCCCAGACAATTCTGAAGAATTTTTCTATTCGTTTTACGAACTTAATTTGAATAGAATTGAATTGTTTGTTTTCCAATCACTTGTAATTGAATTCTCAACTTATGTACACAATAATCTACTCGAAATAACCCTCAAAACACTAACACTTATATTAAGAAATCATCGGAATCCCAACTCAAGATTATGAAAGGTATTCCAAGAAAATTCATCAAGAACTCAAATCCTTCAACTTTAAGAACAAAACCGCTGAAAAATAACATGTTTGGTGTGTCGTGAATGAACCCAACACAATGAGAACTCACATACCTCTTAGGGACCAAATCCTTTTCAAAAATCCTCAAAAAACCCCAAGAACTTGACAAACACTTCAATCTCCTCATCTTTTCTTCTCTTTTATTTTCTTGAACTCTTTTCTAAAACCCTAAGCGTATTTTGATTTGGGAAATATGAACCAAATAAGTTTGGATCCCTAATTATTTACTAAAAGCTCTCAAATCTGAAAGGATGAGGACAAGACCAAAATACCCCTCATATTTTTGGGTAACTTTGCTTAAATGGACACCCTATCTTCTAACAGACATATCTCCCTCATACGAGCTTGAAAATTAGCAAAATTGGTGGCAGTGAAAAGGTAATTCCAAGAACTTTCATTTGATATATTATGGGACACCTAACTCATTCAGTACTCAAAGTTATGGTCATTTGAAATTGATGCAAAACTCATAATTTATGCCTTACTTGCAAAATTTTAGATTTTGCTATTTCCAATTTACTTCTTTCTGTTTTATCTCTTTCAAATATCGAGGTTTCAAAATATCTCCTTATTTGTAGCATTCTTCCTTTAAATATATTAGTCTAAGTAGACTAAGGGTGATAAAATAAATACCCAGCCTAAACACTCAATTTTTTTATGTAACACAACATTTTAATTAAAATAAATGCCAAGAAAATGATTAGTACCTTAATTTGGAATTTCTCTGAATTCAAAGAGATGTGGGTTTCCCTTATTCATGTACATCTCACCCTCCCAAGTATCTTGCTTACCATACGAATTTTCCAGAAGACAATGTTTGATGCTATCTTCTTGGTTCTCAACTTGCGAACCTCACGATCTAGAACCTGAATGGGAATCTCCTTGTACGATAAGTTATCCGTACTACTAATGTATTCAGTTAATATAATAAGGGAATATCACCCATACACTTCTTCAACATTTAAACATGAAATACTGGATGAATCGATGATAACTTTGACGGTAGCTCCAACTCACAAGTTACATTGTCAATCCTCTTGGATATCCTATAAGAACAAATATATCAAGGACTATGCTTCCCATTCTTACCAAATCTCATAACACCCTTCATGGGTGAAATATTCAAATGATCCTAATCATCTACCTCAAACTCTAAGTCTCTTCTCCTAACATCAGTATAGGATTTTTGATGAATGTGCTATTTTCAACCTCTATTGAATAATCTTCACTTTTTCCACAGCTTGACGAACCAAATCTTGTTCTATCAATCCATATTCACTTACCTCAAACCAACCAATAAGAGATCTACATCTTTTCCCATAAAGATCCTCACAAGAAGTCATCTGGATGTTACAATGATATCTATTGTTGTAAGCAAACTCTATGAGAGGTAAGTGATCATCGCAATTACCCTTAAAACCGATCACGCACACCCTCAAATATCCTATAAAGTTTTAATAGTGCACTCTTCCTGGCCATCTATTTGTGGACAATAGTACTAAAATTCACTTTTGAACCCAAACAAGTCTGGAAAGACTTCTTGTGCGGTAAATAGCTCACCTCTATCTGAAATGATGGACACCAAAACTCCATGAAGTGTGACTACCTCTTGAATATATAAATTAGTATAATTTTCGCTGAATGTGTAGTCTTTACCGGTAATAAATGAGATAATATAGTCATTTGATCTACAATCACCCAAATTGAATCATACTGCCTACAAAACCATGGTAAAATTGTATTCATATTGATCATCTTCTACTTCCATTCCGGAAGTTCTATATTCTGAGCCAGACCACCGGGCCTTTAGTGCTATACCTTGACTTGTTTGCAATTCCACCACTTGGAAACGAACTTTGTGATACTCTTCTCATACTACTGTAAAGGTAGACTTCTCTCAAGTCACAATACATATTTGTTGAACCTGAATGGATACGATATCTAAAGATATGAGCTTCATCCATGTTCCTTCATATCTCAATAAACCATCTCCATCTTGTTCAAAAGTTATCGCTTTTTGCTTATGAATATATGTCTTTAATTCAATAAAAATAGGATCTTGGTCTTTTTTTCTCATCCACTTCAGACATTAGTGACGATTCAGCCCCATTAATCACCACTTTCCCTCATTCATTAGAATCCATCAATCAGACCCCTAATCGTGCAAATCTTGTGCACATCTCTTGCTAACTCTTTCTTATCCTCCATAATATGGGAAGTACTACCCATGGACATCCTGCCCAAGGCATCAAAACAACATTAGCCTTATTTGGGTGATAGAGAATGCTCATGTCATAATCCTTGAGTAATTCCAACCCCCTCCTCAATCCTAGATTAAGCTCTTTCTGACTAAACACATATTGAAAACTCTTGTGATCGGTGAAGACATCTACATGAACACCATAAAGATTGTGACACCACATTTTCAAAGTGAATACTACAGTACCCAACTCTAGATCATGGGTTGGGTGATTCCTCTCGTGAATCTTAAGATGTTTGGAGGCATAATCTATAACTTTGTATTCTGCATCAATACACAACCCAGTCCAACTCTGGATGCATCACAATATACAATAAAACCTTGTGTACATTTTGGTAAGGTCAACACTTGGTAGTAGTCAACCTAGTTTTCAGTTCCGCAAAGCTCTTCTCGCAAGCTTCAGACAATTAAAACATAATTTTTTTCTGAGTCAACTTGGTCAATGAGGATGAAATAGATTAAAACCCCTCGAGGAACCTTCTACAATAACCAGTCAATCTTAAGAAACTCCTAATATCAGATGGAGACGTAAGTCTAGGAAAATTTTGTACTGCCTCAATCTTTTAAGTGTCAACTCGAATCCCTTCACAAGAAATAATGTTTCCTATTAATGCCACAGACTCAAGCTAAACTTCACACTTAGAGACTTTAGCATACAACTCTCTATCCTTGAGAGTTTGAAGAACTATTTTGAGATGACTAGCATGATTCTCCTCATTCCTCAAATAGATTAGAATGTCATCAATAAATACGATAACAAACACATCGAGAAAAGGCTTGAATAATTTGTTCATAAGTTCCATGAATGTTGTGGGAGCATTAGTTAGGCCAAAAGACATAACTAGAAACTCATAATGACCATATCGGGTCCTGAAAGCTATTTTTGAGATATCACTTTCTATAACTCTCAACTATTCATAGGCTAATATGAGGTTTATCTTAGAAAAACAAGTGGCACCTTGAAATTGATAAAACAGATCATCAATTCTAAGAAGAGGATACTTATTCTTAATAGTAACCTTGTTCAATTGATGGTAATCTATACATATTCTAAGAGAACCATCTTTCTTCCTTACAAATAAGACTTGATCACCTCAAGGTGAGACACTTGGTCGAATAAAGTCTTTCTAAAAAAGGTCTTTCAATTTCTACTTTATCTTTTTTAGCTCATCTATAGACATTATATAAGGAGGAATAGAGATAGAGCGAGTATCGGGAAGAATAATATATCGAGGTTTATATCTCTCTTAGGAGGGACTGGGGGAAGATCATTTCGAAAGACCTCTTGAAACTCACTCACAATTGGAACCGAATGGATAGGTGGTCTCTAAACACTAGAGTCATTAATTTAGACAAAGTGATAGAAACACCCCTTGGAAACTAACTTTCTCGCTTTAAGGTAAGAAATAAAATGATACTTAGGCACTCGTTAACTACTCTGCCACTTAATAACTATATCATTAGGATACGGGTACTTATATATTGTAGTTCTAAAATCACCGAAGCATAAAAGACATGAAGTCAATCCATCCAAGAGTTTTATCAAAAAGTACAATGTCTAATTTGACTAGGTCAGTCATGGTGTCCTTATGATTGATGAAAACGGTACAAGCACAATAAACTCTCTATAAGAATAGACTCAGCAACAGGTGTACAAACACTGAAGGGAATGAAAGTTGCTCATGAAGGATATCAAATTTCATAGAAACATATGGATTCACAAAAGATAGACTCCTTGGATCTAGCAATACATATACTTCAAAAGTAAAGACTTTGATCATACTAGTGATGACATCAAGTGATTTCTCTTGCTCCTAGCGACTAGTGATATCAAACAGACGGTTTTCTACTCTGTTTGTCCCTGAAGTAGCTCCTCCAGGTGCAAATCTATCTGGCTGAACCATTTCATAAGAGTGGGATATATTTCCCCCATTGACACTGTCTTGCCTATACTTAGGGCACTCTCTCATAAAGTGACCATCCTGGCCACACTTGAGGCAACTAATGCAGACATCACGACACACTCCTGAGTTGTTCCTACCACACTTAGCACATGCAAAAGTCTCGTTACCTCTTTATGATGTGTAGGTCTAGCTCTGAAATTCTGTGAATTCTAATTCTTGGACACATGTTCATTTGTCTTGTGTTAAAATAACACTGGATTGCATTACTCTTCTGCTTCCCGAGCTCATTTCCTGATATTTTTCCTTCTTATATTAAAACTCTTCTTTATCCCTCATCTTATATTTCTCAACCTGTTGCACATGGATCATAAGTCTTGATATGTCCATATCTCCTACCAGCATAGTTGCCTTTCCCTCTTTACTTGATAGAAGAGACAGCCCACCAAAGAACAGACTCATCCTACTCCTCATGTCAACAACCATCTCTGGAGCATAATGGTGCAGTTGGGGGAACTCGAGGTTATACTTAAGCACTCTTATAGATTAGTGCTTAAAAGTGAGGAATTTCCTTAACTTGGCCTCTCTTAGCTCGCAAGGGCAAAAAACTCCCCATGAAGGCTCCTGAAACACCACCCAACTCACAATTGGTTCACCTTCATCAATATTCTTGTTCAATTGGTAAAACTAAATTCTAGAGACATCCTTCAATTTGTACACAACTAGTTCCACTCGCTCAATATCAGCAATATGCATAATCTCAAAAAACTATTGTAGTTTTTCCACAAAGTTCTACGGATCCTTAGTGACACTTGTACTAGTGAAACTTAGATGATTCATCTTTAAGAAATCATGGATTATGGACATATTAGTCACATCCTTTTGATCCCCTCTATGCTGACCAACTTTATTGGACCCCACTTGACTCAACAACCGGATTGAATTCTGAAGCTCAACATTTGTGACATCTCCTTGGGGTTGCACTTCTGGTGCATTAGGTACCCCTTGATCCTTAACATTCCTCCTAGCAAGAAGACCTCGGAAATCTCTTCGGAGAGGTATGATATGAAAGATAAGGAGTTATAAGTAAACTTTATAAAGTTAAACTCTATCGCACGAAAATGGTATGAAAGAAGTGAGGTAATTCCTAAATATTACAAAATCTTAATTATAGATGTGGCGCTCTTCACACTAAACACTATGAATCTATAAATACGGCTTCATAGACATCCTAGGACTTTTGAACTCTCTAAACTGAAACATTGTCACGCCCCGAGCCAACACCCTGGAATGTCCAGCATTGGAGAACCATTGATAAAGACTCACGACATCCTAATAAAACCTAAAATGATAAAGAAAAATAAATGGATCCTCCAAAAGCAAGGTTGCTCACCAACAACTCTGAAGCTCAACTAGATCACCGAAGCAGTAGATGTTGATCCTTGTTTCCTGTATTTGCATCATAAATGGCGTCTTTACATGTAATGTACGAGCATGTGAGGGGGAATCTAAAAATTGACATAAAATTGAACAGGAAATGAAGAAATACTCACTTCATCTCAACTGAACTCACCCATTTTTCAGTAAAAAGAAATAGAAATAATATGGTATAATGAAAAGTTTTAAAATGGTAGATAAAAACTTAATGTATTAGAAAGTACAATACAAACTCTGTTTGTATGCAAAAATACAAAATAAACTGTTGGGAGATCCTCTAACGACAACCATCACTATAAGCTATGTGATGATACATCGTCTAGCCCAAGCTGCCTGAACTGTCCTATACTTTGCTGGGGTATAGAACTCCTTAACTAAGTGGATCCAGTAATCTATGCTAAAAGACAATAATGAATCATCTAACAAGTATGACCCTTTTTACCCACGTTGGCAACTTAGTTTATGTGGGATGTTACAACTCTCCCCCATATTAGTATTCGATACTACTCCAGTTATATAACTTATCTCATTATGCTTTAAAGAAAACATTGTCTCTTCCTCAGTTTTGAGATTATTACTCAAAAGGTTTCTCAAAAAAGAGATAAGACTGAAAACTGCTCATGAACTCTTTGGAAAATAGTGTTTCCTCTCGTCTTAAATGTAAAAACATTTGCTTTTGGGAATACTCAGTTTCCATATATCATTTTACAGAAAATGAACTCATCTCTACTCTTCCTCAACTTAGTTCTTAAGTCATTTAAAATAATTGTTTAACCAATTGTAAAATACTTCTTAAAATGACTCGGAGAACTCTCAAGACTTAACCTTAGCTCTACCTTGAATTTGAATTTATGGATTCAAGATGATTATTCATGTTTATGAATGATTCTATATGTTTAGAATCAATAGGGAGTAAAGGTATACTTTAGGAGAACATAGACGGTAAAACGATGGAAAAGGGTGGGTAAAGACGACCTGGGAGCACTGATGGCGTATCCGAGGCACGTCGCACCACCATTCCCCCAGATAATTTCAACAATTTTTCTACTCGTTTTCTGACCTTAATTAGACTATAATAGAATAATTCCTTTCCCAATCACTTAGAATCGAATACTCAACTTATGTAGATGATAATCTACTCGAAACAAACCCTCAAACCACTAACACTTATCTCAAGAACTCATTCAAATCCCAACAATCAAGATTATGAAAGGTATTCCAAGAAAACTCAACAAGAACTCAAATGCTTCAACTTTAAGAAAGAATTTGGGATCAAAATAAGATGATTGACATGTGGGTAACACTTTGAGAACTCATATACCTCTTAAGGATCAAGCCCATAGAGAAAATCGCAAGAAAACTTCAAGAACTCGACTAACGCTGAATCTTCTCTTCTTTTCTTCTCTTTTATTTTCTTGAACTCTTTGCTAAAACTCTAAGCGTATTTTGATTTGGGAAAACTGAACTAAATCAGTTTAGATCCCTGAATATTCACTAAAATGTTTAAAACTGAAAGGGTAAGGAAAATACCAAACTACCCCTCATTTTTTGGGGTAATTTTTCTTAAATGGACAACCTGACTTCTAACAGACATATCTCCCTCATACAATCTCAAAAATTAGCAAAGTCAGTGGCTTCAGAAAGAGCTTTCCAAGAACTTTCATTTGATATCTTACGGGCCAGCTAACTCACCACGTATTGAAATTTAGGGTTGTTTGAAGTTGACCCAAAACTCATAACTTATGTCTAACTTACAAAATTTTAGATTTTTATATTTTCAATATAGTTCTTTCTATTTTTATCTCTTTCAAATAAAAAGATGTTAAAATTTCTAACATTTAAAAAGAGGAATTTGGGAACTCAATGAATGGAAGAAAACCATGGATGAAAACCATTATACCTTGAAGCCAATTGCTAATCACTAATGGAGGAATTGACTTGACTTGAAACCTTAGGTTGAATCCTTCTTCTTCTAGATTTCTAGAAAGATGTGATTTCTAGAAAGAGAAATATCTAAGAGGAAGTCTTTTTCGTCTTTCTAGGAATTTGAGAGAGCCCTTTTTAATTTGGGGAAAATTGAGAGTACCATATTTATATAGGTCTTTATATGAAAGATAAACCGACGTAGAATAAAATTAAAATAATGTGAAAATACTCAAAGGACCCTGACTTAAAACTGGAAATTATTAATGTTGGTGCTCAACAAAGGACACTCGGCGACTCACCAAGTGAGCCTTTAGCTCACCAAAATTTGTAGTATGTCGACTCTTGGATATTGTAAAAAGGTGATAGGGAGGGTCTTTTGGTGAAACGCCAACCGGAATAGAGATCTCAACTGAGATCATCTAATTTTCTAGAATACTGAAATGCTAAGATCAAGATAAAAGGCAAGGGGTTTCCACTTGGCGAATTGCCTAGTCACTCGACCTTTACACTACTTCGCCAAGTTGTCTAAGAAAAAGATTACATTTCATTTCTCTGAATCTGGGGTGTGACACTTAATTATCTGACTTAGCCACACGTCATTACTCTCATGTAAAGGTTAGAATCTCATACTTGTACCACTCACAATTGTAAAAGGTAACACTTTAATTTCGTACCTACTCTATGTCAAAACTACCAGATTAGATCTCAAACTAACATCATCACCCTCATATTTCCATTCTTTTTTACCACCGCACCCATCTCAAAATCAGGCGTAATGTTTATTATTAAACCTAGATATCAATATAATTGTTCGCTTGCTATACTATCTTACAAGTATAGGTACAAATTAAGAAACACCGACCCACTAAAATCTCATAACAAGTGGTCAATTTTTATCTCTTTGTCTGCATACTTAGGAATTATCGTCACATTCAATTTCATGACTTATGTACTATTTACCCTTCCACTATATCATTGCCTGGTTAGTTCTATAACCCTTTGAATTCCAAAGAAATCATAAACCTAGCTTAAATATATCATCTCATGAATGCTCCTGCACTTCTATTCAACACATACAAAAGGTCGTTACTAACATAATGACACATCATCATAAACTCTTTTTTGGTTAAAGTATACTCTAACTCATCCTAAGTAGTAACTATTTCTCCAACTCATATCATCAACTCTTATACAAGGTTATTATTCCTTAGTCTACCCATTAGGAAAAACTCATCGTAAATAACTTACTGAGTGCATGACTACAACAACACACTTTTCCTGATCACTATCGGCCTTCCTTAGATTGAACCTCTTTATGTATTCTTATAACTTTGGGCACTTACTACTAATTCTTATAATATGGTCTTCTCTCAATACCCTATGCAACCTCATGATTTTCTCAAGATTTTAGCTAAGAACAACTCATCTATAAGGATATGGGCTTTACTTTTCAACCACCTTGATTATGAGGGGTCATTGAATGGATTTGATAAATGAACGAGTTTTGAATAACTTCCTTAGGACATAGTTCTATTGCATGATTTGGAGTATAAAAGAAGGAAAACCTTTCTTAAATGTCTATAATCCCTCATTTATAGAATTGGGTTCGTCACAACCATAAATAAAATCTTATTGAAATGGCTTCATAAACATCCTAGGAAACTTGAACTTTGTGCTTTGATACCAAGTTTGTCACGACCTGAGCCTATACCTGGGTGTGGGCAACACTCGAGAACCATTACAGGTCCCCAAATGAACTCTCGTCCCGGCTGACTACAAGCGGAAGACTAACTCAAGTATACATAAATATAAAATTGAAAGAAACGTTTTCAAAGAGTTTACTGAATCTCAAAACATTACAAAATAAAGTTTTAAATTGAATATCTGGAACTGAAAGACTCTCCAAAATTGTCTATCTATGAAGCCTCTACTATACAAATATAAGCATTGGGACAATACCCATGACTCCTAAAAAGAACTACTAGTAACAACTCATAAAAATTAGAGTCCTTTGAAAGCGAGGAGACCTCACTCGAAAGTTGACAAGCGGATGAAATGATCTCAAAGGATTCTTGTTAAGGATTCAAAGAAACATGTATATGCATCATTAAAGATGTAGGTCGAATAATATTAGTACATTGAATGTACGAGTATGCAATATAGGTGAATAACAAATAACTGAAAGAAAGGAATGCAATAGATAACAATGTAGTCAAGCAGATATTAAAGAAATAAAGGAGTTAAATTATTTAAGAGCTAAAAAAATACTTTCTCATCTTTGAACTCAACATAATAAGTGATATATAAAAATACACTTCAACTCCACTGGAGATTCTTTAATAGACAACCATCACTATGGGTTACGTAATGATATAACGTCTCGCCCACGCTACTAAAACGGTCTTATACCTTGTCGAGGTATAGAACACTTCAACTAAGTTGATGCATTCAGCTATGCCCGAAGGCATCTAGGATTCATCTAAAAAGTATGATCTTGTACCTATGTAGGCATATATGGTTTATGAGAAACGTGAGTTGTCTGAACTCATTCGTATATAAGTGCTCGATACTACTCCCAATAATATATGATCATTCACAATGTTAATAAACATAGAACTCAGAACACATTTAGAAATCAAAGTTTTCATTTTATCAATGCTAAAATTGATACCTTTGGGAATACTTAGTTCCCTTATACTCTTACTCAATTCATACTTAAAAAATCTTTATCAAAAATAATTAAAATCATATTGTGATATGATCATTGCTGACTCGCGAAGTCATACTGCATAAACATTGATGACATAACTAGATACCGTACTGCTTAAACATTGATGACATACTCAATTGTCATACTAATCATGTTTTGGCAACTCTCTCTTAAAACTCATATTTACATCCTCAAATCTCATTTTAAAACTCAAGTGTTGACTTTAAAAAGCTTCTCGAGATTAATAACTCAATTCATAGGGTTCATGCGGGATTATGGACAAGAACGACTAAACTTAAGAATTTTTATAGCAATATGGAAACTCAGTACTCATAACTCCAGAACTCGGAACTCGATGATACTACTCTTCTAAAAAATATTCAATTTATAGGGTTCATGTTAAAATAAAGACATGAACAAATTAACTCAAGAATCTTAATGCATAACATATAGATCATAATTTTTTATTTAACCTTGGATTGTTGCAAAATTGGTGGCCTTGGAAAGAAGATTCAAATACCTTTAATTTGATCAGTTATAGGTCTGTAACCTGTCACGAACCAATCCATCGGATCATGTGGGCACCTACTCTAATACTTACGTAGGAGAACCCTCAAAACACAACAACTAGAAACCATGCGGAATTTAAATAAAATGAACTCAAGCTAAAGAAGTTTAAGAATTAACTCATTCAAAATACAACTTTACTAAATTAAAAAAAAAATAGTTTACCAATACAAGAGCCACTTAGGGAATAATAGGGTCAGTTAAACAAAGGATACAACTTCACCATACGGATAGAAAAGTCAAAGCTTCTGGAGGATTTCTTCGTCTTCACCTAAGGAAACTTCACCATTCCTGCATCCAGACTATATCAAAAGACAGAGCAAGAGTAGTATCAGTACAACCACACGTGCTGGTAGGATTCATCGGTAAACCTGACACCACCTCATAATATATGAACTGAATAGTAAAAGATCATGTCTAGACCCATCGCTTCTCCAACTTAGCTTGTTCTTAGAACTCCTTCCAATTGCCAACTATCTTTTCACTACGAGGTTATAACCTAAATACGCCAACCACCTTGTATACTACGAGTACTGCTACCACACTTAAGACTCCATTAGTTGATAGCTTAACTATACTAGCCATATTGTATACTACAAGTACCACTACCACCCTTAAGGTTTTATTAGATCATAGCATAAACATACTAGCCACATTGAATACTACAAGTACCACTACCACCCTTAAGGTTCCATTAGATCATAGCTTCAACATACTAACAATATTGTATATCACAAGTACCACTACCACCCTTAAGGTTCCATTAGATCATAGCTTAAACATACTGCCCACATTGTATAATACAAGTATCACTACCACCCTTCATGTTCCATTAGATCATAAATAAAAAAAATCATCATATAGATACATATACACACCTCACGATATTGAGCATTACATATTCACCATATGCATTTTATCACAAGTAGTTGGCCCTCTCATTGGACCCAAAGTCAAACTGTTAGCATGTCGAAACGTGGCAATTTGATCCAAGTTTTATGCCAGAATGTGGCAACCGATCCTACTTTGTATGTCAGAACGTGGTAGTTGATCCCACTTAGTATGACAGAACGTGACAGTCGATCCAGTTAGTTTGTCGGAACTTAGAAATTCGATCCAAGTTAGTATGACGGAACGTGGCAATCCGATCAAAATCACACATCAAAATCAACATCTAAGCAACACTTTCATAGCATCGATAATTCACATATCTCGTTTCAATATCAAAGACCATTATCAGAACATGCATACATATACAAGTATCACAGCAAACCAAAACAAATGTATATCACCCCACCATAGGATCATAGCCATCACCTAGTCACATGCTTAAATACGTATAGGTTCCCTCAATTTCTTCTTACGGAATTAACAAGTCCAATCTCAGTTCTTCATAAAGTTTTCTTACTAGTTTTTCCTTAAACTAACTACAACTCTTTATTACAATTATCACAATAACGTTCAAAGATAGTATATTTCAAAAATCCTTCCTTCTACCGGCACCATGACTTAACACGAAACTCGTTCAAAGACACAATTAAGAACCTCGGCCGCTTACAGTCTTAACACGATACTAACCCCACAAACATTACATTAAGCAACTTTTCACGAAATCACTCATGCACAAAGGTCTACACGTATCTGATACTGTTGAATTCATATATTACAAAATAAACATAGATTTACCACTACTCAAACATAAAAACCTAACCTACCTGAGCGCCAAGCAATTTTAATTGGTTTTTGTTCTGTTTTCCAACTCTTTTAGATTTGCTATGGTGAATTTGGTCACGAACTCGCAAGATTTCACCATCTCTATGCTAAAAGCTCCTTCTCCTTCTTTTTCCAACTTGAACTAATTTTTTTGAGGTTTCTAGGGTAATTTACGACCTATTGGGTATTCTAGAAAGATTAAGAAATAAGTATTTTTTTTGTAATTACGGTTCTGCCTCGCCGATCCATCTATAGCAGAGTAGGTTGTCGTTGTAGCGCCGCCACATCAGCGGCATCTATCCCGTTGTAGCATGACAGAGCCCAAATTTTTTGCTGAGTTCTGCTCTTCTCAGATAACGACGGTTCGGATCTTTCCATAACTCTTTGTATTCTAAAAGATATGGTCGTTTGAAGTTAACTTAAGTAGAATCTTACATTAAAATTAATCGGTAAGGAAACTTTAAACTCAACTTTGTTCCTGGATTTTTTGGTGACCTTCATTGACATCCAAAATCATTCCCATACCAAATTATTTACCTTTACATATATTAAAATTTTAAGAATAACCTGATAAGACCTTATATGCAATTAAAGAATAGTTAAGGGCTTATCTTAGATTGAGCTTTTACAATAGCTGCATTAGGAACATTCCAATCTGATTTAATATTCATTAATCTAAGCGCAACTAACAAGGTAAAATGCGGACTCCCTTCATATAATGGACGACTAGACTTTTCTAATTGATCATAAAAGCTTCTTGCTTCTTCATTAGGAGCTTCATCAAAATATTGTTAGGGTTTCATCCCACCTTGAACTCCAAAAGCTTCATTGATCATTTCATGAACCATATCATGTTCAATATTCTATCGTCATGTTCAAACCTAATTTGTCCATGTGGTACAAGTATATTATATTCATCCACGGGCATTGAATTATAAAACATATCATTCAATCCATCTATTTCTTCATGAGCAATTCATACAAAATATTTAAGCTTAAATCAATTACTGTACAAATGAACGATGATTGTATTTGGATTAAAAAAATTAAGCACCTACATTCACTACAAGGACACCTAACTAATCCATTATGCTTGAAAATATCCAGTGTCATTGTATGTATAATTAAAACCTCTAACACTGTCAATAAGCTCAGTTTTAAAACCACCACTAGTTTTATAATACATATTATACATCCACAAACGATGATCTATCTAAATATATATAAATATTCAATTATACATTAAATAATTTAACTACATTAAACTAATTTATTTATATTGTTCATGCATATTTATAATTACTCCTAGTTATTTCATAAATATTACATTTCAAGATCTACAAAGTCTAAGATTTTAAATAATTAATTATATTTCTAATTAAATTCAGGTTATTATAAATTAAGTTCAAAGTTCTAATTAATTTCATATATATTAAGGTCGGTAAGATTTTAAGTACTTAAAATTTTAAATTACGTTCAAAGTTCTAATAAAGATCAACTTTATATTTCAAGATTTCAAGTTCATATTTCCCAATTAAGTTCAAGTGATTATAAATTAAGTTCGAATATATCAAGTTCAATAAGATTTCAGTTAATTCAAACTTCAAATTAAATTCAATGCTCTAATTAAGTTCAAGCTCAATTAATTAAGTTCATAAAAACTATAGTTTAAGTATCAAGATTTCCATAGTTCAAACCTAATAAATTCATAAATTCTACAATACAAAATTTCTATAGTTCACAACTTAAAGTTCTAAAATCTTATAATAATTCAAAATTTCTGAAGTTCACAGCCTAGAGTTTTAAGATCCTACAATAATTCAAGATTTCTAAAGTTCACAACCTAAAATTCTGAAATCCAAAAATTCAAGTATCTAAAGATCATAAATTTAATAAAGCTCTAAAATCCAAAAATTTAAGTCCGTAGCTAATTTCTAAAATTATATATATATATATACACTTCGAATCCAAGAATTCAAGTAACCTAATTTCAACTATCATATACTATCCGTTATTTGTCTAACTTCAAAGTAATCTAACTTTAATGTACAATCTACTAATATTTTAACTTCAACTTCCCAACTTACTAAATCGAAGAATTTCTATGTTGTAAAATTCAACTAATCTAATTATAACTTTCATATACTATTCGTCAATTCTCATTTCAAATATTTACACCGTTCACTAACCCTCAATCCACTTTAATTACTAATTCAAAAAAAAAAATCATCAATATATATTCATTATGACATTCAAACATTCATCTTATATACTCAAAACAATTCAATTACTAACTTATAACCTCAAATTAACACTTCACTAATTAACGATCAATCAAATTTAAAAAAATCCTAATTCATAATCAAATTCAAACTAGTCCTAAAATTAAAAAATTCCTAATTCATTCATTATCCAACAATCAACAATTCTAACTAACAACCAATAAAACAAAAATTCAATAAACTAACTAACATAATCAAATATAACTAGAATTGATGAAGCACCAACCTTAAAGCATTGGCGGGTGAGGGGGGGGGGGTGTACTTTAGATCTTTAGAGACAAGGAATAATCAAATATAAGTAGAATTGATGAAGCACTAACCTTAAAGCATTGGCGGTTGGGGGGGGGGGGGGATAGTTTAGATCTTTAGAGACAAGGAAGAGAGGAAAAGAGAGAGGATGAGGGAAAGAGAAAATAAGGAAATTTGTATTTGGTCTCCCACATATTTTAGAAAAACGATTGATAGAGTCTCTTCGTTTGTCGCTTTATTCGAAATATTTGATAACATTTTGATTTAAAAGCGACGGACTAAACAACAATATCAGTCGCTTTTTTAAAGTGCTTGACCAAATTACAATTACTCAAAAACGATGGACAATGTGGTTATTATTTTATTTAAAAATTTATTATTCAATAAAAAGTGACAGACGGTTCCTATACTTCTATTAATTAAACAATTGATAATTTTATATTTTTTATGCAAAAATCCGTCAAACAAAGCGGCGGATTAAGAGATTTCGTCCGTCGTTTTTTTGTAAAAGATTAAAAAATAATTATTTTGTAAAATAAAGTGATAAACAGTGATAAATAACATCGTTTTTCTGAACGACACCATCCGTCGCTTTTCTGTTCATTGTTTTCATGCATACAATTTAGTAGTGCAATTTAATAGAATGGAATAAATATAAATCATTCATCAAGACGACCACGCACATTGGCATAGTTGATCATTTGAGTCTTATACGCATTAATTAAATAAATACTATTGTTCATAATGTTCTCCTAATTCCCTTGGATCCCCACAAAGAAAAAACAGAAAGCTAACTTAAAAATATTCTTTGTCATGGTGTCTTGTGATCTATCTCCTTGTGCATCACCAATGTTCTCATGTGAAAGATCCAAGAGGTATAGTATAGCAGTTAAGATGTTGAGTAGGATTTTAATGTTTGATAGCGAGTCATTTTTTGGATATCCATACGATTTCTGTTGTATGTGATCACAAATACGTTTATTTATCACGTTCAATATTTGACATGAATGTACGTGACATTCCTTCCCCCCGCCCACAATCATAACAACATTCAGTGGCATTTATTTAGCGGTAATAGTAAATATAAGTTTGAGTAGAGGCGTCTATATGAGTTGACTCACTCTATCTAAATTAACTTACACAGGCGTTAAATTGATGGAACAAGCTGGCTGACCCATTTATTTTTGTGGCCATAAAAAAGGTCAGTGGATTAGCTTATTTTTTACAACAAAATTGATAATTTTTTCATATGTATATATATTGACAAGAGAATTTTACATGGAATTAGTTTACTACTTGATAATCAAATCTACAAATAAAATTATCTTTATAGTACTTATTTGATTTTAAATAAAAGTATAAATAGCTAAGTAGAAATATTAATTTAATTTTTTTTCTAATGATCATAATAAAACACAAAAAATATGACAAATATTTCATACAGTACGTGGAGTGATTATCTAGAAATTTTACAAAAAATTATTTTATGTATTACATATTTTATAAATTTAATTTGTAATTTAATTTCAATACTTAAAACATTAAATCGATTTGAGTTTTGACTCTTGTTATTTTTAATACTTTTATTTTATTTTATTTTTATTTTTAATTAATTTTTATTTGGCTCATGGATCAATCCTATTCATATTTTTCAAGCCCCACAGTTAATATGTTTATTTGGTCAGGCAAAAAAAATCTTTAATGTGCTCCAAAAATCTTAGCTCAGCTCTCAAATCACGGTTTAGATCCTTATGGCCTAACCCATATTAATGACTCCAATTTTTATAATCAACGCATATATTTAAAGTATTTAGCGACTTTGGATGACCGTTAAATATTTGTATAGTAAATATTATGGCTGAAAAAAATATCTATTGCCACTAAATATATCTTTTGTCGTAGTACACCTCTCTAGAAAACATTACATCCCGTAGGGACCTTAATGTTGCCTAGTATCTTTCAGTATTGGGCTGTCTATTTAATTCTCCATTGCCATCAAGAGACACAAAATAAACATATTTTTGACTCATAATTACGTAGATGAACATGGATAAAGACACAAAAGAAAACATGTTTGTTTTTGTAAATTTGTATTGATTAATTGGATGAATATTGCTTTCATGTCAAACATCTTGTGGAAAAGTCATACATAGGGTCAGCAAGTTAACTATATTCTGAACATTATAGATGTTTGCCATCATTTTTTTGTCCCCTTCACAACCTAGTCATATTGACTTGTCAAATTAATTTTGCCTTTGGTTTTTTGATTAATTCAGGAGGTGCTTAAAATCACTTTTAAGCATTTCTTTTTTATTGTTTGAATAATTTAAAAAAAAAAAACTGTGTTTAGTGACTTAGTTTTAAGTTAAAAAGACAAAAATAAATTAAAAAATCATATATGAAAAGCTATAAGCTTATCCAAACAGACTATTTTTTTAAACGTGACTATTACAAATGACGTAGAAAAGGGGCATGCATAGTGATGGTTCCAACTATAGGTTCAATGTGTTTCAGAGTCTAATTTTACACATGTGTAAAAATAGACATAAACTAATCAAGAATGTGCGAATACTCAAAGAAAGTGGGCAAAGTAATAGTGTACCTTGCCTTCTTAAGTAACAACACTTCGTTTCAATATGTCCTAGACATGATTTGACACTTCTTTTTAAAATGTTTTGGACGGTTATATTTATTTAATCTTAGTTTATTTTTATATCAGGATTAAGGACAGGTAAATGAGAGAAGGAATCAAATTTTCTTCAATAAGATAAAAAGTCAAAACACAATTCTCTGTCCATGTGAAAAGCAGCTCAAATCAGATCAATTTTTTTTTTCTAGGGGATTTGGACTATCTAGTCCCCCTTAGATTATTCTGTATGTGATATCTCATGATTAACATGTGTTTCTGTTGTATCTTTTGATTCTTTGACTTGATTTATTTAGTGGTGTTTCACATTAGCTATCATTTTTTTAGAATGACTTATTGGTTTCCAATATCAACCTTTGGTAATTTGTGCCCAAATAAAACACTCATTGGTGTGAATAAAAACCTTAGACACATTGTTTATTTAGTGGTGTTTCACATTAGCTATCATTTTTTTAGAATGACTTATTGGTTTCCAATATCAACCTTTGGTAATTTGTGCCCAAATAAAACACTCATTGGTGTGAATAAAAACCTTAGACACATTGAAAGAAGTTATAATAACGTGGTAAGTAGTTTTTATTGTTAATCAAGAGGTCTCAAGTCTTTTTGAGTATAAAATTGAATAAAAAATTGCTTTTGTTAGAGAATATTTTACCTTCTAATGTGAAACTTCCTGACGTGAATTTAATTTAATTGAATTTCAATGTGAATAGTGATACAACTCCAATATTAGAGCCTGTTTGGCTCAATTTAAAAGCTGGTCAAACTGACTTAAAAGCTGGTTTTTGACTTATTTGGTTGTTTGGCAATACCCAAAATAACTTATTTTAAGTTAAAAAAACTTATTTTAAGCCAAAAGTTAAAAGCTGGGATAGGGGTGCTTTTTTTTTCAGCTTATAAGCTGTTTTAAGTTGACCACATTTTTACCTTTTTGCCCTTACTATTTTTATACAATCTCCAAATTACCCACATAATCCTAACATCTTTTTCTTCTATTTTTTCCTTTTCAAGTGGATGATTGACAATTACTTTTACTAATGAATGAAAATAAAATAAATCTTAAATCTTTCAACTGATCTATTCAATTATATATTATTAAAATGTAAAATAAGTTGCACATATAACTTAAATAAAAATTTATATTCCTCTTATAAATAATTTGGTGATAATAAAGAAAATGTGAATGATAGACAATTATATTACCTATGGATTAAACTAAAATAAAATCTTAAATCGTTCTTTAATCTATTCAATTATATATCTTTAAAATCTATAATAAGTTTAATATTCCTCTTATAATAATTGTGATGAGAAATAAATATGTGAATGATAGCAAAATATAATTATTTATGGCTGTAAAATATAAATTAATTAACGTTTATTATGTTAACAACTTTTAAGGGTATTTCAGACATTTTGATTCAAAAAGTTGTTTATCTGCACTTATTTGCCTAAAACATCAACAACTTTTTTTTAACTTCAGCACTTTTATCCAAACGCATAACTGCTTATTTTAAAAATAAGTTTCAGCACTTAAAAAAATACTTTTTAAAAGCTGTTTTTATTAAGCCCATTCAAACGGGCCCTTAGTATTGGGAAACCAAAAATAAATAAAAAAAAACTTATGAGGCATATGGGGAATAGATAGTCCTCAAAATGTAGGGTCAGAATTTTCATTGTTTGATTACCAGACTACTCGGCAGGACACAACATCAAGTGGACGACATTTCTGTCAATGAGGCTATAAAATTTTGATCGAGAATATATGACAACAATACTAAATATGTATTCACTTTTTAAATTTTTTAAATATATGGAGTTTAAAGGACCAGAATTATATGGGAAAAAATATTTGAGTATGATTTAGAAGATATATTAAGTCAAAAGTGGAATGAAATAGATTTACAAGAATTAGATATAAAAAGAATAGATATATATGATTTAGAAATAGATTCAGATTAAAATGAACTATGAATATTTAAAATATTGGATAGAAACCATGAAAAAAAATAAGGTTATTAAACTACTTAATACATAAAAAATTATATATGTATCAAAGAACCCAAGATATTTCATATATAGAATATATAATGAACAATCTTAAAGTTCATCATAAATTAAGACTTATATATTGTAGAGTAAAATATATTTTATTATATATTTCTTATGATAATTGTTTTAATCTAATTATTTCTTCAAGATTGTTTATTATATATTCTATATATGAAATATCTTGGGTTCTTTGATACATATATAAATTTTTTTGTATTAAGTAGTTTAATAACCTTATTTTTTCCATGGTTTCTATCCAATATTTTAAATATTCATAGTTAATTTTAATCTGAATCTATTTCTAAATTATATATATCTACTCTTTCTAAATCTTGACACAATGTTTGAAATAATATATCATTAAAATTCAAGCAAAATGGTTGTAATTAATGATTTTTACTTGATGAATTATCAGTGTTATTTCAAATTCATACATATATGAAAAATTGTTTTTCAACCATAGTTTATATTAAAGTTTCAATTAAATTCAATAGCTTTTGATTAAATTCAGCTCATACATTACAGGACTCATTTAAAATGATACTCCAAATATAATTTTCTTATAACCAAAATCCGACTCAAAATCTAATTATGAATATAGTAATTCCACCGTTACAACACAGCACAAGTTGATTTTCTACTACTTAATTTGCGTGAAGAAGGTGTATGCATACATGGTCGGTGTGTATATATTAAACGTTGTATGACCATGAAATTATTTTCCTCCAGTTCAATATATTTTGGTCACAAGAATTTGAAATTCATTTTTTAAAAAAAAATTAAGAAATATAAAAAAAATAAGGAGATTATTAAATATAAAGAGAATGAAAATGGATATATATAGTCAAGAAGAAAATATGTCTTGATGATCAATTAATAATGTTAGTCATGTGGTAATTAGGGTGTTCGAAAGAAACCGATCAATGGAGAAAAACAATTAACCAATGATTTAATTCAATACTAATTAAATATTTGTTTCACAATTGATTTGACTTAATTTTTTTTTTTTTAAAATATTGAAACCAAACAAATGGGCATTATATGCCAATTTTATAAACTTCTTTATAGTAAATTTTGTGAGTTTTTCATAATTTGTCTTTCTTAAGTACCATATTTTTTCAAGTTTGACCTAACAATAATGTATGCTATAATAAGTCATTATAGAATTATAGCCCATAATTAAACATCTACTAACTCAAATAAAGGCTAAGTCAAGCCATATTCATTTTCCCTATCGTTTATTAATTTGACATATTTATAGATTCTTATTATTTTTTATTATTGATAACACTATATTTTAGCATAGTGTTTATGTATCATACAAAAAGTTGATACCAGAAATATTTGGAGACCAAAAAATAGATGGAGGATAATTTTATACTAATTTAAATAATTGAAGGACATTTTATGTCTTTCTCTTAAATTACGAAGTAACATAACATAAATTTGTTATTGATTTCTTGGATTTGAAACACAATGAAACCCATTCTTCGTTCGAACATATCTGATATGGATATGGTGGTGAGCAAATATATTAGAATATGTGTTTTCTACAATTGAATATAGCAATTGAAGGTTGATCGAAAACTTTCGAAATGCAAACAATAAAGTAACCGCCATAGCTTATAATTATGAAAAAATGAAGAAATTATGGAATTAACTTTCAAGCATATTTCAACTTGCTAAGAATGAAAAATCACATTCCTGCCACTATGTCCAATCACATTATAGACATTAAAATTTTATGAGACTCTGTAAGACGTGTTCAATTCAACTTTGGATTAATTCTACAAAGTTGTTCAGTTTCAATTATGATCCTTGGAGGAACTGAATGAATAAACTTAGTTCATGTATATATAAAGGATACTGTATATAATGACATCTGGGATATTTCATAAATTGATGTAATATTCATAAAACGTTCATCCAAATCATCTTAATTCAAAAAATATGTCAACTAACGACTCTTAAATCATGGATGAATCAAATCATCTTAGAAGAGTAGTATAACTGTTAGAACTGATTATAGATTAAGTAGTACTATATATACATAATATATATATATATATATATATATATATATATATATATATATATTATATATCTCCCTTATTTAGAAATGACAGTTAGAAGGACTAACACAGCAATAAAACGTTGTACTTAAAGTAACACATGTTGTACCGTAAATTTGGGACAAAGAGGATAACACTGCATTGCATAGCAGTACCAAATGTTATGTGAATTGTACTGTCAATAATATCTCTTTAGCTTCTCCCTCTCATAGACACCTGTACTACACTTGAAATTCATTCCCGTAATTTCTTTTTTTCTCTATCTTTTCTATTTTCGTTTTCAACTCTCATTCTTGGTCAGTCTCTTTCCTCCTCCTCACTTGTGTCTTCTTCTTCTCTATTACAAACCATCTATGCAAATTTCAAGCTATTTTGGTGAGAATTGACTAGATCTTATCCAATCTTTCTTTATTCTTATCGGTGATAATTTCATATCTTTTATTTGTTACTTTCTAATTGTTTTA